>OX465376.1:17040364-17427623 GCA_950004255.1 Mesopsocus fuscifrons | reverse complement strand
CTACACGACTTACAAGGGATGAAGAAGTAAAAACATCTAAGAATAATATTAATTCCTATGTATAATAGATGTATATAGTTAGACTTGGATTAGATATCTACGTTACATTTACGTGGATACGTATATGAGCAGTTTCAAATTCGACTGGTTTTAGATATATAGATATATATACGTCTACAAGACTATTAATGTACGTGTACAAAGTATAGGAAGTGTAAAGTTTGAATGATACTCATCTTATTACAATAAAGTACTTTATTTGAATTAATTATGTACGTTTAAGGGTTATCAGGAAAGTATTCTGAGGTTATGGATGAGCTGGAGGAACATGAAAACACTATACCTACCAAAAGTTCTATTAGTACATTACAGCCGCGACTGCACCTCCTGTTTGGGACATTTCTTCAAAATAATTGTGTAACTTTTGTAGTTCCGGTGTGAAAGAGTGAATAAAAACAAGACTAAGTGATAAAAGAAGAAATCGTTATATAGTAATATAAGCAATAATACATAAAACTTAAAAAAATAAAAAATAATTATAAGATTTAAATAGTTATTCGCGCCAAAACGGAAACGTGGCGCTAGAAAAGTTATACAGAGGCCACGCCATATGCACGCCATACCCGGCCATCGCCATTTTATTATTGTGAAAGGATTGGTGCTGTGCTCAATTCTTTTATATTTCCTGGTGTCTATACTGCTTTAATTTGTCTTTCAAAGGTAAGTTTCAAATCTTTTAATGTTATTTTTGCGAAAAAATGCAGACTGAGCTTCATAACTTACATCAAACGTCGGATGTGAGCGGATAACTATCTATAATTTAATTATGTATCATTTTTACTTTCTCGCCCGTATGAAATACATGGGCTGAGAAAGTTATGTCTTCGTGCAAAATTTCGATTTTGAGATTTTGGGTTTCCCATGATCCTAGAGGTCCCCCGAGTCCAAAAAAGTGGTTTTTAAAAAATGTCCGTCCGACGTACGTACGTACGTACGTACGTACGTACGTACGTCACTCTGTCGCGCAACTGGACGTCACACCGTTCGTCCGATTTTGCTCAAATTCGGTATGTAGGTACCTAATGTAAATATCTGGACCCGTTTTTTGATAAATTTTGATAACTCAAAAATTGCGCCTGCTATGGTCAAAAAAAGGCAAAAAATCGTGTTTTTTGACAGTTAAGAAGGGCTGGAAGCTACGTATATCAAGTTGGAACCTTGAAAATTTGCGAAAGTGTTTTTGAATAGATGCTTTAAGGTCATTTACAATCATTTGGAGGTGGGCCAATAACTTGGCCCAGTTTTGGCCCCAAACGCGTTGGTCATCTCTCCGGTAGCACTATTCGATCGATTTCAGTAAAAATTGGTAGGGAGGTGTACTTTAACCTAGTTTGATGTTTTACCGAACGAAATTTATCCAACATAATAATTATGGCCAATATTGGCATTATCGTAGGAAAATTTTCCAAAAATGGAAATCACGTTTTTCATTGGTTCAGACGGATTTGCAACAACCCTAATCGACAGATTTCCTTGAAAATTGGTGAAAATGGTCTCAGATAGATGCTTCAAGGTCATTTTCAATAGATTTTCAATTACTTGAAAATTAAGGCCGTGACATGGAAAATAGAAAACACGTACTTTGCGCGTCAAACGACGCTTCACCATTTGACGGATATGTTTGAAATCCGGTGAGTAGGGGCCTAAAATTATTGTCCAGTGTATGGCAAAATTGTTTTTAGAAAAAGTTAAAATTTTGGTCAAAAAAAAATAAATTACGTAAAAAAAAAAAATCAAAATTTTCGATACCGCTGGCGTAAAAATTGCGAGAAAGTCAAGTGCGACCATTGTCGGACCCTTTATTTAGATTGCTCATCGTTTATTGCTCTCTTAAGCTACAAACGTTTAGGTCATCAATTCGTTGTTATATGGCGATTTTAAAATGGTAATAGGTACCTACCTACCAAACTGCAATATAATTGATGCCAGAAACAACTCGTATGTAAAAATATTGGAAGTAGTACCTATACCTACCTACTGAGAGTACGAAATTATGTTTGGTCTTGCAGAGGTTATGTTTTTTCAAGACGGTGATTTTTAGATTTTCATGTAATTAGAAATTTATTGGGCCATCCTGATTGTACAAAAACCTATTTTGTAGTTTTTGGAAATATCAACACTAGCTACGGCATTATTTATAGACATCTAGTAGAGGTGTTTCTTATTATTTATAGACGTCTACAATACATCTATTGTAGGTAGTTTGTAGATGAACTGTTCAAATAGTGATATGAAATTTCCTGAAATTTTGATATTAAAAGAAAATATTATAGGTATTTTACAACTAAGAATTATCCAACGGCTTCCTCCCAAATTTAGCCTAAAAAAATGTCAGTAACTTTATTAATAATAATTATTAATAAGTTACTGACATTTTTTTAGGTTAAATTTGGGAGGAAGCCGTTGGATAATTTTTAATTGTGAAATATAATATTTTCTTTTAATGTCAAAATTTCAGGAAATTTAAAATCACTATTTGAACAGTTCATCTACAACTACCTACAATAAATGTATTGTAAACGTATATAAATAATAAGAAACACCCCTACTAGATATATGTAAATAATGCCGTTACTGAAACTATGATATTCAAAATCAGGATGGCTTCAGAAGGTCTATTGAAAAGAATAATACATGGAAAGTGTGCTGTTTGTTGAACCAATTCTTTGATTGTAGAGTGCTGGGGCTGTCAAACGGCGGCAGTACCTCCTGACCGAAATGGAAATGACTGGCTTGTGGAGTTTCCAAGTGAAGATGAGTGCCCGATATAAAAAAGTCATGGGCAGTTGCTGATTCCGATGAGTGTTATTTTCCGAGAAATGATTATTTAAAATATCTTAAAAAGCCAGAGGTGTGCCTCTCATTGACAACTTCGGATGGAAGAAAGCAGTGTTTTCCCTGCTCGCAACTTCAGGTACCTACCTCTAAATAAACTCAATGTATGTTTTATGCCTTTTAAATGCGAGAAAGTCAAGTGCGACCATTGTCGGACACCTCTTCAGAAATATTCGGCCGACAGGCCGAAACAACGCTGTCTGTTGAAATGAATAAAAGTCTATCTAAAATATCCCGATGGTCTAAGTACCTACTAACCTACCTGACTGATTCTCATTTTCAGATAATCTTGCGGAAATCACAAAGAAACAAAAAAAAAATGGAAGAAGGAATCGGAACAACGACTGATGATGAACAGCCAAAGAAGCGGAGGCGGAAGATGAACATGAAATTCGTGGCTGTCAATCATGTATCTTCCTCAGTGGAGGAAGATAGTTCCGGTATGTTTCCTGGTGTACATTGCAGAACAAAGTCTCTTCATTGTGATAGGCATTTTTAGAAAAACTTTACTTCAACGTGTTCTCCTTCAAACACGCCATGTCACGTCGTTTGACTTCCACCCGTATGTTGGTATGCAGCAATAGTATTATAGGGGGGGGGGGGGGGGGGGGTCAAGTATAAAAGTAAAGATAACTGTCGCGGAATTGCCAAATGCCAAGTACTGTGCCCAGCTTATAGGGAGGAGGGAGCAGTGAAGTGTCTTTTTCGATGATTAAACTTAACATAATATTATATTGCAGCAGATGGTGATAACGACCAACCGCCAAATATTGAAGCTGACAAACAATCCAGCAGCCCCTCTACAGAAAAGGCGCCATCATCACCTCACAAAAACAGAGACAAAAATTGCAACTGTGGCCGCGGTAAGGAAGGTAGAGAGAGAACCACACAATACGTGTCTGTCTACACAATTTTGTTACCATGCCATCAAAACGGTTTTAGCTGATGATGAATAAATAATGCGATTCTCGGATTTGTTTACATTTTTGTAATCCGATTCATGAAGAAACTATTGGATATTTATTAGTATTGAAATATAATATGTCTTCTTAAAATCAGAAATTAATGCTTAGAATAGTGACTTTACGATCGGATGATTTTGGCCAGTAAAAATTTGGCCAAAATCATCCGATCGTAAAGTCACTATTCTAAGCATTAATTATTTCTGATTTTAAAAAGACATATTATATTTCAAAACTAATAAATATCCAATAGTTTCTTCATGAATCGGATTACAAAAATGTAAACATTTTTTTTTTTTTTTTTTTTTTTAAGTTTTGTTGACCTTGTCCCACCCAAAATAGGTGGAACTAAAGTATAAAACGCCTGGTTGTCCAGTTAAATTACAAATTTAGAAATTCCTCTAAACTATAAAAACATTTTCAAGTAAATATGATTTTAGCAATTTTTTAAATATCGTTAAACTTTCATAAGCTTTCTCAACTCCAAAGTGGTAGTAGACTCCGTCCCCCATAGTCATACTTCTACAGTTTCTAGGAGTTTTCAGAAGCGACCTTGCATCTAAAGGTAAATTGCTTATTCCATTACTATGTAAAATATGAAGCAAGTCAGTAGTCGCACTATTTGTTACATTATGTTTCAGAGCCCAGTTCCTTAGTTTCTCCTTCAGCGATGGCACTTTTACAGTTTCTATACCAGGTGTCTTAGTAATAACAGTGTTTGCGATTGATGTCTCTGGCGGACAGTATGCGTGGTGACTTGTCTTATCCCCCTCATCAGTTGATTGTTGCATGCCGTTGCATCCTGTCAGGAGATGTGGCATTTTGCTGCACGCTGAATTCAGCAGACGTATTCGCCTGCTTTATGTCTCTAGTCATCTTGTAGTAACCGGGCACTTTCTTCATTAATATTGTTAGTTATATGAGTCACTTCAAGGCCACTGAGTTGAGGCAGATGCTACTGTATCTTGGCCCGGCTGTATTTCGAGGTATTTAAAAAAAAAAAACGCTATTGTAAGGATATTGTGTTCGAAACATCTTGCCTCTAAGTACCTTAATTACTGCAAGGAGCTTATTAAATACTTCCTTAAAAACTTCATTGCAATCTACGGTAAGCATAATGTTTCACACAACGTTCACGCCTTATGCCATTTGACAAATGATGTAAAAAAATTCGGTATTTTAGACAATTTTAGCGCTTTCAAATTCGAAAATTACATGCAGATGTTGAAGAAACTTGTTCGTAAATCAGAAAAACCACTTGAACAGGTGATTGCTAGAATCGGAGAGATTTAAAGTGCTGCTAGAGTGAGGTGATGAAGGCGCCTTTTCTGTTCATGTGTATGAAAAATAAAATTCTCTTACACAACAGAATCTAACATCTGATGTTAATAACAAGTGAACTTTCCCTTGATTCGGATCAAAAGTTAGTTCAGGACTATGATAACGGCCCTTAGTAATATTCTAATCTTGAAACAGATTTCCCAGTTTCAGTGGTTTTTCTGATTTCAACTCTGTTGACCGTGCTAACTTAGCATACTTAACTATTTTTTAGCGAAAAAGACAGGAGATCTTGAGTACCTTATGGAAATTTGGGAAACTAAGTATTGTTTACTTTGGTTTCAACATTTTTATTAGGAAATGTTTCTTTTTTAAAATTAAATGTATCTTGTACTAATGTTCGTTTTGTCCCCTTTTAGACTTATTTATTATTATTATTATTATTATTATATATATATATATATATATATATATGTATATAAACGTCTAGTTTATGTACAGAAAGCATTCAGCCTAGACCAGTATTACACCTATCAAAGACGTTTAGTAGACGGTACTTCTAGACGTATAGTAGATATAACGTCTAGACGTTTAGTAGACGGTACTTCTAGACGTATAGTAGATATAACGTCTAGACGTTTAGTAGACGGTACTTCTAGACGTATAGTAGATATAACGTCTAGACGTTTAGTAGACGGTACTTCTAGACGTATAGTAGATATAACGTCTAGACGTATGGTAGACGGTACTTCTAGACGTATAGTAGATATAATGTCTAGACGTTTAGTAGACGGTACTACTAGACCTATACTAGACGTAATTATTAGATTTAGACAAGATGTCACTCATAGACGTCTAATAGATAGAACGTTCAGACGTAAGGTGGACACATATGAGACGTAGGACCTACGTATAACATACGTCTGTCCAACGTCTAGTAAGCGCTTCATTATAGACTACCCACGTGTGGCATCTACCAGAGATCTAACTTTTGACATTCCGTAGACATGGAATGTCTAGAATGACATAGTCTTATATACATCTACGAGATGTACCGAGGGAATGTCTAGAAATGGTATAGTATATCTATAGATATAGACCTTGGCCGATATCTATGTCTATAGATATCTATGGAAAGGATAATTGGGTGGCAAATAGACCTTTGGTAGCCTTCTGGTAGATATTGTAGACTTAGATTATACCTTATTTTAGATATCTATGCCGTATATTAAATGTCTAACAGATGTGTTTTGGCTGTGTGGGTAGGTACTAGGTACCTACCTATTATAGGTAGGTAAATAATTTTGCAATGATTCGGTACCAGCACAGGAGGACTTCCAACCCCCAGACTATTCTCACTTTCTTCTCCAGCTTCCAGACCGAACGCGCACGTGCAAAAGTCCTGGACACGTGCAATCCTCCCCATGGAATGCATGGTGCTCAGATGGTGTGTGCGTTGCCGCGCGTTACATTCCCAAGGTCTGAGCAACAATAGTCGTCTGTTTGCCTTGAGAGGTGGAGGTTGTGTCGGAGTTCCGCGGCACTTTATCTCGTCGTTACCGTCAGTTCTCTAGTTTATAAATTATTTAATTACAAACAACCTACTTTACTCCACCTTTCAAAACCAGTGGTGAAGTGACAAACCGTCAGTAACCACGTGACACTCGTCAAACAATCCGACATAACCTTATCTGGCCGCCATGAAGTGTAAACAAACATTGCGATTTTGTAAACATTCTGGATGAAAAGTCATGTTGTGCCGGGTGTGGAGCTTCGGGCTGTCTTCGGGCGCTTCCGGAAAGACTTGGGGATTCTGCAGCCGGTGGTAGCTATGTCTCGTAGGAAGCAGAGCAACCCAAAACCCCTGAAAAGTAAGTTTCTCTGTCTTATTTATTGAATCAACACCCTCGACAACATGAATATAAAATATAATACTACCTGGTTGCTCCTCTAGCGAGAAGACCGCTGGACCTGCCTTGATTTTAATCTTATGCGGAGGAGTGAACTGATAAACGTTATCACCAATCTTTGATAGACAGAATTACTTAAATAGGAGTCAGTTTGTTTTTGCTGCTAGCGCAGTATTGTGATAACACTGAGTCAATTATTGTAGACTGATTGAGCATGTTTGGCTGACACATAGGGTAAACTATGCCAGAATCTTTTCGGCGTCTTCTGTTAACCGTTGTCAGAATTAGGTAGTAGATAAGGCAAAGATTTATTTCCATGGTACAACAACGTATAGTGGACAGTGCCAGTGCCAGGCGTAGGTACGCACGGATGGGTGGGGGAACAATTTCCCCTATTTTCCTCAATCATTTCGGAGGGGTTGTAGCCAGTCTTCCGTAAGGTAGGGACATGTGCATTCCATATACCATACAGCGTAGAGTTTGCCTCAGAATCGGAAGAGGGAGATTAGTTCGTACTGGGGAAGGTGCTTTTTAGGGATCTAGAGCAAACTCACCAATAAGTATCTTATCATCATATGTGTGAAGTTATCTCTCGCAATCATTTGGCACAATGAAATCTACACCCCGCCCCATACGGAACTACAACTATTGTACTTAGCACTAGCAGGTTCCTACGGAATCTTTCTTGGCATATACGCCTGCCTGGGGACGCTATCGCGCATCGTTCGTCCGATGAGGCACAAGAAGCCAGGGAGTCAGCAAGGCTGGAGATATGGGGCCGTTATCAAGGTTTGTGGTTACTGCCACAGGCTATCCCGCCGTATGTTCATCATGTGTGAAACAATTTGTGACAAGTGTCACCACTGATGATAAGGGGGTTGTGGTGGTCAGACTATCGCAAGTCGTGGTGATAGCAGACCTCAATTTGAAATTATCTCCCCACGCGCAAAGGGCATGTAGCCTGCGATAGGTGTAAGGTACCTACTGTACCTCTCTATCCTTCTAAACTAATTGAAATAATTATTGTGTTATGCCTGTCTAAATAAATACGTTGTGATTGAGTGTTATCTCGAGGAACTACCTTGGGATAAATAAAGACGCAGAATTCGATCGGTTACACGCAAAAAACCGTGTTCTCGGGGTGGTGGGCTTGCCACACACATACACATACTTCTAATAGTATCAGGAAAGCCTTTTCAGAGTTATCTGGTTTCATGGGCGTATCAGGACAAAAAACCTGGGGGGGGGGGCCTTCTCCTCATGTATGGCTTTATGTGACGTTATGTGTAGGTCAGAAAAATCCTGGGGTGGCTAAGCCCCCCCCCCCTTGCTACGCCTATGTCTGGTTTGCTGTTTATTTATTTATTGGTTTGATGTCTGCTGTGTTATTTATTAGGGCTGCATCGAATAGTGATGCCTAAAGACACCGGATGATCTCCACAGCTTATAGGTAGGGTGGGATTTCATTTTCTGAACCAGTGTAAGTAAGGAAATCGTAGCGAACCTCTTACACGATCCGAGAGGTTCATTATCAGCTCATAACAATTCACCCCTCTTTTTAATTTATTCCAAATCGTCGATTCAACAATCGGCAGTTATCAACTCACAAATGGAAATAAACTGAAACAAATGTTGACGTGAACAAGTTTTTTCAACTAACCGGGATCCGGCCGGATATTGGCCGGGAATCCGCTGCACCCTAGTCGGTGTTCGTTAGGGTATTTCCGCGGGTTTTTCTGAGTGTTTCGATTTGATGTGAGTGCGGCGGTTTCTGGGTCTGGAGGTTTGGTATTGGTACGGTGTGCTGCTGGCTTGGGGCCCGTTCCCTCGCACGAACACTCTGGCTTATCTCCGTTGGAAATGGGAGTTGTTATCGGCAGGTTTCCGGCTGGCAAGATAACCCCCGCATCGTAACAAGACACGTTCCCCCGCTCCGTCCGCCCACTCTGCTCCGCCAACTTAGTCTGGCTTCTTCCTCCTCCAATCATTCCGTTAAAATGATAAATTCTAACGTTGTTAAATGCTTTGAAATTGTATTTTATTTATAATATTCCATTAAAGTTTCTTATCTCCATCATGCATAAAGCATTCCATTGTATATTTATGTAGATTTTGATAAAAACTCACACAAGTCGATAACTTTGTTAGAAATGAAGGTTTCAAGTTTGGGAGTAGGTCCAACTACCTATACCGATGTAATGGTACCGACCTCTACCAGGAGCCTGGAACCAGCCTTCCAGAATTTTCTGATTACCGTAAACTACAGCGGCCTGAGTCTTCTGGAAGCAAAGCAACTTTTGTTGTCCTACAGACTCTTCATATGAAAGCCTTCACCACCCCATAACCAAACAGCCTCAGTGCCCGATATCTGTACTAAGACTTCTTTTACGAAAATTTCATTGTTTGTCACAGTACCTATCGAAATTTTTTGTCTTTTCCTATGCACTCAGACATAAGTCGTACCAGGATGGCATTTACGGATATTCCTTTCTTCTGAAATATAATAGATCCCTGGTTGCTGGGCCTTTTCTTACTGACCATGACTAACTGAACAGTAACACCGAATGAGCACTAAGGGTGCGTCCCACCATGCCCAGTTAAAATTAAACTGGAGATTTACCATGTTAAATTTAACTTTCAAGTTAAATTTAACATGTTAGACATAGAACAAAATCTCCAGTTTAATTTTAACTGGGCATGGTGGGACGCACCCTAAGTGATGCGGGAAAGTGACGTTAATATGGCTCTTTGTTTCCCTCAGACTCCTCTGGTTGACCCTGGTGACAGTTAACTGAATCCATCTAGAAAAATAAAGTTCGCGAACGTTAGGCGATCAGGACCGGGACTGAGTGATCTACTGATCCATAAATCAGCATTCGCAAAACCTTCGGTCTAAACTCGCTTCTGTTTGTTTTACTCAAAGAATAATTTGTAACTCGTGTTCTCCATATATCGCACGCATCACTTACTTTGCCTACTTTCATTCAATTCTAAGTTACGGAATACTTTTCTGGGGAGGTGTCAAACAGAATATTGAGCCAATTTTAAAAATTCAAAAGAGATGCATAAGAATCATGGCTAAAGTGCCACCGCGTACTTCTTGCAGGTCACTTTTTCAGAAATTCTCTATTCTCCCTGCTCCTTGTGTTTTCATTTATCAGGTATTATTATTTGTTCGCGAACACCCAGAACACTTCCCTCTTAATTCAAACTTTCACTCTTATAAAACTCGGTCGTGTTCAAATATACATGTAGGCAAATTTGCTACCTCCCTTCGTTTGAACAGTCCTCCGATTTTAGGTGTTCGTCTATATAACGCTCTCCCGGTTGAAATTAAATCTGAAGAAAGTTTAACGATTTTTAAAAAATTGCTAAAATCATATTTACTTGAAAATGTTTTTTATAGTTTAGAGGAATTTCTAAATTTGTAATTTAACTGGACAACCAGGCGTTTTATACTTTAGTTCCACCTATTTTTGGTGGGACAAGGTCAACAAAACGTAAAAAAAAAAAAAAAAAAAAAAAAAAAAAAATAATCGATCATCTAGCTGTCGTATTTTTCGAGGGCATGAGGACGATGATAAGGATAGGGCATGAGTCATGTTCGTGATCGCTACAATAAATTATCATTGTTAATGATCAATTCGTTATCACCAGGGATCATGCTCTTTGTTTTACGTTAATATTGGTACAATTAGTATGATTCCACTGTGGGAGACATAGTGATTTCCGATCATCTCTGATTTCGTGTCGAATATATGGGAAAGTTCGCTTCTTTGGGCACAGAATTGCAGTCTTTTAGTTGAACCAGACCAAGCGCAGACCTTCCGTCGTGTTTAAATATACATGTAGGCAGATTTGCTACCTCCCTTCGTTTGAAGTTTGAACAGCCCTCCGATTTTAGGTGTTCGTCTATAGAGCGCTCTCCCTGTTGAAATCAAATCTGAAGAAAGTTTAACAATATTTAAAAAATAGCTAAAATCGTATTTACTTGAAAATGTTTTTTGTAGTTTAGAGCAGTGGTCCCCAGTAAATTTTTCGCGGAGCCCCTGCGGTTAATAACAATAACCAAATTGGTTCTATATCTACCAGACTCTCCCAAGCCCCCTCCCCTCTCTATTCTACTAACAATGAAAACACTGCTTACGACAGAACTCGCATTTATTAAAATGTTTAAGTAACTTACGGCTTGCAGGGGCGGCTTTTGCAACTCCCCCTGGAGGGGGTCATGATGCACCCCTATTATTTTTTACTAATTTGTAAACTACTCATCCTCAACTGAGAGGGGCCTGCCTAGTGAGGTAGGATGTGGAAGAAATGTCCAAAACGATACAAATACTCAACTCGCCTCCACAAAATCTCCATATGTTATGAAAGGAATTTTCAACAATTTTTATTTTCACCAATTACTGGGGCCCCTCTTTTGGGCTTTGGGGGGGGGGCATGGCCCCCTCCCCCTGGAGCCGCCACTGACGGCTTGGATGGGATTGTTTCTTTTTATGCCCAAGAAATTTGGCTGAATTGGTGAGATTTGAAGCCGAACATCTCCCTCGGCGTCAAGGCAATTTCTGTACTTGGTTTTTGTATTTGCGCACTTTGAAAACTACAAGTTAGTGGTTGGGAAAGGAGTGAATAGCGAGAGGTACTCCTCTTCAACCTCCGACCAAAAAAAAAAAAAAAAAAATGCGAAGATGGAACCTTCTTCCTTCGTTTGATGAAAGTTCTAGAAATTTTTCGAATTGCTTCGTGGAAAATATCGCATGCAGGTTTTGATTGTACACATCTCTTGATGGCCATTATTGGCCAAATCTATGTCAAAAAATGCGACCTAGCGGAAAGGTACCTAAGTGTCTTTCAATATTTACAGGTTTAGGAACCAAAAAAAAGTTAGGTTAGGTTAGGGTTTGGTTAGGTTAGGTTAGGTTAGGTTAGGGTTAGGGTTAGGTTAGGTTGTACCGATGATTGCCCGTAAATCCGTACGACAGCAGTTCTTAATTTTTCTCTTTTGAGGCTCAAGTGCCTCAAATCAAGGGCTCACAGAGTAAACTTGGGATATTAACCATGGTATCAACTGCGATAGGGGGGGGAGGGGAGGGCTTGGAGGGGAGGGGTGGGAGACTTATCTCGAACCAGCAGACTCCGCATCAGCTATCGAATCGCGTCAGACACGATTACACCAAGTTCATACTTCGTTAATGGAACTCTCTCATCTTCTATGTGATCCACTTCTATCTCCTCTGCTACCCTCTCACGTCTCCCCCCCCCCCCCCCCCCTGCTTAAAAGGTACCCCTTACCGCACGTAGGTAAGGGTGGCATTCGATTTGGGTGTACGAAGTGAACGTCAAATATTTTTTTCTTAAGGGTTTCTTAAGTAACTTGTCAGAAGTCATTCAATGGATTGTTACTGTACCGAGATTCCTTGAGATTCCCTGAGATTCCATAAAGATTTCCAATGATTCCCAACGAGATTCCTGGAGTGTTCATTGACACAGCCACTACCACAACAGGTTCCTGTTCACTGAAGCACTCTGATTGCGCAGTCTGTGTGATTTGGCTTTATAGAGCGACCCTATTTCATATTAAGAAGAAATAAACCTCTGCAATATCAAGCCCTTAGTTACATTTTTAGGATAGGTGAGTGGTTTAGCTGGTTGTCTTTACAAGAGCCTGGTTTTATCCCGATCCTATCAATGGTTTCATCATGTCAAATGAAGTAAATATGGAGGTATGGTGGTTCAAAACCAACCTATAAGTGGGGTACTAACTCAAGGGGTACTAACTGGGGCTGGGCAGCTGGTATTTGGTAGTGCTGCCAGCTGAGCACGATGGATAATTCTTGCAATTGCAACTGCTTGTCCTATCTCCGAGGGGTTAACCACTCCAGGAATCTCGTTGGGAATCTCTTTGAGAATCATTGGAAATCTTTATGAAATCTCAGGGAATCTTGGAATTTTTTTGGAGTGGTTACCCCTTCGGGGTTCATCTTTCTATGTTGGGAATCTTTGGAAATCTCTATGGAATCTCAGGGAATCTCTGGAGTGGTTACCCCCTTGTCTTTTCCTTTCGGCCTGGCTCCCGATCGACCTCTCATCTCGTGTTGACTGGCAGAGGTACTAATGAGAAGCAATGGTTCGGCTTATAGAACTGAGTGGAAACAACGATTGCTGGTTACAACAATAATAGATAACTACTGATAGCACAGCTGCCTAGTGATAGCCAACGGTCACCTTCAACCTATCAACCCGCTATACCCTCGAGCCACACTAATACATTATCGGCCCTATCCAATGTCTGTGTGGATCGTATAGCAGGACATTGCTTATATTAGGTGAAGGCTATCCATCCACATCACGTGCAAATCACAGAAATCACTTGGGGACGTTTGGCCGGGAAAATTCTTCAGATCTGTAAAAAACGCTAAGTTCTTAATACGAATCCATCGAGGGGTTAACCACTCGTTGGGAATCATTGGAAATCTTTATGAAATCTCAGGGAATCTTGGAATTTTTTGGACTGGTTACCCCTTCGCCTTCGGGGTTCATCTTTCTATGAATATCGTTGGGAATCTTGGGAAATCTTTATGGAATCTCAAGGAATATCTGGAGTGGTTACCCCCTCGTAAACCATGCACTGGCTACGGGTAGCTTAACTGCAGAAATAGTCAGAGGACCGTACTGTGAAATGTTTTATCTAAGCCAGAAGTTTTATCAGAAGTCTGTTAGGTCTGGCTTACTTCAAAACTCGAGTTATCAATAAAAAGAAACGGTTCGACTTGACGTTTCTTCGCCGTACTCTCAATATTAAAAAACTGACTATGAATAAAACTTCTACAGAAACTTCAAATACACCGCCAAATGCGCGGTTTTATTTAAAAATCGAGATGTTAGTCGGAGGACGTGTCAGTGACAGGTGATAGCGGCCATCAGAGCATCTGCCACGTTCACAATGACAATTCAGAAATGGCAAATGTCACTGCCCATTTGCCATTTTATCCCACCCTCCCCTATCCTGTCGTTCATCAATATTAGTTTGTCAATCAGTCGAATATATAGAATACCTATTTAGTACATATTATCTCTACTGGCGGTGCTATTCATTTGCAAAACATATGATTGCACATTTCAACAGTATAGGTAGTACAGCTAAACAACGCAGATGCGATTGTGCCGATTGAAATTTAGCCGAGGGGTTAACCACTCGTTGGGAATCATTGGAAATCTTTATGAAATCTCAGGGAATCTTGGAATTTTTTTTGGAGTGGTTACCCCTTCGGGGTGTATCTTTCCACGAATCTCGTTGAGAATCTCAGAAAATCTTTGGAAATCTTCATGCAATCTCAGTCAATCTCTGGAGTGGTTAACCCCTCGCGTAATTATCACCAGCGTACATTTCACTTCGGTCATCACAACAATCAGAAATTCTAGCTAACGTCTAGTTCTCCAAAAAACGCAAAACAAATGTTCTTTAAAAAAAAATCCTCACTCATTAGTTAAAAGTATAGGTCAACAAAGCTAGAGCGAATCCACGCTGCTTAGCAAAGATATGGGCCCTTTACACATCTCTTCCTCTCCGACCCTTGGAACCCGCGAATAGAAACAAAGAAACCCATAAATCAGCCCCTGCTGGCTTCATCCCGCGCCCGACAGCGGATGTAATAATTAATTTGGGAACCAGAGTAATTAACGGGGGGATAAAGGCGTGGGGACAGGGGGAAGTAGGGGGAGGGTGGGTACCTTACGGGGTCCAGTGGCACACGTGGCGGGCAGCGATAGCGCCCTGCTGAAAAACGCGGCCAGCCAACCGGTAAAAAATGAAACGGCGAAACCCTGAGTTGTTATCAGGGCCCCGCCATACGTCCTGCGGCACCCCCACCCCCACCCTCCCCGACTATACGTCCTAATCTAGTAAATATTATTTTATTACGTCCTTCCCGTTCACTGTCAGCATCTTTACTGAGCTCCTATCCCTCGCCCCAAGATTCATTCATCAGCTGTTATTGGTAGAAGTCCGTTTTGATTTTGAGGAGCTGAGTTAAAGCAAGGATTTTCAAATGAGGGTTCAAACTAGTGTGCAAAAATTTATTTTCCTTTTGTTTCACTAAGTGGAGAAGGAACTCCTGCGGTGGTCAGCAGAAAGAATCGGATAATACAAAGAACCAAAAAACCGAGTTAGGTTGAATTTCACCACTTTCTTATAGTATCCGATAGTGTCTCATAACGAGAGGATTTAACGAACGGATATACGTTATCGTATGTTTAGCTTACGACAAGTGCCTTGCCCTTGCACTTGTTTCTCTGTGATCGCACTTGTCGTAAGCTAAACATACGATAACGTAAATCCGTTCGTTAAATCCTCTCGTTATGAGACACTATCGGATACTATTAGAATGTGGTGAAAGGCTGAATTTCACCACTTTCCGATAGTGTCTTTTTGAACGAGAGGATTTAACGAACGGATTTAAGTTATCGTATGTTTAGCTTACGACAAATGCCTTGCGCTTGCACTTGTTTCTCTGCGATCGCACTTGTCGTAAGCTAAACATACGATAACGTAAATCCGTTCGTTAAATCCTCTCGTTATAGACACTATCGGAAAGTGGTGAAATTCAGCCTTTATCGAAAAAAGCCCCGGATAGACTGTTTACTTGTAGGCGGTGTATGTCATTGACTGACCCGACTTTATACACTCTCTCATTATCATACAGGAAGATGAGTGCGCAACACGCCCGGGCCAGCAGTAAAATTTAGATAGACCATGTAGGCCATAGGCCGAAGTGAAGTGGTTGCCGGCCATGCTTTGGATCCACTCGAACCCTTATCTTTTGGCGGCGGAGGCTGAATTGGATAGCTGTGTTCGCAATTACTCGCATCTACCCAGCCTGGGCTATCTACAGACGTTCCTCATTTTTTAATTCACTGTAATGGACTCGCGATAAGATGCATCGCGGGATATATATTTCCCACATAAGTGCCCGACTTAGAATCTTCCTACTTTCTGAGTAAGCCATTCCCTCTGAGTGAACGCATCAATATCGTAATGAGCGACGGAACTTTTTCATTACAAGTCAAATTAGGTAGGTGAGCGGAGCCTTGGACACTATTTTATTATAGAGAAACATAATCGTTATCGTGTAGAGTCGATGAACGTATGGAAGGTAATGGAGATGGTATGGTGTTCTCATTTCGAGTGAATATTCGAGTGAACATGAGAATCCCATACTTTCAGGTTTGGCTGCAGCTGATGGTACGTTTCTGCTAGCTACACAGTGGTTTTTCTCGAAAACCAGTGGGAAATTGGGGAATATTGCTGGAAATATACTAAGGCAACTTCTAAGCGAAAGTACGAGTTTTTTCAATAAAGGGAAAGTTTAAAAAAAAAATGGCCGCTCGCAGTGTTAATATTATGGGTGGTAGAAATGAATCATCACCTGAATTAATCCAAACTTTAACTTACAAATAATATTTTGAGTAGGTGCCTGTTTGTGATAGTTGCTCCGATATGACCCTCACCTGGGACGTGCGGCACACCCCCATAATACTCTCGTCTTATACCTCGCAAGATAAGGAAGAGGAGAATGTAGGCCTACTGCTGACAGTCACAAATATTTTGGGCCTTTCTCGAAAAACCCGCGAACCCGCATCATCCCCTTAGAATGAGAACTTCCCCCACATTTGGAGATCTCTTCTTTTTGTTACAAATTCATTTCATTCTTAGAATAAAAATGAAAGGGTGTATGTAAAATGTAAACTGAATCTACTTATTTTAGGGATGGAAATTTTCGGGGTGTCATCGCTTCACTCCGATTCTTTCTCTGCTAAAAAATCCTTGTTTGATGTTTGGTTCGGAACGAGGGGGTAACCACTCCAGAGATTCCACTGAGATTCCATGAAGATTTCCAACGATTCCAACGATATTCATAGAAAGATGAACCCCCAAAAAATTTCAAAATTCCCTGAGATTTCATAAAGATTTGCAATGATTCCCAACGAGATTCCGAACGAGTGGTTAACACCACGGTTCCGAAAGATTTAGGCATACATACTTTGTTTCTACAGATGTTTGAGATCTTTCATTTTAGTTCCAGTGTTCTGGTGTGGGCTGGAAGTATTTGGCTTGGAGTGTTCAGTATTCCATTGTGGAATGTTGGGAGTAGAGGGAGGTAGGTGTATGCTGGAGGATGGTGGCGATGTCGGGGCCGATAGCGCTACGATCGCCAGCCTAGATAACCCAATGTAATATTCATTCAAGGATGTGGAGATGTACGATAAATTTGTCCCTGCCCTATCTCTCCATCTCAGATCCATATCTCAGTTCCATTTAGTTTCGGTGTCCATGAATCCCTACGATATCGATCCAGGCAAGGCCCTGCTGGGGCCAAGGAGGCCATATCCTTACAGTACTTTACGTATACTGAGTATGTTGTGAGTGGGCGTATTGCGAGTAGTAAGAAACAGTTGCGGATTTACTTATACTTATAAAGTATACAATTTATCAGCAAAAAAGAGGTAGAATGACAGTACGGTTAGTCGATTACAATTCACGGTTTTTCTCGCAGTTTGTTGTGGAGGTATGAATTGTACCGCGCCGCCTCGTCGAAAGTCATTTCCGTTTTTCAGGATCTGTATACGCATATACGAGCGACGCTGCCTTACTATGGAGCTTTCTAATCTGAAAAGGAACCGAATACCGTGATTGTGAGTCCCACAATTCACATTTCCCATATGCTTTATCAATTTAATATTTTTTTGCAGCACATTGGAATGAAATGAATCGCCCGAAATCATCTAAGAATGCCGCACTCGTATTTCTTTCCAGAGCTTATTTCTGAGTCTTGATTTTAATGTGACGGCCCGAACTTCCATAAAGGTACCTTGGGAGGAAGGAAGAAGTATCCTATAGGTACCTGATCTTATACTGAAGCACCTTTTGAATGGGAAGAGCTATTGCCCCGTGTTTGAAATTTCCTCTTTCTAAAATGACAAACGCGAGGCGGTGAGGCTGACGGGCTGACAGTGGAGTCGAGCGTATAAAACATCCATAAAAGATGACAGTAGGTGAATTAAATCGGAGGGGACTTATGTCTTGTGACGGGGTAATCGGACGTGGCAGCAGCTCCTGTGCGACGTGCGACGTGCCACGACGTTCCGCCATCTTGCGGGAGCCGGAAACGAAGGAAATGAAACAAAGCGCGGCAAACACTGCGGGCGACTATCAGCAGCATTTTATCATTCGCTAAACAGTTCATAGACAGAAATGACATTTTCTCCGTTTTATTTTCAATTTATACGGCGGGTGGGATGTGTGAGGAAATGTATTAAGTCTTAGGGGCGGAAATGATCGCTGCCCGCCCCCTTTTCGCCCCTCTACCTGTTTATGACTTCTCTTGCTTCTCCCTTTTCTCATTGTCTCCTCGAATCTCGCCTTTCCTTCCTCTGTTGTGCTGTTGCTTTCTCCATACATATTCGCCCGCTCGGAAACTGTGATAAATTTGCACACCTTTTTATAGTTTCAAATGCTGCAGTGGTTTTTGTTTGCTTTCAGGGCGTTGAAAATAGCTGTCAGGGTGGTATATAAGAGAGATTAAGTAGTTTGATATTATATCAAAGTGCACTACAGAGGTCAACTGATTTCAATAAAACTTCCATCATGATAGGGTGTAAAGTCTGAAGATTGGACTCGGGATTGCTGATTTCGTTGTTCCTTCTCCTGACCAAAAGTACCTTGTTCAGTGGGAACTTTTGAATGGTGATATGAACGTGGAACTGTCACCGAAAAAAATCCATTCCCAGCTGTTATTGTACCTCTATATTGGGGTAATTAGATAAAAAAAAACTATTTTTCTTAGTGAAACGGGCTAAAAACCCTTTGACTTAGATTCCCACCCATCCTAAGGAGAATATGGGTGCGTCCCACCATACTCGGTTAAAATTAATCTCCAGTTAAATTCAAATTATTGCACAGTAAAAACTGACTTTAACTGGAGTTTAACCGTTAACCGAGTATGGCGGGACGCACCCTAAGAAGGATAGATGGGTGAGTTGTGACCATGGTGATTCCTTAATGAAGGGTTGAGGGTGGCTGGGTGGGGGCTGATCAGGCATGGGCGTCACGCACGGGACCGGTGATGAAACACAGTGCTGACATAGCTGACTGACACCCTCTCGCCCTGTTTTGAGCGATGACTTTTCTCTGTGACCACCATCCCAAATTGTAAATCCCTGCGCTCCATTTCACTCAAATTCTGAAATTCTTATGGTATGCTATAGTATCCTCCATATAACTTAGGATGAGATATATATACAAAAATGAACTAATTTTTTTGGAAGTCGTTACACACTCCCTATAGAGTATTTCGTTATTTAAATGTTCTGAAATATAATATGTCGTCCAAAATTAATTAGCAATGTTTTGATTTTACGATCCAGTAATTTTGGACTAATTTTGTATGGACAAAAATCACAACATAGCCAGTTAATTTCTGACGTTAAGAAGACATAACATTATATTTCAGAACATTTAAGTATCGAAAAATCTTCAACAAACCGTCGAAAAAAACATAAACAAACACGAAGTTGCACTTAAGGTTCTGTTTCTTCGAAATTTGCCCTTTTTTACCAACTCATTAGCGACGTTTTCTTGGTTTTTAATGTTTCGGAGGAAACCTTCTTTAAATTGGATAGCGATAATTACCGAAGCAGGTAGAAACAAAAAAGTCGGAATTAAAGGAAAAATGCTGACTCATTTTCTGGAATTTACTAGATGGAGAACGGAAAGAATTAGGGAAAATATGAGAACAAAAAGTACAAAACGGGAAATGTCTCAAGCATAAGGCGACGTTTAAAAAATCTGATTTCCTATTCTCACAACAGCTTGTGAAATTCACGATATTTCCTTGCGTTGTTTCCGGCCGTAACTCAGCACTTTTTGTTCCGTCTTTCAGAAAAGGCTCAAATTACTTACCGTCAAAAGCAACTTACAAACGTTGTTGAAATTGGGTGTTTGAGATTAGATATTCAGTGAAATACCGAAAGCTTGGAAATTTCTTTTGAAAGGAAATCTAGTATCGTAGAAACGCCTAATTTTTTTGAAAAATTCCCCAGCACAGTCATTTCATGGTTAATTTTCATTTATCAAGAAATCTGAATTGTCTTGGATATTTGGGAGTATCTTGTATCAAGGCCGTTTACCAACAAGCGTACAATAGGTAATTCTTAAGCATTGGGTGTACGATATGGTGATTTGGAACCCAAAACTGTAGGTCCCCATCGTGCATCGTATGATGGGATGTTGGCATTTTGGAATGCTGTCAGCTGAGCACAGTCCTGTTTCTAGACTTGTCCCTAATACTGGATATGGGCTAACTGGCGGGCAGGTACTTAAGTTACTTAGCTGAGGATGGCCGAACCTGGTCTGAGTGGCGTGGAGCAGGATCGCATGTAGCCGACAGCGCGCTCTATCTGTAAACGGGCGGCAGGGGGAGGGGGCTATCTTGATGAAACGTCCCAGATAGCTCGAAACAATGACAACCGACCGGGTTTGGAGGGGGCGGGGGTGGTGGTGCCATCCACCGCGTCTTATCGCTTATCACGCACTCGGCGCTTCCTCGACGACCTCCTTCAACTCCTGCTGGACCGGCTCCGACTGCTGACTGCTATGTACCTACTGTTATTGATTTGTGTCACTGCTCCTTGAGTAAAAGCCGATAATGCTTTTTACCGAGGGGTTAACCACTTGTTATGGGAATCATTGGAAATTTTTATGAAATCTCAGGGAATCTTGGCATTTTTTGGAGTGGTTACCCCTTCGGGGTTCATCTTTCTATGAATATCGTTGGAAATCTTTATGGAATCTCAATGAATCTCTGGAGTGGTTACCCCCTCGCTTTTTACCAACCACAAGATTTGCCTGATGCGACTCCGACTCGAGGTTGCCTCAGTGGTCTCCTAGGGGTTCCTCATTTTCCCCTTTTGCCTCTACTGCCAAAATTATTGAAATAGAAAAAAGACAGAAGTTATTTTCTTTTCGTATACGCAACTCACCTGTAGGGTAGATAAGTACTTCCCAAGGTACTTCCAGCAGTTCTGTCTAACCACGCAGGATGTGGAGTTTGGTGGTACGTATCAACTATAACATCAGCGATAGGAGCGGCGAATTGTATTTATTTATTTTTCCTCAGTTTGAAGGACTCATTTCACCGCATTGTCCTGAAGAGATATTTCCAATTTCCCGAGGTTATTGTAGGTTTCCCCTATTCTCCTTTCCCGTAATAATGTATACGAGTATTCTAGATATTTCACTAAAATATCCAGAAAGTTGTCTACCACTTACATTATTTTATTAGATACTTGTATACTGCACATTCTTGCGAATTGTGAATTATTTGTGATGGTACTCCGACATCTGCTTATGGCTCGTGCATGATTTTCACCTCCCGGGCGTCATTAGGCTGCATGGCAGATGCATGAAAATGCATTCGCGACGGCGCCTTTATCCATTTGAGATCGCTACTGTGCTTTACCTTTGTCCGCAAATGTCCGTTCTGGGAAGCGCCGTGCCTGCTCCACACCCTGCTTCCCGCGGGATCATTATACCGCCCTGCAGCCGTCACCTTACCTGATACCTCCTCTTCAAGTCTAGAAAAACTATACAAAATAAATGTATCAAGTTGAATAAGAAAAAATTAAAGTGGAAGTTTTATTGTGGATCCAAGACTATGGTCTCTATAGTCTGAAAAACAACGTAACCTCAGAAAACGTAAACGACCAAGGACACCGCAAGAAATTGTTTCTGCAAAGAAAGTTACCCGGTAGCAGTAAAAAAAACCTAGATTATCCCAAAAATTGGCCTATGTTTGAGAGACAGCTTAGTATGCTTGTTACTGTGCTGAAAAACTGAAATGTCGTTGACGCCGGACATAAATCCTCCAAGGTCCGGCTATTTTCCGTACGCCATAAAGAAATTGTATAGGAGCTCGGTTGTGGTCGCTGGTGTGCAGCCTTTGGCTGCGGCGAGGAAAAGCAAGGGGACGATGAGACCGCCGCCGCCGCCGCCGCAGTGTCCCAAATGAACGTGAATTATGTCAAATTCAGCTCGGACGATAGCATAATCTGATGGTGGAGCCCATTTTATGTTGGTCCTTTATTCCCCATTTTATCATAAAATAAATTCTATAAATTTTTTAAAAAATTTCCCTTGCTTATCACTGGCGACAAAAGCCATCGCACAATGGCTGCGTTATCGGCTGCATGCCCCATCGCCCTCACCTCAGCCCCCCAGTGCTCCGAGAAACTGTCCACTTCTTATCCACCCTGCTCTACAAAAACCCAACTTTTTCGCAACTTTTTGCGATAGTTTTTCATATATGGCACGTATAGTAAAGAACCTGTCATATTTGCCCATCTACCTACATAAAATTCTAGAGTTGTAGTCCTGGTAAAGCCATATTATGCTCTAAATTAGTACATTACTATACTATACACTTCCTGTGGCAGGTTGTTCGATTGGAATACCTTCCAGTTTGGTTGCACAATACGTGAACCGCGCTGACCAGTTAGCGGTTTCTTATCAGCAGGTGCCAGCCTTGTATGGTCACACGTCATATACCCACCTTACCTACATATTGTCCTTTACAGCACAACATCTGCCTCCACCCAACTCTCTGTGATACCTATCGTTGGCTTGGGTGTTCACTCCTGTGGAGCATGTACCAAACGATACAACTATAATATACAGTTTAAAAAAATCGAGGGGTAACCACTCCAGAGATTCCCTGAGATTCCATAAAGATTTCCCAAGATTCCCATCGATATTCAAAGAAATATGAACCCCGAAGGGGTAACCACTCCAAAAAATTCCAAGATTCCCTGAGATTTCATTAAGATTTCCAATGATTCCTAACTACTCGAAAAAATTAAATTTGTGATGGGCTCTTCTTTACATATCCGAAGTTCAGCAGATCTTCTGTTCCATCCACTGTTTTCAGTTCCCTTTTATTGAAGTCCGAACCCATGGACTTGATCGGGACTGCTCGGCGATGGAATCGGACTTGTAAAACAAACACAATTTGACCCGCTGGCCCTGGATGATGAATGCTCGCGTCCACCCACCTCGGCTGTAGCCTAAGTTATGGTGCGCGCATGCGCAGGGGGCGGGCCACCAAGCTCCCCGCGACCCCTGACGTATTTATTCCATTTGGAAACGTGCCTGTCAACACCTTGCTGCCCAGTCTCGGTTCCCACCGATACTGCTGACCGGAGTTCCGTAAAGACTATTAATAATACCGAGGCAAAGTGGAAAGGGACCGGTTTTCAGGTAAGGTTAAAAAGAAATGCGGGAAGAAGGTGACATCAGAATGGTTTTCCGTCAAGAACAAAAACTTGAGTTTCCTCACAAAGATGTGACTTCGAAATTTGAATGCAGTTGTACAAGGGTACAACAATATTGGCATTGACACAACCTTATACCTCCACCATCCATGCATTCGGGACCTGCCCAGAGCGAGGATACTCGCCTGGAAAGGAGCTTATTGTTGGTTGGGGATGCAGAGACCAAGTCTTTCTCTCAAAATAAAAACGGACTGAAAAAATGCGAGATATGTACCTACCCATATTAAGGTCGACATTACCTACACGGAATTGAGTCATCAAATTTTAATACGGCATAGTTGTAGGTATCTCTGTAAACTTCATCGTAGAGGCTTCATTTTAAAAGTTGAACTCAAATGTATCATCCGCAGTATCAACAACAGCCAGCGAACTAGGAAACGTTATCGAATGGAACAAAAAAGGAGCATAATTCGTTGAGCGTGCTATCTGGGAATCCACCCTCGCAGCCCTTATCGCTAATGCGACGATGGGCTGATAGGGAGCGTCCCGGGGGATGGGGCGATGGCCCGATAGTGCCAGGGGCGCAGCCCCGCGCCCAGGGGATGGTTACCTTACCACGGCGTCCTGGCGTCCCCGATTGTAGCCTAGCAACCGCCTTATCACCAGGCATCCATCAGCTTATCTCGCCCGACTCTGTCTGTTTACATTTTCCATTAGAAGAAGGGTGCGGGGGTGTTTATTAAATGATGCACTTCCAACTTCTTACACCGAAATGCATTAAATTAGTTTTTAAGAAGGTCGAGATTTGGTATCGATTTTTTTTCCGTCGTCTTTACGAATCCAATTCGGGCTGGATGATGGTATCGGTCTGACGACTTTTCAAGGTACCTTACCTACGTTTTGTTGGTGCCATGAGCAAACGTTACTTAAAGTCTGTAGATTTTAGAAGTTGTCGTTTCAATATGTAGTACGGTCTCATGATGACGACAAACGTCAAACCCACCACTAGTGTCCAAACCTTAGTGAGGTCTGTGAGGTGGCATACTCCTCTTCGTTAGCTCCTTCACTCCTTCACATCGAGTGATTTCTAAATGACGTTCGAAACTATTCTTATTATGACTCTCGTGTCATTTTGGATAGGTAACGAAATATGACTTATGAAGGTTTAAAGTTGACCGAGTTATTATGATAGTTGGCGCGAAGTGGCTGTAACTACGAACGCATAGATTGGCTTTCATGTTAGCTGTTTCGAGGTTCGACGACGCTGTCAGATGGAATCTATTATTTTGGGTGGAGTTATCGGGAATGTATCTTTGGACGGAGTGGCAGGCCGAGATGGTTTTTGATTTGCTGATGTAATCGGCAGCCATCCATCACCCGTCGGCCGCCGATGCGATCGCTACAAAAACATGACCACTCTCCTGAGCTTCTTCAAAGATACCTCTAATTATGTTTACACTAAAACCAGTCTCTGCGCTGGCCCCCGGTAGAGATCCAAACTCTGATTGCCGCCGAGGACCCGTGGCTTACGTACTTTGCTGTCTTCAGTTGCCGGCAAGGAGTTCAGCAACCGGCCGGCGTATGTATGACAGGATGTATGACAGGTTGGAAAGAACAATCAAAGCAGTAATGAGTGCTGACCTATAAGTTATTTAGAACAAGGTGTAGTATAATGTAGAGCGACTACCACCTTTGTGGGAATCAAGGGATGCATAACTGCGGGCGAGTCCCGTCAATAACAGCTCGATGGCATACCTATACATACTACGCAGGTTGAATTAGGCACACGTATAGGGTGGTGTTTAGGTGTTTCAGTTATCAGGGGACAGAATCACCCACCAGATGAGGGATGATTCGTTGTAACGAGAATCGTTCTTTGAATTCTGCCAAGCTCTTCACGGTACTTGCTTTTTACTCATTTTCTTTTTACTCACCCATGCAGAGTATTCCTTTAGAAAATCAGGGTTTTATCGGACTGCAGAAAGTGGATGTGGAATGTATGTATGTATGTAGGTACTTGGGGAGGTGGAGGTTGGAAGGCGTACGATAAGCCGTTGTGGGTAATCCATTTTGCGAGGTCAAAACTCATCTTTTATCGTCAGCGCGCGCTGAGCTCTTTTTTCTATCTCATGTTTTCTATTCATGTGTTGTTATTTATGTTGTATCTGTCTCTTCTATCTGTCCTAGCTGTCGTGTTATCTGTATGTGGGGGACCTACTTTTATTTCCAACTTGCTCTGACTTCGAGGGCGTCATTTTCTCATTTTCCCTCGCTCTGCCACAGCTGCCTACCATTCATTTTTACAGAAAAAATTGTATATTTTTTCCGCGAAATAATATTATTTATGCTGCTCTTAACTTTTGCAAAGCCGTTAACGACGGAATGGTATAAAAGGAATCTTCAAGGCCAATTTTAATCAAGCCATACCGATAGTGATAGTGGCAAAAAAGTAAATATTATGGTTAGGTATCTCGGCAGATGGAGATTGAATAACAGTGGGCCCATTTACTTGTCTTTTTCTCAGATCGACACTCCTACCGCCTACGCTTTCGATAAGAGATAACTGACAGAATAGAATGTTGTGATCGCACTCGCCGAAGGACATCTGCTGCGATTTAGTCCCGGGCCAGTAATGGTCGTTGCGAGGAATTGCACCACTGCTCCAGCTCGTTACGAGGCTGTTCCGAAAGTTACCGGGATAAATTCCAGTGAATAAACAACTATTCAAATCGGAAGTAGTGAGGAAGTTATCAAATTGACATCGCCCTTGACACTTTTCCAAGAGCCAGTTTGTGTAGTTTTCGAGGGGTTAACCACTCGTTGAGAATCTCGTTGGGAATCATTGGAAATCTTTATGAAATCTCAGGGAATCTTGGAATTTTTTGGAGTGGTTACCCCTTCGGGGTTCATCTCTCTATGAATATCGTTGGGAATCTTTGGAAATCATTATGGAATCTCAAGGAATCTCTGAAGTGGTTACCCCCTCGGGTTTTTATAATGTACACTGAATTCCTGAATGTAGGTATAGTACCTACTTACTTTTAGAGCCCGTGTCTTTTCATCCAGAGCGTAGTCACTCTGTAACACTGGACCGTAACGTCTTTTAAACCAGGTTATCCAGAGCTAATCTGGCGCGGCTTTCAATCTGCGAATCCATCGGCAAATCGAACTTTCTTTTTCCCATAAAGACAATTGAAACACTCGACCTGTTTGTTTTCTATCTATATCGAACATTTCCGTCGTCCTGTGTATATGCACTAGGTGCAGGACTACAACGGTGGCTGACACCTCCCTGATGGTGCGATAGGTGCAAGGCTTCAATAAATCTCGTATTGACTGTGTCGGTGATATATCCGAACGACTCGTTGCAGTCGACGAGCATCCTTCATCTTGTCAGCCAATATTTCACGGCCAATTATTGTGATAGCCCTATCTGATGTTAATTAAATCCGAAACATTGATAAATGTCCCTACAAATAAGGAAAGTATCAGCGGCACGACTGCTGGACAAATCAGCCTCGTCTGGAACTGGGATTGGCTGCCATACACTCCCAACTCCCACATCTACTGATGCTGAAAGCGATACCGCAAGGCAAGGAGCGAGGTATGAGGTATGGAAGGCTGCCCTGCCCCGCTGCGGTGCTGCCCGTGTGCCCGCACATTCCCATCACGCTCATAATATTCACACTGGAAATTACCAAATAGCTGTCAAGACTCAAGACAAAGAATAAGTAAATGCACGAAATAGACGCACCACGGGATTCCTCTTTAACGTCACTGTTTCAATGACTGATGGGATCGTAATAAAAATTATAAGCATTAGATTAGCAGGGTGCGATGATGATGAGTCAATTAGGCAGGCCCGGCCCCAGTGTCAGATCCGTAAGGTTAACATGTTACTAACCTCCAGTAACATTTCACTGACGATCGTCGAACCCAGAAGAACTGTTTGTTGAGCGGGATGCGTGGGGTACATATAGTCAGTGGCGAGGGGTTAACCACTCGTTGGGAATATTTATGAAATCTCAGGGAATCTTGGATTTTTTTTTGGAGTGGTTACCCCTTCGGGTTTCATCTTTCTATGAATATCGTTGGGAATCTTTGGAAATCTTTACGGAATCTCAGTGGAATCTCAAGGAATCTCTGGAGTGGTTACCCCCTTGGTCAGTGGCGCACCTCCGCTACAGCAGAAGGTCGCAGGGTTGTATATAGGATAGTGTTTGCGATGTTGCGTCGGTGGTCCAACGGGATGGGATGCTTGGGCTGTGGGGGTAAATACTCATTCAGTGGCGTACTATACTTATTGTAGGAGGTCGCAGGGTTGCTGGATCGTGTTGGCCGATGTTATATCTGCGGCTGAGCGGGATGCATGGGGTATGCTCCTTCGTTCCACGATAGCGTCGACGAGGATTGGGCTCTAGAGGTTCCGCCCACTCGCGATACTATCTCCACCATAGTTTACCTTTTCTCTGGTTCGATGCATATTATTTCTGGAGGATCTAGTGTAATAAATTATTTGATCGGTGCTTTCTGTCCGTGGCCAATCCGGGGACACGTTCGCGCCGAGGCTATAGCACTAGCAATAGCGTGCCACGGCTATCAGCCGGTATCGCACAATGATTTCTGTTGGGCCGGTTCTCCAATTCTCGCCTTGGAATTAAATCGGCAACCTCATCGCTCATCGCCTGCCTTTTCACAATATATTGTTAAAATCACTATAATTTATCTTGTATCTGAGGATTTTTTGCTATTTTAGCGTGGTAATGTTCCATCCAGTTATTTCTATTCGATGGTAATAGATACGAGGTAGAAGAACATGCGTTTCACAGAATTGAACAGAATTTACTCCTTGTTTTGTATGTGTGATATTTTGCATCTCCACCGCTTACCCGATATTATGTAATCATATTATAAGGAGTAGTATGAATGATAGGTAAATATTTTTTATGTTTCATCCAAAATGTCAGTTGTGAAATACATTATCGTATGTACGTTTGCATTCAACGAGGGGGTAACCACTCCAGAGATTCCCTGAGATTCCATAAAGATTTCCAAAGTTTCCCAACGATATTCATAGAAAGATGAATCACGAAGGGATAACCACTCCAAAAAAATTCCAAGATTCCCTGAGATTTCATAAAGATTTCCAACGAGATTCCCGAGGAGCAGTGGTTAACCCCTCGGCATCCAATGTTTAGATTCTGCATGAACATCGGTATTGTGGAATCTCACTGAAGAAAGAGTGAACGTTTTATTTCTTGAGCGATATTAGTGAAATGGTGTAGGTTCACTCGATCATTTGGTGTAGAAGTCATCTTGCAATATCTATTAATTTATTCGTTTTTGATTAGTTGGTTTGGTAAAAGCGGTTTTATCGCCCACCCCCTTTCCACACCATTTGTCCCTCTTTCTGATTATCATTCTTTTCCTTTTTAATGTTTTTATCGTCTTCCCCAGGCCCCACTGCTCAGCTCACCGCTTATCGGAGAAAACTTAAAGAAATAAAAAGAAAAGAAGACTCACTGATAAGGAACTCATTTTTTAAAAGCCGTGTTTTTATCTTCTTAAGGGTTTGTTCTCTTTAGTACACCGCCCTCGGGTATATTCCCCCATCTATCCGAATGCCACTTCCTACATTCCATCAACCTGAGCGTTTCCTCTCCAAACCGAATTTGCTATAGTCGGTTCACAGAGTCTTGCGAGAAGTAAATTAAGAAAAAAACCATTTACAGCGATCAAAAGAGTTGCCCAAACTGACACGACCCTGATTACAACCCTACGATCAAGCACTGGTGTTTAGAGGTTTTTTAAACCGAAACCTATCCACAGTAGCTCAGGGACAAAAATTAAGGATGTGTTTACCTTTAGGGATGCATTTTCAACATTTTTAGCCGACGGAACTTGCGATTTAAAAATGCCCGCCCACCACTGTATTTATTCAAATTTCTGGTTGTAAAGATGAGCGAGTGGTGTGGTTGAGTCTAGTTTTTCAGCGACCACCACCGGAACAGGTAGTTTAGTAATGATCTACCTACCTATATGTATTTTCTTTTTCAGACTGATGGAAAAATCATTTTTATTAAAATATATTATAGCCAACCGTAATTATTATTTGATGCAAAGTGAAAGTTACTAGAGCTATTCCAAGAAAATTAAAATTTGAAGGAAAGAGTAAGTAGGTTCAGAAAAAACCTCGGTATCTTTGTCTGTCTCATTTGCCTAAGTTTGAAAGAGTACAGTGGTTGTGAAGAGAGGCAAGTAGCTGCTCCATCATGGAAAGCATTGGAGTTGGAGTGGTCTGAAGTAGGAACAAAGTACCATCATCGTGGTGGAATCAGCAGAAGGAACCGAGACGGGGACAAGTGCGCTTTTCCGTCTTTTCCAGCCTTGTCCTGAGCTATCTGTGAGCGTGCTGACGGGGCGGGACAAAGAGGATATCGCTACCCCCATCCCCCTCTCTCCCCCCTCCTGTCTCTACTTGATTGACGTCCTCCACTTCTCTGCCATTATTTCATTTAATTTTTGTCACGTTCAAATGAGTTATCTAACTCTTCTATTCATTTCCCGCATACAGATCCAGTGGGGACGATTCAGCCTTCTCCATCCCTTTCTCTCTTCCCTCACTCCTTCCCCTGCTTCACCCAACCAAGGTACAAAAGACCTTGTTCCCTATTTGTTTTGGGTTTCATTATTTGTATCTTTTTCTTATGGCTCTTTATGTTGTTTCAGGTAAGTTGAGTGACGATTCGTCTAGGGAGGGAAAAGTCAGCAAGTAAGGTGCATCCCACCCATTTTTCTTTTTCTGGAAACTTGAAGAAACTAATTCTTCTTCATTTATTCTTCAAATCAGATCGTGTTAGCGACTTCTTCCTTTTTCACACCAATCTTTCCGTATGGGTTTTGTCGGCGGATGCGGGTGATAGTGCCAGCATTGGGCGATGGACGATAGCGCTGCCAGTGGTGACTGCCAGCATTGTGCTAGTGATAGGGGGGCGATGCTATCACTGTTAGCGGACTGTGTGCGCAACACGGTAAGGGCGGACGGACGGATAGACAGGTTCGTGTGGAGTGCGGGGGGTCCGATTCAGGTGTGTACCTATAGAGGTCCATACTCTCGGCCCGCTCCAGGAGGTCCAGATTCGACGATGGCTGGACAACACCGAATAACGGCCAATTCATTCTGACGCGGCTTCCAATTGTTAGAATTTTAACGCGAGGGCGATGGTCATTTCACTTCGAAAATAGCAATGTGAGTTACAAAAACGAAATTCAAGGGAGTTTTCCACGTTCGAGGTGTTGACCAGAGCTTTGTCGGCTTTAAGCGAGGGGGTAACCACTCCAGAGATTCCTTGAGATTCCATAAATATTTCCAAAGAATCCCAACGATATTCATAGAAAGATGAACCCCGAAGGGGTAACCACTCCAAAAAAATTCCAAGATTCCCTGAGATTTCATAAAGATTTCCAACGAGATTCCCAACGAGTGGACAACCCCTCGCTCGGCTTTAAGCGTACAGGGACAGTGCTGTAAGTAAATGCTCTAAGCTCTAAGTCAATGTTTAAACTCTCAATTGAATACTCCCACATGCTATGCATATAGTGAAGACACCATGTGGAAGCTGAGTGGAGAAACGTTCAAAAACAACGGTGAATTATTTTTTTGGAAAATAAGGAGAAAACTCGCTCAAATTACTTCTTCGAGTTTTTGCCTTGCGTACAATTATTGTGTCTCATCGAAGTTTCCCTATTGGCCAGCTTAAGAGGTCAGTGTGTCTTTGGTCTTAGTGTCTTCTTAATATCCACTATCCAGAGTGCTTTATTATCAGAAAATCGTTCCTAAAAAATAAATACCTATCCTTCTGTCCTTTGCTTGAGGCAAGGTGGGCCGGTGCAGCTGGGTGGGTGGTGCAGGGGGCAGAGGACGGAAGCCGATCCTGGAATGAGTGCTCCAGGAGGCAGATGAAGCAGATGAGGTCAGGTTACGGCCACCCGGGGGTGACGCGCAGCTGGAGCAAGCTTAAGTCACTCCGGCACCTCGCGCGCACTCCTCGTCGATGTGTTAATTGAGCGCAAAGGCTGAGCTTCATCAAAGAGAGGTTTTTGTGAGATATTGGGAGACAAAGTTACGCTTGGTGAAATACTACTGAGTTTATCTAGTGTTACGTTTGCTTAAATTTATCAATATACTAATACCCAAGTAGTTAGCTGCTAGCCCGACCTTTACCCCACTGTAAGATCACTTTTTTCAGTGTTTACTCTCAGTTGACTGACTATAGGTTCTTCTTTCTTCTGTAGAGGTTACTTTGTGGAACTTAGTGGATTATTCCGTGGGGTGGTTGCTTCAGCCTCTACGCAGGAGGCAGTATATAGGAGGTTTCATTTTCGTCAACTATGGTGGAGTATACAATTCCCATTCAAAAAGGTAGGAAAATACTGGAGGCAACACGAGCACAGATCGGTACCTTTTCCAGCCCACATGACAAATGGGTCGACTGGGAACTAATTGCTGAAGATGAGGTCACATGTGACGGATGTCCCCAAACGCTCTCTCTACGACTCTCTTCTTCAAAAATAAAAACGCTATCGCAGGTCATTTGTATTCCGATGATCCCGCAGGCGTTGCTACCCGTTTCCCCTCAAAATTTTATATTTCGTATTTCTTTTTGAGTAATTGTTCTCCTGATGACCCATTTGCAGAGATTTAGCACTAGGGTGGAGGTTAGGCATTTATCAGCTCATATTTAGGGAGCTTGCTTTGGGATGGATTTGGTTTGAATGACCAGACGGGCGGGCAGGAGAATCAGAGGCGCGAAAGCCGCATCAATATTCATCAAGAAAGAGGGAAGCGCGCGGTATCGTTTTTCCACACGGCTGAGTGGACGGGTCTGGCGGTGCTGATGGCAGCTACCCCGACAACCCAAGACACCCCATTCACATGGCCCACAGCCTATATGCTGCCACAAGGATACAAGTGTCAGAGCCACAGCACATATTGCAGCAGCGACATCAAATTCGCATGGCTACGACGTTACAAGGGTCACTCAGTCCAGACTCAGCGATGACATCACTGTCACTATGCAGAACACACATAACCCATGCTATGATTATGAGTCATGTACGACTGCATGGTTGCCATAGCTGTATCTGTGGTTTCGAGGGAATCTCGTTGGGAATCTCAGGCAATCATTATAAAATCTCAGGGAATCTTGGTAATTTCTGGAGTAGTTAACCCTTCAGGGTGCATCTTTCCACGAATCTGTTGAGAATCTCAGGAAATTTTTTGAACTCTTCATGCAATCTCAGCAATCTCTGGAGTGGTTAGCCCCTCGGGTGGTTTGGACCTAGATGCTTTTTGCGTTTGTGGAGAGGTATAAAACACTACAGTACCTATCAACCCATCAACGAAGAGGTTGAGAAACTGCGGCTGGATGTAACGGTACATAAAGTGTTCAGATTTTATTGACATTTTATTGACATCGCACCCTGCTTGCGAATTCCGGACAAAATAAATGTATAGTACACAAAACGACAAGAAAACTTATGTTTTATTGGGTATGTATATTTTCTCGGCATTGGTATGTAAGACATATTATCCCTATTTGAGAGCAAAACATTTTGCACTACATTTTGATGCAAGTGGGAGCAGAGGTTTCATTCGATGTTACCTTTCTTGGTATTGTATAGGTATATGCAGTGATTCATCTATTGATCAGGATTGTCTGCAATCACTGCTATCTAGGATTCCTTGTCTGACTCATTCCTCACGTCAGATTAGTCGTCTTCTTTATTGATTCATAAACCAAATGAGAAGTACTCCTCATTTACGAGAGTGATGGCGATCTGATAACAGTCATTATCATCCCAACCACTTGAGTTTGGATCACCTAAAATCCAGATTCTTCAAGTGGTTCTGATTGCACTTGACTCTAGCTGATTGCTCTGAGTTCAAGCTCTCCCTCAACAACCTAGAACTTCTCATCTTCAGTAATCTCCGTCCCAGCGCATGAGATGCTTATCTCCTGTTTAGTCACACAGACTGTAATCTGGCGGACAATATTTACCTGCTGGTTTACAACGAGCTCAATTGAAGGCACCTTCAGACGGGGTACAAGGAGCCCTTGTACGGCGTTCTTCAACGTTCGCGCGACAGCGCTCGTGGCTCCTCAGTCTCCGGCGACACCTCGCTCCAACGGGTACCGTGTCTTCTGTCTGTGATCGTTTTTGGAAGGATTACCGCCATGCCGAAGGTCCACATTCTCAGATACCTCATGAGGCGCCAAACAGGTAATAGCCACTTCAGGGACGAAGTTAAGGCTGGTTCTGCAATTCTGCCATCAGTTCTCCACCCTTTCGCTACATGGCACTTTCCAACAATAATTAGATGGTAATGGATCGCAAGCGTTATTGCGTCACAAGGGAAGCGAAAAAGAGAGCTGAAGGAACATCGTCGTTACCTGTCTTTCTTGTGCTCTTTTCGACGACTTTGACAAAAATTAAAATAGTTATTATTAATATTGATGGGAGTTGAGTTTGAAAGTTGGAGTAGCGTGAGGGGGGTGGAGGCAGGGGGGGGGGCGTAATGGCGGATTCCAGGGGCGTGCGAATGAGGAGCTGATAAAGAAGCGGGGACCTGATTGGAATGGATAATAACCAGCGACTGGTAGTGGGGGCCCTAAACCTCCCCAATTTATTCCATTGATATGACCCATATATCATTCGCGAGCACCCTTCTTCCCACATGATACTCCCTGTAATTATCTAGAATGCGTAAGACGCAACAACGCTTCTTGTGGGGACGTTGCTTAAAAATGTTCAAGCACTATCTTCTCTCGTTTTTCATTATTTTGTCACACGTCACACGTAGTTTAGTGCTGAAATGGGTGGTGTAACAAGACTATAGAGGTATTATTTGGCGCCTTATTTTTCTAAGGTTCACAGCACTATATTGGGGGAAATCCTCGGTTAAAGAACGGAAGAATGGTGTAAATCACGAAAAAGTCAGACGGAGTTAGCTGTGAGACCAACGTTGCTTGACTTTGTTAGCACCATGTTATTTGGCCTCTTACATTTCTCTATTTCGGAGATCTAGTTAATTTAGGAGGGAAGAGGATACTGGGTGGCAGGGTGCAGCCGTGCAGCATTTAGCGGAGGTAGTGGTGTCGCGCGATCGGCGATGGCCAGATACGCGACAGCCCCTATCGCACCTCGGCTAATGGCGCGTCATTATACCGTTCCTTTCAGAGGTGATCCAAGGAAAGAGCCTTTTCCTTTCCCTCTGATAAAAACTATAAATCAATGATAGAAGCAATTTTCTCCCTGAATTTATTACCAATATATATTTTTAGAATTTTCTTTTAATTTCACGTGATAAGCTAATGTGTGTCAGCGAGTGGAGCTGGCGAGCTTACAGCGTATAAACTAACGCTGAGGCTCAGCCTCGCTCGCAAACCTCCTTTTCGAATTCAGCAACTCGGTGTCTGTTTGAATTTCTGGCCGAATTAAACACCCGTTTTCTCTAGTGATTGATCGTGGTGTACCTCCTTCACCTTCCCCATCTAATTGTGAGTGCTTTAAAAAGTACTGCTCACGTACCACTTTCTCCCCCGAGGGGTTAACCACTCGTTGGGAATCATTGGAAATCTTTATGAAATCTCAGGGAATCTTGGAATTTTTTGGAGTGGTTATCCCTTCGGGGTTCATCATTCTATGAATATCGTTGGGAATCTTCGGAAATCTTTATGGAATCTCAGGGAATCTCTGGAGTGGTTACCCCTCGTTCTACCCTGTCTGTCCCGCAGTAGCTACTCCATGATGTGACCTTATTTTCTGTTTTGTATGCGCAGTTTTAGCGTAAAATGTGATTTCCCATCCCGTGTTTATTTAAACTCACTCTGCAGCTTGCTCAGAACAGATTAATGTAGACCTAGGCATAACTACTTCTTAATTAATTTCAGTCTAAATTATAATATTGTACGATGTTTTGATTGATTCTTGAGACATTCTTACTGGAGCTGGTAAATTCATTTTTTATATACCTATTGCATGGCCACGACACCGAGCGCCACATTTTCATTCTATGTAGAGCACTTGGTTTATTAAGTCGGAGAGTTCCTATATAGCTTATCGTATGAGAATTCGTTTTTTTTTTTTTACGCGCGACGTTTAGAGAACATATGCGCCGATGAGTTGGTTTGTTAGATGTTTTTGGCCGAAGCCGAAGAAGAAGTGGCCGAAGCCGAATATGAGTGGGCCGAAGCCAATTTAGTAGTGGGCCGGGATTCGAACCCGGACCTCTCAGGGCACAAAGCGGATCCCTTGACCACTCGGCCACTGAGAGGCACGTAATGGATAATTATGACCACTACGTTGTATGAATTTTCGTTTTTATGAATTCTCTACCTACGCCATTGGAACGACTTCCATGTCAGATGCGGAATTTTTTGTCGTTCCGTCGGGATTCGAACCCGGACCTCTCAGGACACAAAGCGGACCCCTTGACCACTCGGCCACTGAGAGGCACGTATGAGAATTCGTATCGACGTTAGTATCAAGGTAATTATGTGTATATAGGCTTTGGGGGCGGGATTTTTCCGCGTTTGTCGCGGTATCGTGGTTGCCTCTCGCGCGGTAAGTTGCCGTCGCTACCGCTCATATTTCAAATTTGTACAAAGGCCCGGATATCGGCGCCCTATCGCTTCCATTACCACCCTGGCGTTCCTTGTCAAACTTGCCCATTTACCTCCGTGATTAATACCCGTCTGATTCCTGATACCTCCCGCTATCTTTTCCTTCTCTTCTTTTTATCCTGCTGTATCCCTCAGAACACGAGTTGGGGCAGGAGAGCAGGAACTTTTCACGCTCTGATCGTAGAGTCAGTTTTACGCTGAAAAAAAAATACCCGAGGGGTTACCCACTCCAGAAATCTAGTTGGGAATCTCGTTGGAAATCTCACGAAATCTTTATGAAATCTCAGGAAATCCCCCTCGAGGAATAACCCCTCGGTATTACCTCGGGGTTAATATCTCCAAGAACCTCGTAGGGAATCTCAGGAAATCTCTATGGAATCTCAGGAAATCCTTGGAGGAAATCTCGGAAATACCTTAGTAATGTTCAGGGACACCTTCGCAGATTCCCCAATTTTCCAGTGGTTTTCGGGATCTCCCACTTAAAAAATTAAGGTGCATCTTGACAAAACCCTTGAATTCGAAAAATTCATTGGGAATTGTTCATGAAGACATATTATACTGCCCGACTTTTTCAAATGGAACATAGAGACAGATAGAGACAATCCGATCTCTTTATGTCTGAATCACCGTACACAGCCGGATCCAAGGTTTCTGCCTTCCCATAACTCTCAAACCGCACAAGTAGAGAGGTTATATGAAAATCTATTGTATTGTATGATAATGGATAGGTTTATGACATTCGTTATCTAATGGTGTATGAAGATGGTGGGTCGGTCTTTTCTGATGTCAGAGAGGCAGGAAGCATGCCTGCCATCAGGTGGGAGTTATTGCTTGATGAAACTCATAAAGTTGAGTGAAGTTGCACGTAGTCGGTATACTGTGGGTGCAGTGTGTGTCTGCATGGTGCATGTGCATGCCGATGTCCTTGCCGACGTGTCCACAATGTATGCAGCTCGGTCATGCAACCGCCACCACCACCATGCTACCCGAGCCATTTTCATTTGCTAGGAAATTTTTATGACAACATCCTTAAAGACGTCTACGTAGTCGTGTTTGTTTACGTTTTTTTCTGCACATTGGATATTTTAATGTTCTGAAATATAATATGTATGGTGATTTTACGATCGGTTAATTTCGGACAAATTTTTTTGTTGACAAAAATCACTCAATTAAACAGGAATAAATCGGCTTCATGATGGCATCGCCGTATGTAAACCATGTAAAACTCTATAGCTTGATGGTAATACAGGCCAAAGTGCATGATGAAGAAGAAATAAGGGGAAGAACAATAAACTCGGCAAGAAGATTTTGGGAGTAAAATTAAGAAATTAAATGCATTTTTTTGCATACTGTTTAGGACTTTATAGGGGAGAGTGCGTTTTACTTCAAAGAACTGCCCCTGACATCGAAATGTATTACAAACGACAACGTGAAGGAAGTAAGAGAGAAGTTTGAGGTGGTTTGGGGGGCTGGGTTGGGTGCGGGGCTGTGGGAATGGTGAGGGCAGATAAAGACGCAGCCGCCTGCATGCTCGTGATAAGGCATCTGATATTGCCCTCCACCACCTTCCGTCTTTTCTCCGAAAAATTAAAATAATAGCATTATCATGATTTGTTTGCCGAGCAGTTTCATCAACACAAGAGTGAATATCAAATAATCCGAGTTTGGGTCTCGAACAGGAGATAGTAAATATAATAATAAGTTCTTTTTTGTGTCTCTCAGTGGCCGAGTGGTCAAGGGGTCCGCTTTGTGTCCTGAGAGGTCCGGGTTCGAATCCCGGCGGAACGGAAAAATTTTCCGCTTCGGCCCACTCCTAAACTAGCTTCGGCCCACTCATATTCGGCTTCGGCCACTTCGGCTTCGGCCAAAAACACCTAACAAACCAACTCATCGGCGCATATGTTCTCTGAATTCTTTGGTCTTTCCTTTACCTATCGTTTTCTTTCCTTCGTGCAACTTTGAAGGTCATCGAATATTATTTCGATTTCTGATATCTCCGCATCTGTCGTCATTTGCGATTACTGAAAAGCGAGTACCTTGTTCGTGGACTCTTCGACATCCAACATTTGCATATACTTAGATGTACCGAATTTCGGTATACCCTATAAACCAGGTAAAAGCACTTAAAGTGGTTTCTTATAGCGGCGGCGTTGTTATCTGCGGTTTGGAGTGAAATGTGGTGATTGAAGATTGAAGTGAGAGTTGATATAAAGAGTGGCCCGGGCCTGAAACGTTGCGATAGTAGACGTCGGCTGAGTTTGGCCACCCCTGACAGCTTTTATCTCCACAATTCCAGATTCTGAGTGCTTTTCGTCCATATCTCGACGCGGCACCATCCTCCAGCCATCCTCCAGCCCCACAAATGTATCTCGCGAGTTTTTATTCCGGTCCTAGACTGAGATAGGCAGAGCACATGCGATAGCCTATCGCTGTGTTGTCTCTGCACTCCGCGTTCTGGTTCTTGGTTGATGGACCAAGCTTTCCATGCCCGGAGATGCATCGTGGGATCTTTTTCACCTCAGTACGTACTGAAATTTGCATTTTCAAAGTTATAATTTTGCAGTGCCTCAGCGAGAGCTTTCAAAGGCAGTATTTGTATTGAGTTCGAAGCGAGGGGGTAACAACTCCAGAGATTCCTTGAGATTCCATAAGGATTTCCAAAGATTCATAGAAAGATGGACCCGAAGAAGTAACCAAACCACTCCAAGAAATTCCAAGATTCCCTGAGATTTCATAAAGATTTCCAATGATTCCCAACGAGATTCCCAACGAGTGGTTAACCCCTCGGTTCGAAGCATCCTAAGAGCATCCAGCACTATGAATGTTTCATCCAATGTTAGCGGGAATCGGTGTACAGGACTGAGCTGAAGTTCCAGTTGTGAACGATATCAATAGGGCAGCAGCATCTGAGAGGCGGCTGCAGGAGTGTAAATGGCAGATAATGGCAAGTGCGTTGAGGTTTAAAACAAGGAAAACAAGTGCGCTGGTAAATATTTGTTTGTGGATTTTTTTTTTCTTCAAAAAAGTGCGGTCTTTAGATGCCTTGTACCTAGGATCTTATATTTTCTTGAAGAGTTGGTTGTAAATTTTTATGATGAAAGGGTTAAGAAATACAAGTTTGATATAGGAATGATGTGGATGCGTGAGCGTATCGCGGTTGCGATCTTTGATCCGTCAAGTGAGTTTACAGCGAGTGAATGAAGCAAGCTGCGCCTAACTCCGATCAACCGATAAATTTCTAATTACACAAACTTGTTAATCTGGATATGAGATCTAATTTCATTTTTTATTTTAAACACAAATTTCTTTATCTATAATTATATTTTGATAGGTTTTTGACAAAAGGGTGATTTTCAAATCACGACGGATAATCTTTATTGATCTAATTTATGAAATCAGGTTCCCATACTTTGTTTATGACTCACTCATCGCAAGTCTTCTAACCTGATTCAAAAGGGTTCCCTTATTCGTAGGTTTAATTATAAGATAAGACCCGTCTTATCAGAGCTGCGGCAAAATTAATTATCTACTAGGAACTTTGGCGCAAGCTGTCGGCAGGGGGTGAAATTTGATTGATAGAATGAGACTTTTCTCGATGTGATTTCGTGGGGCCATTTTCTTTTCTTTCTACTGGACATGACAACTTCCAGACTACCAAAGTGGATTGCTTCACTTTGATTAAAAAACCAGGTTTGTTTATTTTGATTGTTGCTCGAATAACGCATGAACTTACCTACCGAAAACGGCAATAAAGAGACAGGATAATCATGAAACAGTCCCAAACATTAGTCAGCCCTGGATGCGCTGTCAAAATGACACGTAAGACGTTATTAGAGTAATCGTATGATTGTCATTTGATTGTGTGTTAATAATTGATGCATTGGGTCAACACTGATGTCTCTGGCATCGCGGCTGCCAGCTCCCCATGTCTGATGGCTGCCTTAATGGGCTCGGGCTAAATGCTCTAATCCTTGATCCGTGCTACTTCACTTGCTGCCACCATAGTCTCATTCTTGCCAGCTACTTCACTGCTACACTATCTTGCCTTGGAATCGACCATCCGTCCCCAAAGAACGCGTTTCCTTCGATGCTTTACCCTTTATGCGCTTCTCTGCTTGACAACTGCTCTTTCTTATCACTTCTTTAACTGTTGTGCCCTTTCATTTTTGGAGCAAAAGAGGCGCTTTCTTGTTCTGCTTTTGGAAAGGCAAAAGTCACCCTTGACGTCAGCACGTTGTAACTGTCGCGGGAGTTATAGACATAGTAGTCTAGTTGTTGAGTTACATCCCGAAGTTCAGGACCTGGAATGTATACCTATATCGATTTTGCCGGAGGTGTTCACTGATAAGTAGATTTCAAATTCTCTGGCTAGCACTGTATAGACTGCCAAAACTACAAATCCTATTTGACGACAGAGCGGTTGTACTTTCGATTCGAGTGCTGCTCCTAGCTGTCACCGGGCCCATCTCGGATAGAGACGTTGTCCGGTAGGCACATTTTGACGGGTCTGCCACCGATAAGGAGCCCAGCCGAGATGACGCCTGACGCCCGAGTCCTCAGTCCTGACGCATTACGCCTCATTATAATAAGGCCTGAGATGGATCTGTGCGTAGCGATGCAGATAGACTGTCAGGTAGGGGAGTGGTGCGGGGTGTCACTATAGCCACTAAGGCACTAATGCCTCGGCCTGATGTCCCGATAAGTAGGGGACTGTAAGGTGAGTGACCGCGGAGTCAAGATTCCAAGTCACCAGCGCGCTCCTGTTACACAGTCTAACACCCAAACAGGAAAGCTTCATTAGGCTTAGCCAGGTATTTGATTCTTGTCGTTGGATTATCTGTGATGGCCATTGACAAGGATTTTGATCAGAGAAGAATTTACTCAAACATGGAAGGAATCCCCCAGCTTGATTTTGACACAGCACCGTTATTTAAGGTGAATGTTGGCTGCCAGATACAACATCCACGGACGGGAGCGAGAGCGTTTTGCGTTTTTCTTGAGATCTAGAGGCTGGGTCACTATTTCGGTCGCCGCACCAGTGCATTGGAGAAGCGTCATTCGCTCCTGTTCACCCCTCACCGGCCACGACCAGTAAATGGGCACTGGGCGCTTATTTCCAATGCTAATCTGGCTGAATATTTTAGTGGCAATCGGAGGCGATCAGACTTGGAGAAGACTTCAATGGGTGATTTTTGTGTGGCAAGCGACGTGACAACAAAACATTCGTGCGCGAGATGCGAATCGTGGCCACTGATTGGCGGACGGCCATTCAACAACATGGCTACCAACTTACCAACGCTAACTCATGGCACTGTCTGCTGCCACGGTAACTAGGAGCCAGCTTTTTCTCCATGGATACTGGCACTGCTGACACCTTTAACCTGAAGTGTAGAAGGGTGGGGAAAGTGGCGGTGGCTATAATATCGTGCGGGAGTGCTGATGGAACTCCCGCCCCCGCGCATCAGCAATCGCTTCGTCAATCGCCATATAACACTCAAGATCAATTTTAGATTTCATGCAATTTACGGCTCCTATAATTCCAGGGAAATTATGTTTTAAAAAATATTATCGGGAGGAATCTTCATCTGGGCGCGTGGAGGTGGGGTGGCTGAGGGCGGATTATAGATCGGAAATCGAGTTGGGATCCAAATTTATTGTTCCGTTTACCTGCAACTTACTAAAATGTTCCTAAGTAGGTACCTATCCATTAGAGCTGAGATTTGGAACGCAAGTACCTACTTATTCATTTGTTTTATGGCTGTACTTGTAGCTTAGCCGGTGTCCCTGCTGTATTGAATAACAGTTGTTGAAATGGTTTTTGTACTGAAGTAAGTTATTTCTTTTTTATACTGGAGGTCCAGTTTTCAGTCTTTTAGGTCACTGCATTATGCATTTTCTGTGTTATTGTGAAATACCCTCGTATCGGACTCACAAAAAAAGCTAAAAAAATGGTGGTGTTCGAAAACCTATATTGAAGGCCTTGTACCTCACGAAGTGGAGCGATCTTTTCCTCATCTTGTCCTTTTTTAGATGGGTCTCGGCTGCAGATGACAGGGATGATAGCGTTGTTCTGTAGCCTGGATATCAGAGTTGGTACCGCAAGGCCTCCGTAAATTCGTAGGCTTGTAGAGATTGGTACGAAAGATGGAACCCGTCGGACACCTCGTGGTGAGTAATGCATTCCCGAAAACAATGGTAACCACCGACCGCCGACTGCGATGGGCGATACCACTGAAGATGGCACACGGAGCAGTGGGGCCGCGATTGCGGCGTGTCGCCTATCGGAACATCGCCTGAAATTCAATGCCTCCTTGCTATTCCCTAATAGTCAATTAGCATTCGTTTGTACCTCCGGGGAAGCACAACATACCTTGCGAGTCACAGTACCGTCCCAACCTTTAGGCTTGTTTGAATGCCTATCCGGCTTCTTAACAATTTTCGAGCTATCAGATCAGTTATCAGTAGCAGCGTCCAGGCCACGTGGGCGGATTGTGCAAAAAGGAATAGTAGGTAAGGTGTTGGTGGGACTTGGGACCACCCGCTGTGCTGTCCGCTTGGGAAAGATATCAGCTTGCATCAGATATATCAGATCTGGCTCCCCGGGGCTTGGCGACGAACTTCTACGTTCTTACTATTATATTCGAAAAAAGACCACACGAAATGTTTTCGGTGTTTGAAAATGGTTTTTTGGAGTGAAGGCGGGAATCTGGATAATTCTTTATACAACTGAATAGACAATTTCCGTTAGGTTCCTCGCGTTTGAAAATTCGTCGTAAATTGAGTGGTAGTTGCTGCATGGTTTGGTGATTTGAATATCTTCCGGAGTAATCCCCTGGCTTCGGCCCTGCTTCGGAAAATAGTCCCGATGTCGGAATGAAGGCAACATCAACATGGGGGTCTGGGACATGGGAACGCGGCGAGGATTTGTAGGTAGTAGCGAATAATCGCGGCGCGCGTCAGATGAGCACAGTGCACAGTCGTGACGCCGTCACACCCATCACGCAGGTGACACTTGAATAGCCGCGGAGTCACCGACCACCAGCAACCGGCGTTCGTTAGCAAAGTTCCCAGACAGTGTGTAGCCTCTCGAACCCCTCTACTAAGTATCCTGGGATAGGTACTTACGGTACCTGGATTTTTTTTTTTTTTTTTTCGACTTGGTTGACCTTTGCGATTAGGACTTGACACTTTTGTGGGTGTTGTGGTAATGGTAAATTGAAGGGTTGAAGCTGGTTGGTAATGAAGGCTGTAATAATTAGGCTAGGCAGTGGCAAAACGAGTGGACTGTGTGGGCCAGATTGGGAACCACGCCCCTCTTCCAGTTCAGAGAAACAGGACGGAGGGACGGAGACGACTCAGGACGGTTCCTCGAGTTCGGAGAATAGGAGATGTCGAAGAACGATTAGCCCGGACTGTGCTGATGGCATGAGTGAGATACCATGCTCATGGCCTGTGGGCGCACCTACTGGAGGAATATTGGGGGGGGGGGGGGGGGGCATTATTGTTCCATAAGTGGTTACTTAAGGGGTCTCCATGCTATATAGTTTTATTGTGTGAAGTTTGATTCCCTTTAGCAGACGTAGCTGAAATCTCGAAAATCCGTGCCCCTAAATGAGTATAGCAGAAATAAAACGGGTTTATTCTTTCCAATGATGACACTGAGTTCATGTTTTAGCGATACATGTAAAGACGTCGGTATGTATGTGGAAGGCCTGATAAGGCCATCTACAAAATTGTTATTTATTCTTTCCCTGTATCGCCTACTTACTCTTGTGGTACTGAACGGGACCATTGTCTATTTTAAGACTTCTCTATATCGTGAACGACGTGCAGCTTCCAACATTATAGGTCGATTCTGGACGACATTAAAAATGTTGACCTCTTGGCTGTAGAGCCAAAGGTGCGGGTAGTAAAAACAGGAATAACGTTTCATTGAATGCAGCTAGTGTTGGAGAGAGCAGGCATGGCTGCCTACGCATGGAAGGGAGACGCCATGAATTTCCCGTTTGGACGTATTAAAAATGAGCAACAAGACCGTGTGTGGAATCTTGGGAGGGATCTTGTGTAAAGTCGAGGTTCGGAGGCCGATAGCATCGCTGGCCGAGGAATGGTGGAAACGGTTATCAGATGGAACCAAGTAATTAATAAGACTGGCATGAGATAGGCATCGGCACCGTGAGGCCCGCAGATTGATCCGTATCGGCCTGGCCCGGCCCGTGCATTCTTATGGATGGGTTGGCCAGCCTCAGCCTGTCCTGCCGGGCCCCCTGGAAAACCAACGACCGCTTGAGAAATTTCGCTGTTACTCAGTAGAAGACATATTTCGAGATCTCAGCGGACACTGCGATGAGACAAAGAGATTGGAGACAAAAACAAGCTTGTTTTTGACGTCGCATAAACAGGTATTGTACCTACTCGGACAATAGGGCGCAGGTTTGAGTATTTTTTCTGACGAGGTCTGAGCCTACCGAGCCTTGATGGGTACTTGAAGTTGAAACTGGCCAAAACTCAACTTCACACTGTCGTGATTCTGTCCCCCTTGTAGTCAAGGTCATGAAGGATGCGGGACGCTGTGTCAGACATTCAGCACTATAACCTCCATGAGTGCTTTTAGTCATTTCCTTTCCCAAGCCTGGCTATAACGACTGGTAAAGTCAAAGAATATTATAATCGGATTTGGTTGCTATCCACCTTAAACCCCAATTGTCCTTTCGGTGCCCGGTAGTGATGCACCATGCAAGAACAAGAACAAGAAACGGCATTTCTTGTTCTTGTTCTTGTTCTCGCAAAGCGACTCTTGCTCTTGTTCTTGCAGTAAAAATCCTATATTGTTCTTGTTCTTGCAGTAGAAATCATTTCTTGCTCTTGTTCTTGCGAGACTTGCAATTTCTTGCATACATATGGAATTTTCTGCGGTTATAATGTGGTTTGTTGCCTACCGAACCGCCATTTCAAGTGCAATCTATCGTCGCATAGTCCGCAGAGTGTTTTGTACAAAATATGGACTGCAATCCATGAATGAAGCTTTGGAACAAAACTGCCTGGGTTTATGCAAGACTCTTGCGAGAACTCTTGCAAGAGTTCTTGTTCTTGCAAGTCATTTCTTGTTCTTGTTCTTGCAGCCAAAATCGACTCTTGTTCTTGATCTTGTTCTTGCATGCAAGAAATGCAAGAACAAAAGCAAGACAAGAAACTTTCGTGCATCACTAGTGCCCGGTGCCCAGATCGATGTTATTTTTGGACGGAAGGTATTACTCGTTCCTGGTCATTACCTATAGGTATGGATAGATGGGTACGATGATTGTATCAAAAGCTTCGATGGTTTGTGCGCTGTACTGGCTGCTTATAAGTACTTGGTACTGCTACCACCTATCAGCTGGGTTTTGTCCTTCCACCCCTTCTCTTTTGTTATTTATGTAAAATTCCCTTACATTATCGGTTATACTTTGGTTAAGGTTAAACTTTCGGCTGTGATCCGTTGGAGCGTAGTCTCCCACGCACGGTCGCGCCGGCCGCTGCCATGCGGGCCGAATCGCCGAATCCTTCGCCGGAGTAATTGTCGATAGCCCGCCCGATATCAAATATTGGAGTGGGCTAATTGCCCGATAAGGCGCCCGATGGGATCGAGGGCAAGTCATGCGTCCAAACTCTCAGCCTGACGTCATCCATAATTTTTGAATTTCTTTTGCTCTTGCAAGACAGTATAGATACCTTCACAGTAGGTTGAAAATTTAACTTCTGTGCATACTTTTCCATAACAGTTTTACAAGTCCAGCTGCATAGCTTTTTTAATCCAAAGAAGTGAATAAACACAAAGACACGACGTATGCAAAAAGTTTAAAAGAGAGTCAGAAGTGGAAATCCTTGCTTCAATAACAGAAATTTAGAGGCAAGACTTGTCTTGGTTATTCAGCAAGAAAGAGAAATTAATTTGAAGAAACAGATATTCAAAAGAATGTCGTAATTCACACCTTATTCCAAAAATTAGTGTATGAAAGTTGGAGTTTAGTAAATGTATACGAAGCTCAGTTTGGCGCATTCTTCCGTTCATAGACTTGAGCAACTTGTAAGAAATCGGGGGCATCAGCCGGTTGAATCAGTTCGTATCGACTGCCACAAACCATACCTTCTTGCCTCCTTGCCGTACCAGCTGTACTCACGCATGGGAGGAGCAGTCTCCCATGGAAAGTAGAGAACAACTTTGTAAGTGTTGAGATGGTTGTGTCGATAGGCGCGATCGCGATGGCTCGTAGGCGCGATCCTATGCAGGTGCTCTCTGCAATGCTCTCCTCTCGGTTCTCGGCCCACTCGCTCCTTATCGGACGTCCTATTTGGGGATCTCAGGCAACTGGCTGAAATCTTCGGAGACATATTTTTTCATTGAACGTGGACAAATGTCGGTTGCATGAGATGACAATGCTGGATTTGCATATCAGTGGCTCTGCCGACCTCTGAGGCTCTGGACCTCGTCGCTGTGTTGAGCTTATAGGCCCGACAATGTCCATTCAGCCTCGGGTGCCCCCACCCTCCTTGTCCCCACGCTTTGGCCTAGACCAGCCTGTTCCTGATATGCAGTTACAGATCACGCGCATTTTCAAAGGTTGCAGCAAGAGGTCATGGGCAAAAGCCGAGGGGGTAACCACTCCAGAGATTTCCTGCTGAAATTCCATAAAGATTTCCTGGGATTCCCAACGAGATTCCTGGAGTGGTCAACCCCTTGGCAAAAGCTTACGCACAAATTCTGGACGTAAATCTTTACACCCTTTTCCAGGACGTAGATGATGGATCCAGCCGGATTCATCTGACCTTTTGTTGTACCATTGGTAGAGGTTAAGCTGGAGGGTCTTTACGGACCCAGTAAAGTGATGTAGAAGGAGGAACGAATCTTCCACAGACTGTTGAAGCTTGAAGCTTTCGTGGTTTTTCACTCAACTGTTGTGCTATACTGGGGAGCCGTGTTGCTGGAATGTGGTATATCAGTATGGCCAGTAACTGTACACACCTAGGGAGATTTAACGACGCACTGGAAAATAATAATGGTTGAATTTATGAGGTAAACACAATGGTGCGCCACTGCATAATTGCACCGCTTAACTCGCGCTGCAGCTCCAGGCCCTGTTACCCCACACCCCAACAGTAAACATCGTTACGTGGGTTTAGTATGTCTTCATGCTTCACCACTCTACCATACTGTTGCTCTAATAAAATAGCTCCTGCATGTGGAACACAGCAGTCTGGCCGCAGTATGTTTCACCCATTTTTGAGTGCTTCACGTGAACATTTTGTATTGCAGATTGATACCGAAAACATGGCCCTTTAGAGTCCCCAGCCTTGTAAAAGCTTCTCTTCCTGGTACATTTTTTCTTTTCCACATAAATGATACCTAATCTCTAAAGCTGTCAATTATCTTTCGATACTATCATTCACCGTATATTTTTTCCACAGGGGAAGATGAAGAAGAAAATTGTCAGCCAGGGGAGGCCGTTGCTACGGTGAAGTCAGAGCCAGCGAACAGTCCCGCACCTCCACGGACGCCGCCACCGCGGCACAGTCCAACGCCGCCTCGCGTTCGCCTCAACATCTCCTTGGCGACGGATCCGGGCGCGGAACCGCTTCGGGTGGGCGGAACGTCGCCACCGCAGGCGGTAACCGCGTCTCCTCGCTCAGCTAGCACGCCGCCCATTGCTGTCGCCCGCCCCAACGCACCCGGCCTCGGATATCTGGCTGCCCTCCAACCCGCGTTCCACCATGGTACGAACTATATTGTAGATACGAAAGAACATTCGAATGTAGCGATTCATGTTGTAACGGTTTAAAAACCTGTCGTTCGGGATCTCACTCCTTGCCCAGCTACTGTGGGGGGTTCTAAAGTTTCGGATTGTTATTGTTTATTGTTTGCTAATTTTAAAATTTATCGTATGGCGTAAAGCTGGTTTTTTTTCTATTCGGGGCCTGAAATCACCCATTGTAATGAGGGGCTAATTTAAAGAGGGGCATGGGGTGAGGCCCCGAGCGGCTGCATGGAGCATTTGGAACCTGCACTTTCTTTTGAACTAACTTCCAAATTTTCCCTGTATATACTGTATCTCCAGTCCATGTTATTAAATGAGAACCCTCCTCAAGATCTTTCCTCTAAATGGAGTAGGCGATTATAAATGGCGCTCAACGGTGGGCCTACGAAGTGTCGCAGTTTGAGGACGAAGCAAGAAGAGGATGAGGAAGGGTGGCGGTCCAGTTCCTGTCCCTGTTTGCGGAGTGGCTGCCCCCTTATCGACTCTTCTTGCTAAGTTTCTTAGGATTTTGTTTTTTTTTCTTTTCAAAATTCTAAAAGCGATTAGGTAGGCTATCGCAATGTTTTGATTTTCGGGTTTTATTTCGGCATAATTTTATTATTTTTTTTTAGGTAGCAGTGTTTGTTGCTAGGCAACCCGGAACCGCCTGGTCGTTCTGTTTGTTTGGGTACCAGTGGCGTGTGTTCCGGGGGGTCTAGTAGCAGCACTGTCCTTCCTGATTTGTACTGGACACATTGTTTTCGGAGCAGTTCACTTCTGGTTTCCCTGAAATTATCGGTGGTTGTCTGTGTGGATCTGCAGTGTCCCGTTTTATCCCACTGATAATTTTCGGGGCAACCAGAAGTTGTCTCAACATATTCTTGATTGAAACTTGGATGGTCTTAGGGCTTTCAATGCGTGTCTGTGCGGACCTAGTGTCCCGTTATTTTACATTGATAGCCTTTAGAACATCCAAGGTCATTTAAGGTATGCATAATAGGGACGTAAGTCCTTATTTTGAAATTTTTGTATAATCAGGGTGTGGGTCCAATTTGTAACGGTTTAAAAACCTGTCGTTCGGGATCTCACTCCTTGCCCAGCTACTGTGGGGGGTTCTAAAGTTTCGGATTGTTATTGTTTATTGTTTGCTAATTTTAAAATTTATCGTATGGCGTAAAGCTGGTTTTTTTTCTATTCGGGGCCTGAAATCACCCATTGTAATGAGGGGCTAATTTAAAGAGGGGCATGGGGTGAGGCCCCGAGCGGCTGCATGGAGCATTTGGAACCTGCACTTTCTTTTGAACTAACTTCCAAATTTTCCCTGTATATACTGTATCTCCAGTCCATGTTATTAAATGAGAACCCTCCTCAAGATCTTTCCTCTAAATGGAGTAGGCGATTATAATGTGTATGATGAACTCGGCGGACAGGAGAGGAATGGAGAGAAATCAATTCCTACCGAGTTTATTAGGCTGCTTATTTTACAATTTGTTGTTCGGCCTGATCTTCGGAACACACGGGGATCGAAAAAGATAGATCGAGTACTCGCATTTCTAATTTTAAACCACCCCACTTGTCTCGAGGTCACTGAACCCCAGCAGAAAAGAGAAAGAATGTCCAAATCATCGTGCTTCATGTTTGGCAGTATTGAGTTGGTACCTACCTATCTCGGGCTTAGGTACTCGCTAATATTGTACTGAACTGTTGATTTTTTCCAGCGTTGGCGACGGCAGGGAGGCTGTTCCCCACTCCTCTACCCGAGGCAGATGTGACCGCCCTCGCCAAACCAACAGCCGTCCGGCCAAAGATCGAGCCTACTGGTGCCACTGTCGAGAGCAGAACTGGTATGAAATATCCTTCTAACAATAACGCCATCACATTTTACGAGAAGCAGGAGCCAGATTAGCTTCAACACAAGTAAATTTGCGCATTCCGTTGTTGAGGTCTTTGTCAGGTAGCCTCAAGTTTCGATTCAATAATTAACTGAAATTAACGCTACAACGGGGGTGACACGCACCAGTTACCTGCCAGTTAAACTGAAGTTACAGCTGAGAGGCTCACATTGTTCAGTTTAGGTGAACTGAGTATTGTCGGAGTGTGTCGCCGTCGGCATACGAGCAAGCAGTAGTAAAGTAAACTCCTAAACTTAGTTGATTTTTAATGAAATGGTGGTGATTTTAGTTGCAGTGTACATGTGCGCCCCTTGTGGAATACGATTTTCATCGGCCAGTACGTTAGAAGCTCATCAGACTTACTACTGCTCCCATCGTGTCCAGCCGAAAGGTGAGTACTATACTATCATATAATTAGGATTTGAGTAATCTCTCCTATTTTGAAGACTACCAGCATGAGTCATTGTACAAGTAAAATGAAGAAATGGAACGCCTGCAACGCCGCTCGTAAATATTTGTAAAACGTCATGTGCGTTTAAACAACTTACGTAGTAACGTAGTTTTAGCAGTGTTTTTTTTTTTTGGAAAAAGAGGCGACAGCGAAAAAGTTGTAAGTAAATGTAGTTTTCTTAGGCAAACGTGCATGTGTCTGAAGATTTTTAATTACTTTTTTCAGGGCGGGAAAGCGATGGGGATGAGCCTAAAAGTCCTTCTGGATCAGAAGGTCCAACTCCCGCCAAAGCGCCCCGAACGGGCAAGCAGTATGGGTGTCCTCACTGCTCCTATAGTGCCGACAAAAAGGTGTCTCTGAACCGGCACATGAGGATGCACGCCGCCTCGCCCGCCACGTCTAATGGCGACGCCGACGTCCCAGTGGACCGCTACTGCCAGGACTGTGACATCCGATTCTCTTCTGTGAAGACACTCAAAGCCCATAAGATGCATTACTGCGGGTCAAGGCACGGAAAGGCGTCCCCCGCTAGCAAGGTACGTTATCCAATTGGCTCAGTGCCTACTGCCTAGTGAGGTGCACTTTGATTTGCTGGGGAACGGGGGGATTATGGGGCAGAGGGAGCTGTATGACCATTACGTCATATCATACCAGTGTTGTGTTTCTTTTGGATTTTATTATTGTTGTATTGTGCTACATTGTATTATAAAACTCAGCCCCCCCCCCCCTGCTATGCTCATGTTTCCAAGTACCCTACATGATTTTACGACGTCTAGTATAGATTAAGTTACGTGAGCGATATTAGTTTTTAAAGGCCCTTACGTTTTGTGAGTTGCCCTCAAAGTGACTGCGAATTCATGTTTATGCAATCCTTGGCATGTACAGGAATCAGAGTATAATCACATTTTATACTCCGTTATTTTCTAGATCTAGATCTAGAAGGCTGCTTCATAGTGGTAGTTCACAGCTTTCAGGTTCGGGGGTAATAAAAATTAACGAATATTTCAGGCGTCATCGGCGCCGGCGTCCCCGTCGTCGCCAACGCGAGTGTCTCCCGAGTCACAGCCGTTCCTAATGCTCCACACAGACCCCGTACTCATCGTGCCGTACTCACTCCTGCAGAACGCTAGCGTCTTCACTGGGGCCTCTACTCTCCCCAGCCAGGACACCGCGTGCGTGGTGCTGCAAGACGGCACTGTGCAGCCCATGTCACATCTGGTACAGGGTGCGGACGATGCGTCAGCGGTGCTTAGACTGCGGGGCGAGAGAAACGCAAGAAGGGACGCGGCGTCACCGCTGGACCTCAGCGTCCGCCGCGACTCTGACCCCAACCTCATTGATGAGGATGAAAAGGAGGTATGGTTGATTTTCAGTACATTCATTATGTATTTCATGACGTAGTGATTTTTCTGGGGTAATAAAGGGCCTAAAAATTACTCACTGGTATGTCCAAAGTACCATAGTAGTTTCTTTTCCTAAAGATAGTTATTATATTTCTAAAGGAAAAATTTCCTAGCAGTTACCTGAAAAAGGTGTCAGCAAAAAATGTAAACATATTTGTTTGCATACATGCAAAGTCTTAATTTAGTTATGAATGAGATCATGTGTTACAGAACGTATTCTCGTCGAGCCCGCATGAAGACATCGTATGTGCGCCTAGTATCCCCGCCCTGCTGGGTGAAAAACGTTCGCCGCGATCGCCTGGGCGCAAGTCTGACTCGTACTCGACATCACCCTCTCCGCCCTCGCCCGTCCGCAAGTCGTCGTGGCGTGCCCCCAATGGGCTCTGTAAAGAACCCAAGGGAACCACCCCTACTCCTGATCAGGTCCAGGGGTCCATACTGCCCTTACTCAATGATCTTCCCCTCAGGGTGGGGGGCCTCGTTGGCGGGCAACTCACCAATGACACCGCCGTTCCTCAGGTATGTTCTAGAAGGGAAAAGGACCGTTGGAAAAATCGACCATGGCTTTACTCAGATAGTTGGAAATTGAGGAATATCGAAATATGTGTTTCAGGTTTTAGTAAAGCAGGGAGTGTCAAAGTGCCAGGAGTGCAATATTGTGTTCTGCAAGCATGAGAACTACGTAGCGCACAAGAAGCATTACTGCTCCGCCAGGGCTTCCGACACGGGCGATGACGGCTCGAGAACAATAAGCCCGGGCTCCAAGTCACCAGGCTCCGTGAAGGACTCGACGGTAAGTTTGATTAGGCATGAGAACTCAGTTCAGAAACCCAAAAATTGAAATTCGATTGAATTGTAGAAAAGGTTGAGAAATTGCCACTTCGGTGTGTAATGTATAAATACATAGTTTTGTCAACAACAAGCAATAAGTAAGATGTAACGTACACCATAAGGATACAGGAAAGTGTTTTCTTGTGCGATGGGAGTCCTGTTTGGTTTTTCCTCTTTATTCCTTATACCTATTTTAGTATTGATTGTACAGGATGGAGCCAGCCCAGGGCCAGGGAAGGCTGCGACGCTATACCAGTTCATCTGCGTGGCATGTGGCATTAAGTACACCGCGCTGGATAATCTCACTGCTCACCAGGCTTACTACTGCCCTAAACGGTCCGAACCCACCAAAGCGATCGATGAAAAACCTAGGAGGTGCGCCAAGTGCAAGGTGAGACTTTTGGGACTTGCTGCTACTTTTTAAACTGCAGAACTAATAAAATACATGCTCACATAAGTGGAGGAAACTCCCGTTACTAGTTCTATAAAAATTAAAGTCTCACAGTATCGTAGGGTGGCAGTCGAAGCTGGGTTGTCACGAAGAAGCTAGCGAACAACAGAACAAAGTGGTGCGAACGGTGCTTGGTTTTGAATATATGAGCGCTCAATAGGTAGGTATTTTTCAGGACAGATTACAGTAAAACAATTGGCAAATTTGGCAAAAATGGGATATAACAAATAATAATTTCAAAATCATTAATCCACCATTTTTTCTGCTAGGATTTGAACCCAGACCTCCTAGGACATGAGAGAGCCATCCCCGAGTTTCCATCCCCCCCCCCCCCCCCCCAATTCCCGGACGCTGAGCGTGGCTGATATTGATATTATCAACAGGTGGTGACGAGTGGTGAGCATCAGTGCTTATCGCCAGTGGCCGGGTGGAAATGTCCGTGCTGTGACGTCATCAGCCCTACTGCTGCGTCGGCTCAGAAGCATATGGAGGCTCACACGGGGGTGCGAGCGTTCAGGTGTACCATCTGCCGCTACAAGGGAAATACGTTACGAGGCATGCGCACACACATACGTATGCACTTTGACAAGAAGAACCTAGATCTGCAGGTATAGCTTCATTCCCAATTATACTTCGGATTCCCAACCGCTGAACTGTACTTCTTTTTCACGATTTATAAAAAAATGCTATCCGTGTAAGGCTAGATTTCACCACTACTATAGTGTCCCCTAACGAACGGATTTCTGTTATCATATGTTAAGCTTGTGACAAGTGCTCTCGCAAGGAAACAAGTGCAATTGCAAGACACTTGTTATAAGCTAAACATATGATAACATAAATCCGTTCGTTAAATATGTTCGTTAAGAGACACTATAGTATACTATAAGAAGTAGTGAAATCTAGCCTCTCTTAATTTGGCGTCAACTACTTATACCTAACTTTTTCTTCAGGAGGAAAACTTCATCTCTTGTATCGTGGATGAAGAAAACGCGCCAAACGGAGACGTGGCAGTAGCTGCTGTCACGGTTGCGCCCGTCCCAACACCAAGTGCATCTGAGCCGCTGATGCCCCCCCTGCCCGTGGTTGTCGTCAAGGAAGAAACGGCCGAGGATGAGCTAGTCGACGTGGAGGCAGACCCCGTGCCACCTTCCCATCCCGGCGACAGCGGGACGGACGTTGCATCCCGTCCCGGCGTCAATCACTGCCAGACGTGCGACATTACGTTCAACTACACTGCTTCATATCTTGCGCACAAAAAATTCTACTGCGCGAATAATGCTCGTACACGGAGCCCACGGACTGCTACCCCCGAAACATCTGTTCAGTGAACTGTTAGAAATTTACAATCCTTGCGGTCACTGAAGTTACTGGCTATATGACTTACTGTTTCGAATATGTCGTTTCGATGAACAAGTGAATTTTGAAACTTACAACTAAAAATCTTACCAATCTGTTTTCCGGGTAATTTGTTTGTCAGAGAATCAGGTATCTCAAATTTTAAAATATTTCCTTCGGGTTTTTGAAAATGATCAATGGAACAATACAAACTCTTGTAGAAAAATGGACGAAACCTGAGCATTAAGGGTCCGCTATACCTGACGGTGCATTTTTTGCCGCCCACAAGATTAACATTGCGAGCGGCGATTCATTTTCAAGGTTTACCCTTGGTTGGAAAGACACAAAATTTTGCCTGTACCTAGCCCTAACAATGTTCTAGGGAGTGTTCGAAGCAGATTTCCCATTTTTTTTTTACTGGTTTTCGAGATACAGCACTTTTCTTGAGGTATGCGATGCTAGCATTTGGAAAACAGTTGCAATAAAAGAAACCAGTGAGAAATTGGGAAATCTGCTTCGAACACTCCCTAGAACATTGTTAAGGTTAGGTACAGGCAAAATTTTGTGTCTTTCCAACCAAGGGTAAACCTTGAAAATGAATGGCCGCTCGCAATGTTAATCTTATGGGTGGCAAAAAATGCACCGTCAGGTATAGCGTCCTCTTAATCTTTCTACGTGTTGGGTACTTTATTGTCATATCAACTTCAGTGGCCCCGGCTTAGCGTTCAGTGTTTCCTCTGGGAGGTGGAATCTCCAATCCTACTCTTTTAGACAATAGGTCCTACCGATGTATAGATGAAACCTAGAAAATACTTTGTATTGTGGTCTGCGGTGTAGTTTCAGCCTGATGTAAATTGCAAATAGGACTTAAGACTGAACATTCAAAGCGGTTTCACGTTTTTATGATTCTGAGAAAACGTTGGTTATTTATTTATTTTTAGTGCGTTTATCTTTTTAATGTGATTTTATCGAATAATTTTAGACAAATTAATTTGTGACGAATCTGATTTTACAAATAAACACTGAATCGTTATTTTGGCTAGGTGAGCCTTAATGAAATATTAGACATCAGACAGGTGCCTCTCAGTGGCCGAGTGGTCAAGGGGTCCGCTTTGTGTCCTGAGAGGTCCGGGTTCGAATCCCGGCGGAACGGAAAATTTTCCGCTTCCGACATGGGTGGCTTCGGCCCACTCCTAAACTGGCTTCGGCCACTTCGTCTTCGGCTTCGGCCAAAAAATGTAACAACCAACTCATCGGCGCATGTTCTCTGAACGTCGCGCGTTAAAAAAAAAAAAAAAAAAAAAAAAAAAAGAGACATCAGACGTTATTACGATCAGTTGAAGTTATTCTTAGGTTTTCATAACCTAACCATTAACCATGTTAAATAGGTAAATAACCTACAGTTTGCCCAGAAACTTATTACTGAGAAGCTTATTTGTATCTACAGTCTTAAGTGAGTAATTCGCTCTAAACTAGTCGAAACTAAGCGAAGAGTAATTATGTTTTGATTTTATTCTGATGGAATTAAATTCTGGTTCATAGAACAGTAAAAAAGCGTGGACATAAGATAACACGGGTCGACTGTTGATATACGTTCACCTGGACCAAAACAAAGCACTTTCTCTCATATTATTATCATCGAAACTAACCTTCTTATTGCAATAAAAACAACGTTCTTAGGTACTTAGGTCCCACCATGCCCAGTTAAAATTAAACTGGAGATTTACCATGTTAAATTTAACTTTTAAGTTAAATTTAACATGGTAAACATAGGACAAAATCTCCAGTTTAATTTTAACTGGGCATGGTGGGACGCACCCTAAGTCAATTCTTTTGAACATAAAGTAAGCAAAAATTCATTAAAATTACTTTTGGTTACTTCACCAATCCAAATTCAATCCAAAAACACTGTGGAGTCAAAAATTGTGGAGTCTGTTTGGTTGTGCAGACACTGTGAATTAACCGAAATTCATTTTAATGAATTTTTGCTTACTTTATGTTCTTAAAAGAATTGATTACTTATGTACACTGCTTTTATTGCAATATGGGGGTTCGTTTCGATGATAATAAGAGAAAAAGTGCCTTGTTTTAGTCCAGGTGAACGTAAATAAACATCAGTCGACCCATTATTCAAGGAGTCACTTTCATTTTTCGAAAAGGTTAGATGGTTCAATCTTTAGCACAGGGAATTGTTAAGTTAACTTATCTGTCCTGCTGTTTTAGAGCGAATTATTACCTCTCGCCAAATGTATTTTTATATCTGGAAGAAACTTTACCTGAATTTTGGAGGTAGCGGGCTGATGTATGCAGTCATACCAAATTGATCCAAATGACTGATTTATTTAATTAAAAAAACCCTTATTGATCTGAACTAATTTGATCTGCTTGAGTCCATTTTTGCTGTGATTTTGTCATTTTATTTTAATTTAACATTGGTGCAGTGGCGGCTCGTATGCTTAAAATCATGTGGCTCAGTTGACTTTCGATAATTAAAACAATCTGTTTTAACTATTGTTATACAGCTGCATGGTAAATTCTTTATTCTGAAATGTCATTTTTAACATCAGAAACAAGTTAAAACTATTTGGAGCTAAACAACTGAGATATATCTGAACGTGTTTTACCTGTTATACCCCAGCAACATCAGGAATTTATGAAAATGTGATTAATAATCTCCCACACTGGAAAATTCCAGTAGTTTCCAAAACTAAGTATAAATCAAAATGAAAATAAAATTGTTTTGTACGTTCACATCATCAGTCAAAGTCAGATTTCACATATCTCAGCTTCGCATGGGAGTAATAGTGATTAAGGATCTGAAGGCTCTGGACGGGTTTGAATGATTTTTAACAAACGAACCGCCACTGCTCTGCTAAATTGTACATTGCAATTTTTATACAGACAATAATATCATTACGGATGATGTGTTTTAATTTACTTGTCTGTTCCTCAAAATGTTCTTTCGTTGGATCTTTCCCTTTTCTTTCCTCAAAATGTGAGGTAAAAATCTCTCGTGTTCGTTATGACGTACCTACATACCTTCAATGCCTGCTGCAAAATTTACTGTTATACAAGCAGTGATTTTTCCATGACAAAATGCATTTAAAAATTTGTGTTGGCGTAAATTACCAAAGATATGGTCATTCCGCAAAATCTCGGTGCGATATGCGATATTTTTTAGCTTTTCTTATCGGGTGAGAAAGTCACGAAGATGAGGAAACCAGAAACCACTTCTTTCACTAGCGAAGCAAATAATATTATACGTGACCTCTGTGATATTTATTTATTACTCTGTAGCCTTTCAGAATTATGAAGAAATGATTTATCGGAATCAACAAACAGCCATTTGAGGCTGTTGGAAGTTAAGTGTTTTTGAGTTTTGAGTTTTTGAGGAGTTTGAGGAATTATTTGTTGTTTCCTATATATTACCAATATTCAGATATCTGAAGGGCAAATGAAGAATACGTACACAAATTTCATAGATAAAAATTTTGAATTTTGGCTTTGGTAGTGAGAGGTAGTACAGCAGAATAGTGGTTTCCCAAACTCAGTGACATTCGGCCTTATGGGACTTCTGGTGCTGGATGAGCTCACATGACCACCTTTTTTAGCTAATTCCTCCACTACTTGGAATTTTCCCCCGTAAGAAAGCTGAAGCTGATCGCGAAGTTTGCTTAAATATTATTGTAGAAACGGGCCTTGCTTTAAACCCGCATTCAGTTTTTTCCCCAATACCCAAATAACCTTTTCAGATGTCGTTTTGTTACCTACTTATTAGTTGCCACCAAAAAATCTGAATATAAATTTGTCTACCTACTTCCTGACCTGTAGAAGTAGGTAAGGAATGAATTCGAATGGAATAGTGATCCAACATAATTTGCTGGAAAATAAAGAAATGTTTAACGTACAAGTTCAATCTTCTTCTTTACTCCCACCTCAGTAGACGTCTCAGATCTTGATTTGATAAGGGCTGTAGGTTTAGGTACTTTGCTGTTTGTTTACGATTCCTAATGGCACTTTTTGAGGAAACCAAGGGGTTAACCACTCGCTGGGAATCATTGGAAATCTTTATGGAGTCTCAGGGAATCTCAAGGAATCTCTGGAGTGGTTACCCTATTGGATATGCATTCTTTATGAAATATATATGTCTTTATCTTTAACGAATTAACGACGTGGTGATTTAACCAACAAGTGGTCACAGTCGTGTTTTTAGTCAAAATCACTCGACGAATAGGTTTATTTCAGAACAAAGAATCGTCAAACAGTTTCTCCAAAAGACCCCATTGTGTCTTGTATCAGCATTAATCAGCTATGTAGGTAGGTATAGGTGGTAGGTAGGAGTGGTATAGCTCTATTTACACCTTCACAAACATATTGTACCTATATATAAACGAAAGAAAAAAGAGACAAACTGAACTCGTACAGCTTTTGAATCAGTGGATTAATGTAAAGAAAAGGTGCAAATGGCAAGCTATTGACTTAAAAGGAACACCCTCTTTCAATTTAAGGAATTGGAGAAATAGTTATAGGGAGAAAGCTGTTGGAGAAGGCAGAGGGAGCAGCGGCAGTTGGGCAGACGCTCGGTGAGGCATTCGCTTGCGTGAGGCGTTCGGTGTAATAACGAACGGGTGGCACGGTCAACGGTCACAACTTCGCGGACGGGCTCCCGCGCAAACTTTTTTCCTGATTTTGATTCTGTGAAACGTTTATCTTCTTTTGAAAATGACTACGCCCAATAGTGGTGAAATGTTTGGCATTTTCATCGATATGGAGAGGCTACACGCTATTTTGGTAAGTAATACCTACAGAACAAGGTATTTCACGTAACCCAATACCAGCTTTTCTCTTTCTTTATCGGCGGGTGGGGGAGCCCCGTGGCACCCCTGAACACGTAGACATAAGCCCATTGTGCCATCCCGCTTTCTCTACCTTATTGCTGGAGCCTGGCCGACTGCAGGAAGGCGTGAATTTTAACTAGCGGCTGCTGCATGATGTCAGCAGGCTCTAGTAACGGTTTCTGATAGAATTTGATTCTTAGGTTGGTGAGGGCCTCACATTCACAGAGAACTCAATAACAGCTATTCGTAATAAAGTCCATTTCATGGAGCTTTCTGCTGTTCGTCACCCAGATAAATTAGGTACTTATTCTTCACGATTTCCCTACAATCAGGTAAGGTATAACATATGCGTCGACCAGAAAGTGAAATGTCTACCCTCTAATTAAGAAGTAGGGCTCGCACAGTTTTGTTCTGATTGTTATCAAGTTGTGGTCGGATTAAAAATAATGTCGTCAGGTACCTCAGGAATCGCTCTCTAACTTTTTATAGAGCATAAGGGCATTCAATAGCGCAACTTTGTTCCGGTGGAACTAAGCGGATCATTCTGAAGAACTTGAAACTTGTGCTGTCGTTTATTCTCAAGAGCATAGTACACTAGAGTATAAATTAATTTAAAAGGGTCGGGTTGGGGGGGGGGGAAGGTTGTTCCTGCAATAGCCCTTCACCCAAGCAAGACAAACAATCTAGGTAGGTATATTCTGCCAAGTGGCTATATTTTCTTTCTTAAGTTTTTGTGACAAACTTTTTGACGAAAATATGTCTTGTTTTTTGGTGAACTAAGTGTGCGTCCCACCATGCCCAGTTAAAATTAAACTGGAGATCTTGTCCTATGTTTACTTTCGTCCTATATTTTTAAATTTAACATGGTAAACATAGGACAAAATCTAACTTAAAAGTTAAATTTAACATGGTAAACATAGGACAAAATCTCCAGTTTAATTTTAACTGGGCATGGTGGGATGCACCCTTAGTATATTTGATTTGATTGGACAGGAGTCTTCCATAAATCTTCCATTGCACAAGCCTTCTTAGGGATTAACAACAGTGCGCTGCTATCCCAAGACCTAACGTCGAGGTCCAGAAAAACGCCAGTGTGATGACGTAATGTTAATATAAGTGACAAAGTCTATCAAAGTCAAGAGATAAAAATACATGAGGAAGCCCAGACATCTAGTGCCAGATGAGAGGGAACATTTCGAATGAAAAAACAGACGCTTTTGTTTTGGGTGAACAATGTTTACCTTAGGATCGATATCATCAAACCGATCAAAATTCTAACTTGAACAGTCACTCGGCTAACTCTGGTTTACTGACAAAAACCTAATAAAAATAAAAACCTGAACTGGGAATTACTTTCTATAGCGAAAGGGGAAGAGGAAAGTGCAAAAATAATATACCAATGGGCTCTCCCAAGACTCCCCAGCATAATATTTTTTATGACACACCAGAACGGCAATTTGAAAGCCTCAAAGGAAGCATCGAGAGCAGCTGTTGCTGGCTTCCATTTGCAAGAGGACCAATTCCGCTTAGTGAGGACCACATTTTGAAAATAGAAAATCCAAAAAAATGAGGAGCCCGTTTCCGAAAGTATCCTTTCTCTTCTCCAGCCCATTTCCCATTTCCTCAACCTGTGGTTTTGGTAAAATCCACTCCGCGGTAACCATAACGGCGCCGGAAGCAGATTGCGGATGAACTCGGATGCGGACGTCAAATTTGTTTAAGAGGACGCTATACCTGACGGTGCATTTTTTGCCGCCCATAAGATTAACATTGCGAGCGGCGATTCATTTTCAAGGTTTACCCTTGGTTGGAAAGACACAAAATTTTGCCTGTACCTAGCCCTAACAATGTTCTAGGGAGTGTTCGAAGCAGATTTCCCAATTTCTCACTGGTTTCTTTTATTGCAACTGTTTTGCAAATGCTAGCATCGCATACTTCAAGAAAAGTGCTGTATCTCGAAAACCAGTTAAAAAATGGGAAATCTGCTTCGAACACTCCCTAGAACATTGTTAGGGCTAGGTACAGGCAAAATTTTGTGTCTTTCCAACCAAGGGTAAACCTTGAAAATGAATCGCCGCTCGCAATGTTAATCTTATGGGCGGCAAAAAATGCACCGTCAGGTATAGCGGACCCTTAATTACATGCTATTTTTGACAGAACCTTATAAGGTTGTCACGATGTCTAGTAATATAAGCTGATTGAGGGCATTGAGTACAGGCACAGATTTATGTGCACATTTCAGTGACTGAAAAGCGTATTTAGTAATGGAAAATTTGCGACGCCCAGGCATATTCCCGAGAGTGAAGGGTCACTGAACCAACGGTGTCATTCATGGAGTTCCAATCCAGCCATACAACGCTCAGTTTCTGTAAACAAGGCGTGTGAATACTGAAATTGATTGTGGAGTGATGCGTTATTCCATTTGTGTTGTCGATTTAATTTTTTTTGTAATTACCGCGCGACCGGTCAGAGCCGCTGATGTTTTTGACATTAGAATAAATACTACGGTATTTCACAACAAATAAATATCCAACAACATCCTCAAGAAATGGGGAAAAAAACGTCAAGAAATAGCATTCTGTGGGCAAACTTGACATCAGTTTTATTCCAGCCCCTAACCGAATGTTAATTAAAGTTGGCCGAACCCGAGGGGTTAACCACTCCAGGAATCTCGTTGGGAATCTCGTTAGGAATCATTGGAAATTTTTATGAAATCTCAGGGAATCTTGGAATTTTTTGGAGTGGTTACCCCTTCGGGATTCATCTTTCTATGAATATCATTGGGAATCTTAGGAAATCTTTATGGAACCTCAGGGAATCTCAAGGAATCTCTGCAGGTGTATTCCCTTTCTCGAACGCCAGCAAACCCACCCAACAAACACCTTCAAAATTTATTGTAAGAAGATAAGGCACGCCATGATGCAATATACGGAGAATAGTCTTCTTACAATAAATTTTGAAGGTGTTAGTTGGGTGGGTTTGCTGGCGTTCGAGAAAGGGAATACACCTGCTGGAGTGGTCACCCCCTCGGCCGAACCCAAATGAATATTTGGTGTGGCATCCATGAACAGAAAATTACTGGTATTGGGATTCGAACCGCGGACCTCAGTCGGGCGAGCCATGTGTTATTTCACTAGACCACGGCGAGGGTGCAATATCAATATGGTACACTGTATCCGTTGTGGTGCTTTAATACACCGGTTACTGCGGTAACCCAAGCAACATTACGGTACTTTGCTTAGTCAGCTGCGAATTTGCTACCGCGGTTACCGCCCTCAAAGTTTATTGCTTATTGGTTATGGCTGCAGCAGTTCAAACGAGAAAGTAGAAAGATAGTCGGAGTTGCCGTCTTCCCTCCGCTTTGATTTTACAGCTTGTGTTTACTACCTCATTTCCTAATCCGACTTATACAATCGACTCGACTCAAAGGCCCTCTCGTTTCTACTATCTCAGTCATCCGTTCCTCTTATATGCATACTCTACGCGTCTTGATTAGATTGCGGTATTGTTCCGAAAGACCGGTGAAGAGATAGGTAAGTAAACATTCTTAACTTCAAAAACTAAATTTCTAGGTCGCTTTTTCCTAATTTAAAGGTCTATTCCCACAATTACTTTATTCGGTAAATTTAACGTCAGGAGCACACACCACTACTTCTGACAGGTCCCAAGTCCCAAGCCAAGAAGAGGCAGTGAGTTGGCCGAAGCCTGGTACCGCCCACACCGCAAGGTGAAAATGATTTTGTTATGTGCTCATCTATGCCTTTTATGTAGAACGAGATTGGACGTGGTAAACTCGAGGGGGTAACCTTTCCAGAGATTCCTTGAGATTCCATAAAGATTTCCAAAGATTCCCAACGATATTCATAGAAAGATGAACCCCGAAGGGGTAAACACTCCAAAAAAATTCCAATATTCCCTAAGATTTCATAAAGATTTCCAATGATTCCCAACGAGATTCCCAACGAGTGGTTAACCCCTCGGGTAAACCCTTCGAGAAGATGGATGAACTTATAACACTGCACCGTACTCATTACCGATTCATCACTGAAAGTAAGAACTACATAGGTATCACATTTTACGAATTTCTTCACAGGGTTTTCTAAACTATACCTACAGGCGCTTGGTTTTTCTTGCTAACATTTTTTCTTCAACCACAAGACTAGGAAGTCAATAAAGAAGACATAAAATATTAGTTGCTTTGTCACAGGTGCTGGGAAGAGTGGAAAGTCAAGCGAGGCACATGCCAGCTCCATTATGTAGCATCGCCGTGACCGCAGCTAGGTAATGGGTCGGTGCTTGTCCTAAACGGCGACCGACCGCAAAAACTGGAGGGTGAAGCATGTTCGGGAAATCCTCCCCCTGTCCCTGGTCTGTTTGCCCACCTCCAGCAGCCTCACACAAATTCCTATGCTCGCCACTTTCCCGCATTCCTGCTCTTTTATACAGGATCTCAACCTGTCTCACGCATCTGTAGAGTATTTTATTCGGGACAAAAAAAATCCAGGAAGAGGGGATACAAATACTATACATAGAAGGGATGAATATTGTAGAAAATGGATCACAATAAAAACCACTTTCAATCCAAACTTGGGGGCTAGAAAGCATGGGCGTAGCAGGGCCAAAAACCTGGGGGGGCTAAGCCCACTAGACCTTCTCCTCACCTGGGGGGTAGGTATGGCTTTATGTGACGTTATGTGTCATAAAAATCCTGGGGGTGGCTAAACGGTTTCTGGGGGGGGGGGCTTAGCCCCCCCAGACCCCCCCCTTGCTACGGCTCTGCTAGGAAGTAGTTTCTGAGAGGGATCTAAATAACACTGTCATGAAGGAATTTTTAACAAACTGTCTCCGACTAGCCACACCAGAAAGGGAAATTCGAGGGGTTAACCACTCCAGGAATCTCGTTGGGAATCATTGGAAATCTTTATGAAATGTCAGGGAATCATGGAATTTTTTGGAGTGGTTACCCCCTCGGGGATATTGATACTGTAGGGGGTTCATCTTTCTATGAATATCGTTGGGAATCTTTGGAAATCTTTATGGAATATCAAGAAATCTCAAGGAATCTCTGAAGTGGTTACCCCCTCGGGGATATTGATACTGTAGGGATGAGGAATATTTTGCAGGAGGCCTCTTTTTCGTCACGTAATAATGACGAAGTTGGCCCACAGGAGGGTGACGGCAAAAAGCCCCGTAGTTCATTTTTATCTCCATTTACTGGAAGTAATTTCTTTTTCAAGTGACTTTCGACTGAGAGGAAGCGATTTATTTGGATGTTTCAATCTACCTACCAACGTCACCTTCAATTTTACAAGACTCGAGTTCTAATACACAAAAATGTAGGGAAATTTGTTACCTCTCTTCATTCGAACAGTTTTCCGATTTAAGGTTGTAGATTGGTCTGTATAAAATGCTTTCCCAATTGAGATAAAAAAGTTTAACGATATTCAAGAGAAATGCTTAAAACGTATTTATTTTAAATGTTTTCTCAATCAGTGATTTAACTGGAAGGCATTTTTTTGGGAGAAATACAAAGTAAACAAAACAGGAATTAATAAAAAATATTACCTAACTTCAAACTGAACTCAGGTACCAACTTAGCATTGGGATTCTCCGCACACTCCACAACACAGTAATTTGTGAATCACAACATAGTAATTTGTATATCACAACATAGTGATGAGGGGGGACTGGCCTTCAACGCGAATGTACTAACTGAGGTTTATCACACTGCTACATAGCGAGGTGGTTCTTACCGGAACAAAGAGAGCCAGGTCACACAGGTTCGATCCCGATCCTACCAAAAAATTTCAGGTCGACAATCACCTTTGATTTCCAGAGATTGCTTTAGATTGCCTGAGGATACATAAAGATTTATAAAGATTTCCTGAGATTCTCAACGAGGTTGGCGGAAAGATGCACCCCGAAGGGTTAGCCACTCCAGAAATTTCCAAGATTCCCCGAGATTTAATAAAGATTTCCTGAGATTCTCAACGAGATTCCTGGAGTGGTCAACCCCTCGGTTCACTCTGTCGTATTATTTCCAGAATAACGCGATGGCACGGCTACGGCACTGAAAATGGACTTGAACGTGACGGAGTGGGGGTTGCTCGATGAGCTGTCATCGGATGTGCCCTACTACACAACCACGTACCGGCTGGTGGGCACCCTCGTCAATGGTGTCATCCTCATCGTGGGGGTGCTGGGTAACCTCATGGTGGTGGGTGTGGTACGCGCTACAAGGTCCATGCACTCTCCTACCAACTGCTACCTGGTACGTACCTACGAAAATAGGTAGGTATACAAAGAAAAAAAATGTATTAGAGTGGAACACAGCTTCGAAGCAGAGAGTAGTGTGGTGAAGTCGTGAATTCGTGATGTTCATGAATATTTGTAATATTCATGATGTACCAACCGAAACCAGCCTTGTGGTAGAAGTCTAGGGTCTCTATTTCAGTACCCCTGCGAAAATTGTGTTTATGTAATGGAAAAGTGGGTGTACATGTATCTCATTGCCCCTGCGAGAACCATGATTATGTAATTTAAAAGTCGGTGTACACGTATATCTCTGAGTCTTTCACTCCGCCTGTTTAATCTATGATGGCAGTAGGTTCTATAGTCCAAGTCAGGCTAGGAGCGTACCGATTACTCATAATTTCTTGCAAATCTAGGGCTGATCAAAACTTCTTCTTGATCAGGGAAATATCTGCTCAGGGTCGGATTGGCATTTTTAGCGTATGGTAGGATATGGAACCCAAATCTGGATCGGCGTCAACTGAAAATCTTCAAAAAATTATGAAAAATCGGTACGCTCCCAGCCTGACTTGGAGTATAGTACTAACTACTGTATTATCAAGTTACTTTGTTCCTTGTTCAATCACTTACAACAACGATTAGCACTGTCCATTGACTACGAAGAAATTTAAAGCCGTGTGGTGAAGAGTCCGGATACTAACAAACCTGGTTTCCTTATAGCGGTATTCCCCCTACCCGTCCAAAAACTTCTAATAGAAACAGGTAGTGAAAATATTCCATTTCCAAAGATTACTTATTCCGGCCGCAGAAGAAGCACGACTGACCCGTTTAATACTGATCAAGAGTTTGTAGCGTGCAAAATGCAGCTACGTGTTTTTTCTCCGCACCTTCCAAGGTTGGCGGGGGTTCTAAAATAAAAATAAGAAGATTGGAAAGATTTTATTTTGAAAACAGCTGGAAAATTCTGATATTGGAAATTCTTAATTTTATTATGAACCATCGTTTTTTATTTGATCAATTTCATGGCTAACATGGCTTAAACGTCACCTGAAGAGGGGGTATGTCTTCCCCACCCTTCGCCATGCAAATATCGTCCATGGACTAAAAATTTGAACTGCTGACCGCTCGCACTCGCCCTGCTTACTGGCACAGCCGAAGTCGGATCCCTGTTTGACCATCCAAAATTTCCCGTATCTTCTCATCTCATTACTTCTGGGTTGACATTCGTCCCCTACAGAAAAATGTCTGGCGCCCTGGTTTCTTCTCTTCTTGGTAACATCACTTTCCAAATCTTCAGTCTCTGGTATTTTTTTAGTCTTCTTCCATTTTAATGTCAAAATTTAACATCCTAATGTAAGTTTTCTTCCTGTATTTTTCGGTTCACTTAGCGTACCGGAAGTCACAGTTACCGTTGTTTTTATATCTGCAACCTTTCACCGGGATTACTGTCTCTCGAGAGAGTCGTGTACTTTGACGTCGTTCTTTGAGGAGGTAGTCCTTGTGAGGGGTCCTGCCTTGGACTGGGCTGGAGGTATATCGTCTGTCTGGTAGCTGTAATGTGAGTTGCTGGCATGGCGGTGCTTCTGGAACGGTTCAAGGGGGCCTATTTTGCCATCTACTGTTTGACTTCCGGTATCGCCACTTTTATTCCATCAATGCTAATAAGCATTTTCACCCTGTACCGACCTAGTTTTATAGTTGTTTGATTTTTTTTGAAACCTATAGCTAGGAATCGTACCTACGTTGGTGTCAAATTTAGAAGTGGCTTCGCAGGAGCCGTATAAGCGATTTTGTCGAACGAAGATTACAAAAATTTCTATTGGCCGTAGTTTGGTTTTTTTTTGATTGAAAGACAGAATTCCGAGAGCTTGAAAGAGAAAAATAACGTCTAGGTGTAAGACCCAACCTTATCCACGACCAAACATACCTCTATCGACTTCGAGTGCCCGGCAAACGCCAGAAGGAGGAATTTCTCTTTACAAACATGGCGCCCAACGTGGGGCCGTTTTTCCAAATTCTAAAATTGTTAATTTTCTCTTTTGGTTTTTCTATTTGGGGTTCTGTACTTTCAATCAAAAAACTTTCACGTAATTTTATTTTTGAGTCTAATTCTTTTGTTACTGTTGCATGTATTTGATCGTTCGTGGCTTCTGGCTCCGGTTGTTGGCGGAGTGGGGAAGAGTTGCAGCGGTCAGTGTCTGATGTCTTCGTGTCACTGAAGGTTTTCACTTCCTGTTCGACTTCCTGGGACATGACAGACTGCTGTCATTTTGGGGTTTTTCAAGTTTGTATAATACTGGTACCCAATGAGAGAGCATTCATAGGAGCGATTCGTTAGATTCGTTTTTATTTTTGACGTTGTCAACGTTTGAGTTTTAATTTTTAGTAGTTATAAGTTTTTATTTAGGTTGTTAGGGAAAGATACTTTTTGGGATCAATTTAACATCGGAGCAGTTGTTGCTTGAGGGCGAGCAAGCATCAATTTAGCGGTCAGCATCGAAATTCCAGAGATGAATGGGTGGGGAGATTAAGTCCTCCTCATTATTCAACACTTGATTAATAAATACTTTGTGTGTGTGTGTTTTATTGTAATTTTAAGCTAGACGTTAAGGTCAATCTTAACTTTCGAAAATGTCTGAACAAACGACCTTATGCACTTTTCTTAACCGGTGCAATAAGGCACAGTTGGAGCAGATTCTAACAATTGTAAAATTACCTGAGGGAGCAACAGTCGACGCCACTCGGGAGACTCTGAAGATTTATTTTAGGTCACACCCTGAAGAGATTTGTAAGGTTCCCGGGATGGAGAACGTTCGAGTTGGTCGAATCTCTCAGTTCCAGTTCAAGAGTCCAACCCAGTTGCGGGATGGAACTAAGGAGCTGACACCTTTCAGGGGAGTGGACGGAGATATTGAAATTTTCGATCCGCTCAGCCCTCACTACGAGTCCGCTGAGGAGCAGTTGGAACGTGAACAACAGATTTTTCAACATCAAGAAGAAGAACGATTTTTGCAAACAGATCGTCAGCAGGACCAGTTTCGTCGACAAACACCATCAGTTACTACTGAGTCGCCGCCAGTCGCCGCATTTCCGATGGCCGCGCTAGAGTCTATTTTGAAGAGCCTTCAAATTCAGAACGAGCAGAACATGAGAAACGTTTTGGATGACATGACAGATCGGCAGCACGCGTTGTTTCAACCCTTGTTGCAGGGGCTGAAACAAGAAACATCCCCACAGTCATTGAGTGTACCGCGGTCTCCTTCGGCTATTGGAGCATTTCTTAAAGAAGCGAGACACCGAAACCTGGTTTTCCGAGGAACGGAAAAAGAGTCGCTGCCGGTATTCCTGCAGAAGCTGAACAGCCTTTTCGACTTGCATCCTTTGAAAGACGCAGATCGCCTGGCCGTACTGAGTGACCTACTGCAGGGGGCAGCGTCGTTATGGTTTCAAGTTCATAAGGACTCTTTCAAGACTTGGGCCGCAGTTGTTGAAGCACTTAAGACTACTTACATTCCAGCAGACCACCAGATCAGTCTTCGGGTGACTCTGTACACTAGGCACCAGGAGGAGTCAGAAAGGGTTGTCCACTACCTGTCAGCGATGAGAGCGTTGAACGCTGATCTGACCAGTCCACTTTCTGAACCCGAACTCATCGGGTTACTGCGAAGTCATCTTCATCCTGCGGTTTCTTCTTTAGTTGGCAGACAGGTTTTTCTTCGTATGGAGGATTTCGAAGGAGCTTGTCGGGATGCAGAGCTGTTACTGCAGCAGCAGAAGGGTTACCGACCGCCGACGCTGGAAATGTTAGAAGATCCGTTATACGGAGATCCTGAGGCTGTGAATCGGCGGAAGCGAGTCAAAATCACCAGTTTGGAGAAAACTGAACCACCTGTCCGTAAACCGGAACCTTTTAAGAGGAATGAGAGATCCGGATGCGTGGGTTGCAACTCAACATCTCACAGGAATTCTGAGTGTACCATCACCACCCGACCATTCTGTTACGCCTGTGGCGCACCGGGAACTACCGCAGCGGAATGTCTGTGTCGTCAGCTGCGGGAAAACAAGCGTCCAGTTACCGGAAGGCCGGAAAACTAGAAGTGGAGTCCGGGGATCCAGGAACCCAACTCCAAACCAGATTCCTGGAACATCCTTACCCTGATCCTGATCCAACATCTAACAATGTGAAGACCGCGGAGTCCGCTTTTGAAGCTTTGAAGTCGGACCGCGTTCTTTTGAGTTTTGGCAACGCCGCTTCGCAAGGAGATGCAGAGCGCTATTTTCTCAAAGTCAACATGGGAGGAGTGCCTGTGCAGGCTCTTGTAGACAGCGGATGCAGCCATACCACCTGCGCTTCAGAGAGATTTTACGAGATCCAGAAAGCAGGAAATTATCTTCGTCCGCTTAACCAGAAAGCCAAGGTCGCTAATGGAGGATACGCTGAGGTGACGGGGGTTACGCAACTTCGTCTGACAGTGGAAACTAAAGCTGGTGACTGTAGCTGGAAAGGGGATGTGCTTATGGTGAAAAGGCTACCGTACGATCTCATCATAGGAATGAATACTTTGCGAGCAATGGCTACAGTCATTGACTTTGGAATGAACACCATTGAGTTTAGGGGAAATAATCCGTCTGGACCGATGACTTTCGTCAATTTACATATCGATTCACTTGACATAGCTGAAGAGGACACTTTTCCAGAGGAAGAACTAGAGGACATCTGGATAGAAAATGACGGAGGTCATGAAGATCAAAAATTTGACCATCCAATAGTCAGCGAAGATCAATCCATCGTGTTTAATGATCTTCTGCGTCACTGGAAAAACGAGTTTGTTTCTTCACCGGGAAAGTGTAATCTGGTGGAGCATCGAATCTACCTTAAGGAACCTTCACCTCCGATCAAACAACGGTATATTCCGCTGTCGCCAAAGTTGACTTTGTTTGTACATGAAGAAGTTCAGAAGTTACTGGATAAAGGAATCATTTCGCCTTCTGAGTCTCCATGGGCCAGTCCGATTGTCATTGCGCCTAAGAAGGATGGTTCGCTGCGCCTTTGCGTGGACTACAGGAAAGTAAACAAACTATCAAAACCTGACGCCTATCCGTTGCCAAGAATCCACGAACTGATTGACAGCTTGAGAAACGCGTATTTTGTCACGTCTTTGGACCTGGTGTCAGGGTATCATCAAGTGGCTATGGCCGAAGACTCAAAACCACTGACGGCTTTCACCGTACCAGGGATGGGATTGTTTCACTATGACTACGCACCTTTTGGGTTAAGTACCATGCCGGCCACTTTTCAGAGATTGATGGAAAGAATCTTGAGACCTGCTCAAAAGTACGCATTGGTGTACCTGGACGACATCTTGATTTTCTCCAGTACGTTCGAAGATCATGTCGAGCACGTGATCCAGGTTTTTGGCTTACTTCGAAACGCTGGTCTCCAGATCAACTGGAAGAAGTCGACGTTTCTTCAAGCGGAGACGTTGTATTTGGGATACATCATCGGAGGAGGTAATCTACGAGTGGCGCCTGAGAAGATCTCGGCGATTGAGCAGTATCCGCGGCCTAAGAACGTCAAGGACGTTCGTTCATTCCTAGGAATGTGCGGATGGTTCCGCCGCTGGATCGAATCCTTTGCCCAAATTACTACCCCGCTCACTTCAATTTTGAGGAAGGATGTGCGCTTCCATTGGACTGAGCAAGCGGAAGGTTCGTTCAGGGAACTGAAGAAGCGGTTAACAGAGGCACCCATTTTGGCGTGTCCTGATTTTGAAAAGGAATTCGAACTTCACTGCGACGCTTCCGATCTAGCGGTGGGAGCTTGTTTGATGCAACAGTACCCGGAGGGTCCAAGAGTTGTCGCTTATACGTCGAAAACGCTGTCGAAGGCACAAAGAAATTATTCGACCACCGAAAAGGAATGTTTAGCCCTAATCACAGCCATCGCCGCATGGAAATATTACATCTATGGATCACACTTCGTGGTGTACACCGATCATGCTGCGTTGACTTGGCTTAAAGGCTTGTCAGATCCTAGCGGAAGACTCTGCAGATGGATAGTCACCTTGAGTCAATATGACATGGACATTCGTCACCGTGCCGGGAAATCTAACGTGGTTCCAGATGCGCTGTCTAGGGTTCGACTCGACTTCATCTCTTCGCCGCTACCCGACTATTCTGCTGTTCAAGATCCTTGGTACAATGATCTTCGTACTAAGGTGCAGCAGAATCCTAACCAATACCCGCAGTTTCAAGTGAAGGATGATCTACTCTACAAGATGGTGAGAGATCGGGTTACTCAAACTGTTGGGTTACGACTTCTGGTTCCTACCGAGTTTCGTCAAGCTTTACTGGAAAATGCTCATTCGTCATTACCATCGGGGCACATGGGCATGAATCGAACCTTGCAGAAGCTTACTGCTGAATACTACTGGCCGAAAATGCAAGTTCAAGTAAGAAGATTCGTCAGGAGTTGCACCGACTGCCAAGCCTACAAGGCGAGGAACACACCTCCACAAGGGTTAATGCAGGTCCATGAACCAACGATGACCCCTGGAAAGCTGTGGACTTCAGACCTTTTGGGTCCTCTACCTCGAAGTAAGGGAGGGCATGTTTACATTGTTCTATTCATTGACAGCTGCAGTAAATGGTGTGTCGCTGTTCCTCTTCGAACTGCTACTGCCAAGACAGTGCAGGACGCCTTTTTGAACCATGTGATAGCTCATCACGGAGTTCCAGAGATTTTACTTGTGGACAACGGAGCGCAGTACGTGGGAAATAGCTTTCGGAAGTTTTGTGAAGAATACCATATTAAACTCCACTATCTGCCGCGGTACTATGCTCGTGCTAACCCTACGGAACGTCATATCCGCACTTTAAAAACTTGCCTAGCCATCTATGCAAAGGAGACCCACAGAGAGTGGCACAAACATCTTCCATTCGTCGTGTTTGCGCTCCGCACCAGTGTGAGTGAAGCCACTGGATTCACTCCCGCTCGACTAACCTACGGTCATGAGCTTCGATCTTTTTACGAGCTGGCTGCAACCACTGACCATTCGGACTCATCTCCTTTCGACCCGATTACGTACGATGGCAAGCTAAAATCTGACTTGGATGTTATTTATCAACGCGTTCGCAGGATAGTCAGAAAGACTAAGCAACGCCAAGCGACGGTGTACAATCTACGTCGCCGAGATGTTCAATTTCAGCCTAACGAATTGGTCTGGAAACAAAGTTTCCCAAAATCTAGTGCGGTGAATCAAGTCACTGCGAAATTATTCCCGAAGTGGGAGGGACCGTTTATTGTCAAGACAATGTTGTCACCGACCCAGTGTGAGCTGACAAAACTCAACGGCACGCCAGCCGGACGCTGGCATGTCTCCCATCTCAAGCCCGTGCTTACCTGAAAACCACGGATTGAGCTATGGACCTGATTGCGACGTTTGTTATTTGTCTATTTTAGGCAAATTCTGTGATGGTCACAAATCATATGTTTAAATTTTCTTGGTATGGTCTACCTTTAGTTCAGAGGTTGAGTTATCTTTGGAAAGAAGCATAGGGATTTGTGCTTGTTTAATTCCTCAGTTGTGTCTACGGTCTCTCATTGGGTTACCTTCTGATTTTATGCAGTTAGTTTGTTCGTGTCTTGGAAGTTGTTCTGGAAACTTTGTCAAAATTGGTACTTATTTTTTTTTCATTTTCATTTTTTGTATAAAGATCAGGTGTGGGTTCGAGCCGCTTTTGTGATTTCAGATGTCGGTTGTTTTTCAATTTAATATCAATTTTGGTTTTTCCGCTGATAGGTTTCGTACTTCAAATGACTGTTCTTTGAGTCTTGAAATTGTTCCTATTCACAATCAAATTTTGAATATTTTCTTATCATTATTGCTATTTTTGGTTTCGTTTTTTTTTAATCTCAGGAGTTGTGGGTTCGTTTTATATATTCCATTTCCAAAGATTACTTATTCCGGCCGCAGAAGAAGCACGACTGACCCGTTTAATACTGATCAAGAGTTGCGAGATTTTCTAATGTTCATTTCGTAAAACGTTCGCACGAAGTTGCTATCAACTTTCAGGAGAAAACAGTGTTAGTTATGTGATGTAGCTTGTACACATAAACTTGCCTAATCTTCTCCCTTCTCTTCCTAAGTCTGGGAGAAGGGGGGGGGGGGGGGGGCTTGTGATCTGTGGCCTGTGCCTGTATAGGTTACACTGAATACACACGACCTAGCTGCAGTTCAGAGTTCAAGTTATAGCAGTACCTACTGAATTACTCATCCCTACGGAATCAAAATTAAAAGTAGGGCAAATGTACGAAATAGCAATGGTGCAGATTTTTTTTAGCTTCATTTGGGTGCCATCTTTCATAACGAAAGAAATATCCAAGGTGACCCAAAATTTCCAGTCTATTGAAAAAACTCGGGGGGTATCGCCGAATTGGTCCTTCTACTCGTACGTATCGCCGCTCAAGAGAAAAGCAGGAAGAAATCTTGAGATAATTAACACAGGACTAATGAAAAGCTCCCCTCAGTACATCGCTTATTACTGAATTCCGGCTCATGTTGACTCTCGGGGCTTTCTCGCCCTTTCACGTTCCCCTACACAGTCTACATTCGCTCAGATTAGTTCTCTCTACAGCAAGCTAGAGTTCAAGGTGAGTTTCATGAATACCTTAAATGAGTTTTACACTGATCTCATTTAAAAGGTATACAGATAGTTGTACAGCAAAGACGCTTGAGAAGTATGGAGGCAAGTGACATTGAGAGTGATGGGCTTGGAATTGGGAAGTGGGAGGAAGCAATTCAGCACACTGATGCTTCACCGAGTGGAACTGAAAATGTGATTTATTTCAATCCTACAGAGTTATGACTGAATCCGTTTGCTTTGATGGAAATGGAAAACTCTTGAACCGTTCAACTAGCCCACCTCTCAGATGCTGGCCACTTTTCAAGAAATTCCGTGTTCTTCCTGATCTTTCCTTGTTTATTTCTCACATAACGTGATTTGTTTGCAAAAATACAGAAAACATTTCCTCTCAATTCAATCTTTCACGAGACGAAGGGCACGTACCAAAAATTTGCTACCTCCCTTCGTTCAAACAGTCCTCCGATTCGCCAAGAGGGGAGCACGATCAGACCGTGACTGTGACCAGTCAACGACCATGACCCATGAACATGCACGATCAGAATTAAAGGGGCCGAAGTCCATATTTATTCTACTATAAACTTGAAACAACAGCGAGGGTTTATTTCACCCAGTGAAATTTAACAATTCAACGAAAAAATGTAAAAAAATGTCTCTGATTAAACTTTCAACGGATCCCTCCTACCTGTAGTAATAAAATTGCGGGAAAAGGGTAGCATGGACCAAAAAGCGAGAACAAAAAGGGGGTCCAGTCCTATGGACTAACTTCGTTTGAGTCGTCGAGTCCTACGTGCACTAACTTCTATGCATACATTATTGGGTCTAAGTTCGAAACGGCGCAACACCAAATACTCAGCTCAGTTGAGATGCCACCTGTGCCCATAATCTCTTACTAACAAACCTAAAAAAAGCTGTATTCCTATGATTGGAGTCAGCATGTCCTAGTTCAAGGCACACGTGGCACGGTTGAGGTTCTATCTAGTGTGAGCTATTTGCCGGCAACCTGAGCTGGAATAAGCACAGCGCAGAGGCCATACAAAAGCAAACAAACAGCTACAAGATACTGTTCTACAACAAAGCTTATTTGCTCTTGAGCCTTCCGTGAAAGGCTCATGAATCTCATGATACAATGCGGGGGATGAATACAGCCTAATTGGGGTTGAAGAACGCTGAACAAAATAGTTACCACACCATTGATAGCTTCCCTGAAATTATTTCTGAAAGATCAATGAGCTCACAAGCTCACTTCAAACATAGCAACAAGATAAACTGATGGAGGTATCGAAAAAGGCTTGGAGAAACTCTTGTTTACACCAGAAATTTAAACGAATACGTAAAAAGGGTCAACGGGTTGGGCGATTGATAATATTTTATCAACCATTTTTTGCCAGGATTCAGCGCTGCCCGTTAATAGTGGTTGAGTCCATAATTATTATGTACGGAAATTAAACTGTCCTTGTTCATAATTAAATGTTACGTGCGTCAACAGTCCCCTTTCCGAGTGAATTATCCCAGTAGTGTACTTACACGCCAAAACTGTTGAACCTGTACACACTAGATCGCTAGATATATTCACATATTCACCATTCCATAACGACCGAAACCATCAAATATTAAACATAGTCGAATGTGAAATGCCCTCAAGAGTATTGGTAAATGCGGTGTTTGCTAATGCATAATTCAGGGGGGATCACCACAGCAGGGCAATCTCCCTTTCTCACACTAGCGGTCGCCTTGTCCTTTAGGTACTTTCCGTTGCATGACATAAAGTGTCAGCCCAGCAGAGCGTGGTGACACCCCACCTACCCACTCTCACGTCTTGGAGGTCAGTGTGAGACCTCTTTCTAACCTTTAATGCTTCCTTTTTGAAAGCAGCATAGTATTGGAATAAAATCTGGATCATAGAAATAGATTTAGAGACATACTGTAGAGCCCTATCAGACCCTGCTGTCAATTTTATGTGGGTGACCGTGTTGTAGAGTGTACATCTAACACACATCACGATTTTAAAACTAGGGGTTCGAAAATGGTCGCTCTTTCCCATCCTATGGGCTGAGCGATGGCTATCGAGCCCGCCCCCCAAATTTTAACTGCCACCACTGCCCTTAATATGAGAAAACATGCCTAAGGAAGCCTCTCCGAGCATTTCGATACCCCACATGGTACATTTCGCAAACCACTCAATACCGGAGGGGGGGGGGGGGGGGGGACCTCGGAGAAACTTTGAGATAAAATAGTTAGCCTCAGGAAGGCACCCCGAGTATTTTGAATACCCGCATGGCATATTTTGTGAACCTACCAAAACTGAATGGGTTTAGATTTTTTTGACAACGTGACTTGCCTAAGGAAGTTCCCCCAAGAACTTTGAATACCCATATGGCATATTTTGTGAACATAAAAAACTGACCCTTTGAGGGGTCATATCTCGCAAATTCGAGTTTTCCCAGATATGCCGCTAATGGGGTATTTTAACACATAATATGCACTATTACTCCTGAGGAAATGAACGAAATCGTAAGGAGCCAATTTTGAGAAAAAATTAAAAACCTGTTCTTTTTGAGGTTTTTGGGGGGTAGCGCCCCCCAATTTTCCCCAATGGAAGATCGGAAAAAATTGAGTCTGCGCATTATTATTTTACACCCGTGTACCAAATTTGAACAAAATCGGCCGGACTGTTTTGACCCTGGCTCTCCGTACATACACACATATACACTTTTTACCAAATAAAGAAAATCTGTTAATTTTTCAGGTGAGCCTAGCAGTGGCAGACTTGGTCGTGCTGCTGGCTACAGTGCCAAACGAGATAATATCATACCACATGGTGATGAACATTTGGCACACGGGGCAGGTGGGGTGCTCACTGTTCCTGCTCAGCTACAATATCGGGATCAACGCGTCAGCTCTCAGCCTCGTGGCTTTCACCATCGAGCGCTACGTCGCTATCTGCCACCCCATGCGCGCGCACAGTATGTGTACTGTCAAGCGGGCTATGCGAATCATTGCGGTAAGTTCAGCCCGAGGGGTTAACCACTCGTTGGGAATCTCGTTGGGAGTCATTGGAAATCTTTATGAAATCTCTGGGAATCTTGGAATTTTTTTTGGAGTGGTTACCCCTTCGGGGTTCATCTTTCTAAAGATATCGTTGGGAATCTTTGGAAATCTTTATGAAATCTCAGTGGAATCTCAAGGAATCTCTGGAGTGGTTACCCCCTCGGTTCAGACAATGGTAAAAGATAACTCCAAGTAATATTTGAGACGGTAAAGGACCGAAGAACTTTTGTAATTGGATCAGTTCTACAGGGAGGTGGGTTCCATATCTCCAAAAAGGGTTACCCGACCATAACTCAGTTTTTCACTGAAAGATTCTCTTCAGTATCTAGGGACCATTCACAAAATAATGATTCCCTGAATATCTCGACAGCCTCAGGTTAAGGCATAGAACCTTTTCTACATGTCTTCAAAAGGTATCTGAAACACAAATGGTGTCTTCGCGAGAAAAAGTAAAAACTCTCTTTTTTATTCGGGGAGCGATAGTCATACCGACGTTCCATTCAAAAGGCAAGTAGGTAGTATGCTGGCAATTCGCGTCTCTTTAACAAGTGAGAAGACTTTTACAAACACATTGAAAGTTGAAAGCTCTGTACTTTTTCATTGAATACTCTAGGGCCCGACTAAAAAAATTACAATTTTTATAGAAGTCACTCACTTCTGACTCCTGCAAGTTATTTCCCTGTCTCAACGCCAGAAAAGCACATTCAAATATCACATTCAAACACAGCGTTTGAATTTGAATGTGATTTTCTGGCGTTACACGAAAGGGAATACACCTACTGCAAGAGACGTGAATCGCCACTTAGTTTTTCGACAAAATCATGACTAGGGACTATCGTATTGTGAAAAGCAAAGTGTCCAGAATAGCAAGGTGATGAAATGGGCAGTATTCTGGCGCGGGAAGTGAAGCCATGTTTTAATTTAAAAGACCCAAAGCGGGAGATTCGGCTCCACACTTTGACAAACAAGCCCAACAACAAAGACAGCCCGAACCAGCCTCTAATGGGGTCCGCCACCCCCCGACCTCCCTCTATGTCCCCCTTGCGCGCCTGCCATTAAGCAGCGACCCATCTATCAGGAGAATTCATCAGCCATTAGCACTAAGGACTTTGATTTGGCAGATTTACGCATACATTTAAAGTATGGGAAGAGCCAAACTGTATTTAAACCTCATGTGTTTTCAATGAAATATAAGCGTCAAACATAAACAAATTTAGCTAAAACTTAAACGGGACTGGTAAGTGAGGAAGAGAACTGCGTAGTTTTGCACTCATTTTTTGGTAGATACGAACAAGAGAGTGCCTCTTAGTGGCCGAGTGGTTAAGGGGTCCGCTTGGTGTCCTGAGAGGTCCGGGTTCGAATCCCGGCGGAACGGAAAAATTTTCCGACATGGCTTCGGCCCACTTCTAAACTGGCTTCGGCCCACTCGTATTCGGCTTCGGCCACTTCATCTTTGGCTTCGGCCAGAAACATCTAACAAAACCAACTCATCGGCGCATATGTTCTCTAAAACGTCGCGCGTTAAAATAATAAAAAAAAAATGTACAAGAGAAAAATTCCAGTATCAAAGCAATTCTAGCCAAGCAATGGCAAGAAGCATTTTGAAATATTTTCATGCAAACAGACAAAAATATAAAAGAGAGTTAATCCTCCTTTTAAAATGAAAAAGAAACCCACGTATGCATCATTATAAAGGAAAACAACATTTACCTATAATACCCTAGTCAATGATGCAAAAAGTAATCATTAAAAGAAAAACTGCAAAATAAAATTTCCAACAGGAATGGACAGTATTCCGGCGCCGACGAAGGAGATGAAGTCGGAACAGAGGAATCGATGAAACTAATGTAAAAAATTGACATAAAAAATGAAACCTTCTCTCACACTCATTCTCATTCCGACTTCATTCGATGACAACGTAACAAAGGACATCAAAACAAAAGGCCGATGAGGACGAAAATGGACAGTGTGCAACATGGCAACAGCATAAGATTTCGTCACAAAAGCACTGGGACGAACAGTCCGGTCGCCGGGTGATGGCTGCAGGCTAAAGATGGCTTAGGCTGGATTTAGCTATTTCTGAATGGAATTTACTCCACTTTTTTTGTAAGTTAAACGAGGGTGTCATGCGTTGCTAGGGAAATAAAATTCCGATTTGCAACGCATGGCAACCTTGTTTAAATTACAAGCAAACAAATCCGGTAAATTCCATTCCGAAATAGCTAAATCCATGCAGCCTTACAGCCGAGGGGTTAACCACTCGTTGGGAATCTCGGGGAATCATTGGAAATCTTTATGAAATCTCAGGGAATCTTGGAATTTTTTGGAGTGGTTACCCCTTCGGGGATCATCTTTCCATGAATATCATTGGGAATCTTTGGTAATTTTTATGGAATCTCAGGGAATCTCAAGGAATCTCTGGAGTGATTACCCCCTCGCTTACAGCCTCGACTGCCAATAGTCTGTCAATACTCTAGATAGCTGTTTTCGGAACCCACCCAAACTGTAGGTCTCCTGCACTAATGCTACGGCGGGGGAGCTAAGGATCCGCAATTTACGACAATCTCGGCATGAACCTACTTCCAATCAAATAACATTCTGCATTTCGTAGACGCTCGTCATTGGAAGGGAAGCAGGAATCAGGTTATAAAATCAGAGAGAAATCCTAGAGAATCAACAGGGAGGTGAGAAAATCTCTTATGGATGAGACTCAAAATAAGATTACATGGGCAATAATTTTCCTGCTCCGGAAAATAAAAAAAACTAGAATTTTTCATTGCTGTCAGCAATGAGAAACCAATGGGTGCCTAAAAATTCGTGCATGGTGGTAGTTAGAGTCTCACAAGTTACGCCCTGTGTTAAATAACTAACGTATAATAAAAACAAAAAAATTCTCTGCCTGCCCATTACCAAGGAAAGAATCGCAAACCATAAAAAACGCAAAAGGAAAAATTCCTAAAAATGGAAAGACATAAAATTAGTATTTATATTTTAACATTTTTTTATTATCTTTAAATAAGACAGGAGTACAAATTAACAACAATGGAGAGGAGAGGCAGCAAAAAATGTTTCATTCACAATTATCTGCTGGAGAAGAAAAGGTTGGGCGTTTAAGTCAGAAGACTCGGAAAATTCCACATAGCCAATGAACTAATGAAGTAAATCTGACGAGCTACCTCTGAAACGCTTTTGTTTCAAACCACAAGGGATTCATTTCTTCCATCCTCATTATTAAAATTTCCCCTCCTAATTCGGACTAATTAAAACTTGAACATTTCTTAGTTAAATACGATTCGGTGTAGAAGAATTTTTCCCGTTCATAACTCAGCCACCACCTTCATTTGACGGACTTCGAATATAGTACAAAGTAGTGTTAAGGGCGACCACAAAATGTGTTGGTTTACGTTTTTTTTTGCACACTTTATGAGGAAACTATTAGATATTTATATTCTGAAGTATAATGTGTCATTTTAAGGGCCGAAATTAACAGGCTATGTTGTGATATTACGTTCAAGTGATTTTTGTCAACAAACTTTTTTTCGAAATTAACCGATTGTTAATTCCGGCCGTTAAAAAGACATAATATATTTCAGAACATTTAAATATCCAGTAGTTTCCTCACAAAGTGTGCAGAAAAAACGTAAACAAACACGACTATGTAGACTGTAGACGCCCATCAGCGCAGTATTTTCGATTATTCACCAACAATACCCACCTGACAGAAGAAATACGGCGAGAACTGAGGGAAATCAAGAAATTTGAGTCACTCAGGTATAGGCAACAAAAGCCTCTGGCAAGTCAATATAGTATAGCTTGACTGTGTTCTGTCAATAATATTATGTTTACTAGGCTATGTCCAGTGGGGGGAGGGTGGGGGAGGCCAGAGGTGTTTCATTTCATGGGCTGATGAGATGGACTCAGACTCAGTTCCGGTCACTAACAGGAAGCCGCATAATTGGGATGGGCTGGTGAACTATAATCGACCTATAAATCATTTGCTAACGTACATACATTTCCGCTTCATGTATAATAAGGTGGACCAGGAAGGACGGCGCCATGCCAAAAACCCAACCTGGGACCCTAGGGGTTAACCACTCGTTGGGAATCTCGTTGGGAATCATTGGAAATCTTAATGAAATCTCAGGAAATCTTGGAATTTTTTGGCGTGTACCCCTTCGAGGTTCATCTTTCTATGAATATCGTTGGGCATCTTTGGAAATCTTTATGGAATCTCAGAGAATCTCAAGGAATCTCTGGAGTGGTTACCACCTCGCTGGGACCGCAACTAATCTATAGGTGTATTCCTTTTCTCTAACGCCAGGTAAGCACATTCAAATATCACATTCAAACACAGGGAATCTTGGAATTTTTTTGGAGTGGTTACCCCTTCGGGAATCATCTTTCTATGAATATTGTTGGGAATCTTTGGAAATCTTTATGGAATCTCAGTGGAATCTCAAGGAATCTCTGGAGTGGTTACCCCCTCGCTGACAAGGCTGTTTCATGTATTTTTAGGTGGTCTGGGTGTTCACGGTGGTGTACAGCACACCTTGGCTCTTCCTCGGATCCTTGTCGCCTCTGTACGAGGTCGCCAATGTCTCCGTCACGAACGTAACCAACACCTCTGAAATGGAACACGTTTTGGACGACGCCGTGGAGTGTACATTCCGATATTCCCGCAGCAGCAGCACCTACCTAACGTATTTCATTTCTGATCTCATCCTCTTCTATCTGGTACCCCTGGCCATCTCGTGCTATCTCTACATCTGCATCGCTGCTGTGCTGTTTCCGGGGACCAGTAAAAAGAATAAAGGGGCAATTCATCTGGAGGTGCGCAACGGCTCGCAAGCTCGCTACCAGGTAAGTTTTGATGTTTTTGCTTCCAAGCGTCCAAGCGTCCCATCATCGTGAGAATCGTGACTAAAGTGTCACTTTTTACTTTCTCGCTAGCCATATGACGAGGAAGTATTGTTTTCGTGAAAAATTTCGAAATTGATATTTTAGGTTTCCCATGATCCTGGGGGTCCCCTGAGTTGAAAAAAGTGGTTTCAGGAAAAAGTCTGTCCGTCACGTCCATTCCAGGCTCTATAGCTTTCATCTTTCATCCGATTTTGATGAAATTTGGTGTGCACCTGCCTAAAATCAAGGTCGAGTTTACGTTTCAAGGAATTTTTTATTGGTCAAAAATTGCGGCCGCTATTGCCAAAAAAAACCGCAAAAATAAGAAAAAATCGTGTTTTTGGTTAGTCGGACAAGCGCCGACGGTACACTTTTCAATCTATAAATTGAAAATTGGTACAGGAATGTTGACAAATAGATGCATCGAGGTCATTTGCAACAAAAATTGAATTACTTCAAAATTACGACCATTTTGGACCAAAGTTAATCGTTTCGGCGCCATTCACATGTATTTCTTAAAAATCATGTCCGTGAAAAAATTTCCAAAAAAGAAAACAAAAATTTCATACGGGGCGAGAAAGTTAAGTGCGACTGTTGTCGGACCTTTTATTTCCGAGTAACTTTCGATTGATTTTCGAATGGCTACCATTCGGTAATTGGAGGCATGAATCGAATTACAAAACTCGGTAACTTGATAATAACAGAGAAGAGAGGGAGAGAGGCAGAGGCGGGTGCGGATTTCAAACAACTAGGACGGTTTAATTTGTTAATTTTTTAATCTTAGTTTAGCTTTTCTGGGGAAGCAATGTTATCTATCTGGGGACAGAAACGCGACGAATAAATCACGCCCCTATCAGCTAATGCAGAGTGGAATCTAACACATTTTTTTGGGTACCTAATTGAATTATTGCGTCAGCAATTCCAAAAGTAAAATCCCGAGGCATTATAAAGCACCTCATCACTTTTCTGTAACTTCCATGGATCGATTACTGACTCCAATTACAGAAAAATCATTTGTAAGCAAACGAGATAGAATCAGTAGAAAGAAATATATCGAAATCAGCAAAAGAAGCAATGCAACTTAAAATTCCATTAGGAAAACATGGCATTTCCCTGGAGGTGGGGTAAACTCAAAAATCGAACCATGTGATAGCTTTATAATACGGGGCCCACATCACTGACGTTCACCTTTTGATCTTATTTCTAAGTCCTCAGTCATCTCGACCAAGCTACAGAAGAAAAGGATGAGGCAGAAGATGCCCGCGATCTCTGGGCTGGCCACGGAATAATATTATTGTAGAACTGAGTATCACTAAGGGTGCATCCCACCATACTCGGTTAACGGTTAATCTCCAGTTAAATTTCAATTATTGCACGGTAAAAACCGAATTTAACTGAAGATTAACCGTTAACCGAGTATGGTGGGACGCACCCTAAGTAATAGACGTAGTAGACATTGGCCGTGGTGGCTAAGTAACTTCTACCTACTTAGGGCTGCAGGGAGCCAGTTAGGTAATTAAGGTTGGATTTCTAGAGCCAAGGGCTGCAGGGAGCCAGATACTGGATACCTAGAACCACAGAGCTAGAACCAATGGCTGCTGGGACCCATAATATTGGATTGCTATAGAACCATGGGTTGCAGGGAGCCATATGAATTTATAGGTAATTGTACCAATCAAAAGCTGCTGGGAGCCTGATAAGTAATTGAGATTGGTTGCGAGAACCATGTGCTGCAGGGAGCCATACGTGAATTACTGTACGTATAGTACGGCTAAGTACACATATTTTATGTGGCTGACTACTATGTTGGAGCCATAACGGTTATGTACCAGAAACATGCTTTAAAATCAACATATTTACAACTAGACGGAAGAGCTGATGAATGTGAAACTATGGAAGAAATCCATCCCTCCTACCTCCGATGATTCAGCTGAAAGTTACTGGAAAGAAAGAATTGCAAGAGGAAAGCGAGAAGATGAAATAAAGTTGGAAACGAAGAAGGAATGAAAAAAGAAACATAAAATGTATCTGATTTTCTGCAATGAAAAACTCAATTTCTCCTGATCTAAAAACTTTCCTATAACGAAAAATGAAAGAACCTTGGCGAAAAATCACTTTTCCAAAGTACTCAAGAAAATCTGCAGTGAGTTATGGCGCTTTCACAGTCGATACTCGACACTTCTCTGCATCGAAAATTTCAACGTAATTTCAGCAAAGCAGGTGGCTAAATGAGCGAATATAACTCATGCCGTGACATACCCTATTTGCTTGTGCCGGCTGTCTTTCCAATTTCAAGGGAGAAGCGGGACTTTCTCTAAATCAATAAGATAAAAAAGATCCATCATTCATGTCATATCAATACTGCTCAAACATGTTCCTGAGAGTAATGGGAATCTAGAAAACCCTCACAGTAGAGCTTTGGTTTATACGTTTACCAAGAAATGCCTCTCATAGCAGGCCATTGTATTTTTTAGATGTTAAATTATTCAGTCCCAGTCTCAGCTCCATTTATTATTTCATGAGTAAGACATTTTCCCGATCCACCGAAATAGTTTCTATAAAGAATCCCACTCGATTCCCAGGAAATATCTTTCATGGATCTTGAGTAGTAGTAGGACAAGAGTTATTTTCACTCCCACAGTGGTTAGTGTCGCCTACAGTTGTTTTCAAGCCTAGTCGGGGAGATATAGGGGGCGGGAGGGGATTCGTCTCTTCTCCCGAAATCCAGGCTCTTAGTTTTCATCGAAAATCCCGAAAAAAGGGGATGGCTTTTTTTTTCTTTTCCGTGAATTATGGGCTTCGTACCTTCTCTTTTCCGAGAAGGTTTTATATGCTTTTCACATATTCACACACCCCTTCCACACGATTATCAGATTATCACTAATGAAACCAACGCAAAACCCTAAACAGTCTAACCCTCCACAAAATGGTAACTGGGTCTGGCCATCAGACGCAGGGTGAATGGGACTAGATTGGAGCTAGGGCCACGCTAGGCTAGGCACTCCTCCTTCCCTCCCCCATGGAGACAGCTTCATCCCTTTGCACGCCTCAGCAACGATGCTCTGTTGACGACCGCACTTGTCTCTTGTCTCTTTGCGATATTACCTTTCCTTCATTCATTCTCCTCGTCCACAATAGTAAATTGCGAGCCAAGTCAGAAGCGTTCACTTCTTCTGAAATTCAGCATTATCAAGCAAGATCTACCTATATAGTATAGCTGAGAGTTAGGGGGGACAAGCCCAGCAACTAGACCGTTTCAAGAACAATCCATTGTGCTCAGCTGGCAGCACTACCAAATACCAGCTCCCCAGTCATCGAGTAAACGATGGGGACCTACAGTTTTAGGTGGGTTCCGAACCACCACAGCCTTGATATACATTTCACTTGACATGCTGAACATATTAGAGGTGAATGCCGAGCAGAAAACTTTTTGGTAGGATCGGGATCGAACCGGTGTGACCCGGCTCTCTCTGCTCCTCAAAAGTCGACCATTTAGTCCACTCGGCTATCGAGGCTGTTAAGATCTACCTAATTTATAGTCACCCAAAAAACCGAGCACCTTGTCCCTCAGTAGCGGGAGGATCAACGCGTAAACCTCTTCGACAAAAACGGAAAAAAAAAATTGCCTGAATTCGAAGATTAGAAGTGATTAACAGAGATTTCACCGGGATTATTTCAAGATTACTTAAATCTTAGATATTAATAAAGTTGGGAAGTAACTTCTAGGTAGACTCAGAACTTATATCGCTAAAACTTTCCCATTACCTATCTCAAGATTTCTGAAGAGTTCTGGAGTGGATCTTCCAACGAATTTCGCAGTGCAGGTAGAGAGATAGGGAGACGTGATTAATTACAGGGTTTTTCTCTGCACTCTCTTAATATGAAGCAACTGTCAACGACTTTGGGGAGTAACACAGAAGTCCTAATTTCTCCAGTTCTGTCTTTCCTCCAAGATGGCGCTTCATTCATAAACAAATTTAAGTATGGAAGTCTTGTAGGTTACCACAGAATCAATAAAAAAAAAAAAAAAAATCGTCTTAGCCAGAAGCAATTCTGTATCCTTTTGATTCTCTAGTACAGGTACACTAGGTACAAAGGAGTTTTATAAACATTTTATTTTCGAATATCCTTCGGCAACTGAAGACGTTCCGCTCCATTAGGCAGGTACAAGTAAAAGCAACTTTGACTTTTCAAACTTTTTTCACCCTTCTTAAACTCTATTCAAAGTGCGAATTTGTGTTAACCGTTGAAGCGGACCTGCATTACCTCTCCCTAGCCTCCAGAGTCAATTCCTTTTTTGACAAAAGGCAAGCAGCCAACAGGCTATTAACCCTTATTTTCCCAAGTTGTGTTTGTAAAGAAATGACACTGAACTGTCCTGTCTATCCTCCCAGACTAGGGGTGTGTCGTGTGTCCCACCATACTCGGTTAACGTTTAGCTCCAGTTAAATTCCAATTATTGCACGGTAAAAACTGACTTTAACTGGAGTTTAACCGTTAACAAAGTATGGTGGAACATACCCTAAATCAGTGATCATGTTCTAGTGTCATCAGTGTGAGAACATTAACCAACATCATAACCAAAACGTAAGTCATGCTTTTAAGAGACTTACGGCTCTTTGAGAAAGACGGCGAATCAAATCAGAGAGAAGTGACTGGAGAATTGTTACCAGTTTTGGAAAGCCGTCACGAAGCTAATTTCCTCCTTTGGACTGGTTGGGAATATTCTTTAAAGCTCAAAGAAAATATGCTCGTACTTGTAGTATGCAACTTTACATTAATTGAATTCGTGCTTCATACATCAGCGTGCGGAATAGATATATTTATTCCAAGGGGTTATAACCACTCCAGGAATCTCGTTGAGAATCTCAGGCAATAATTGGAAATCTTTATGAAATCTCAGGGAATCTTGGAAATTTATGGAGTATTTAACCCTTCGGGGTGCTTCTTTCTATGAATCTCGCTGAGAATCTCAGGAAATCTTTGGAAATCTTCATGCAATCTCAGGCAATCTCGTGCTGCGTACATCATTGTGAAGAATAGATATTTATTCAGACAGTACCTCTCTACCCAGTCCCACATCCAGAAAGCGGTCATGGGGGGGGGGGGTTCGCCTTACATTTTTTTGCTTCATGTTGGCATTACCATGTTAATTTTCCGTTCATGTGGAGGGGTTAACCCCCCCCCGTGGATGCGGCTATGTCTCTACCTATACTCAACAGAAAGGATAAGGGGGACGTGAGATGTGTGAAGTCTAATTCGCACGAGTTGGACAAAGGCTGGAACACAATAGCGGTTAATGAATGAAACCTCGAAAGGTTGAATATGTAAGGTAAAGCACTGCACGAATGCACGTAAACTAGGAACTGGTGTTCCCTAACTACGGACAACTCAGCTGAACATTTACAAATGTACCGCAGTAGTTCATAATGCGTTCAGAAACGCGATTGTTCTGAGGATTTCATTTCTATTCAAAGCTTCACATCGCGGAATGATTCTCATTTCAGAATTCTAAATTGAATTAAACCACTTGTACATGGGTAACCCTAAAAAGTACATAGTTTACTGGTTTACATCAACATCCCATTCAGTTTAAATGCTTCACTAACCCACTCTGCTGCTAGAGATTTAAGGCTGGATTTAGCTAATTCCGGAACGGAATTTACCCGAATTTTTTTCTGTAAGTTAAGGTCAACTACACGTACTTGGTTCGCAATGCTAAGTACTTCAAGCCCTACTCCGAAGTTACAGGGCGAGTGAAAGGTGTTTATTGGGGGATGTAAACCTGAGACTCTTTGTCGTGAGGTAGTGTTGTATTTTTGCATGAAATGGAGTAATAAGCCCACAGGAGCGATTTTAAACAGTCAACTACCAGTCCACATGTTTTTTTGACAGATCGCGAAAACACAACACTACCTCAGGCGGAATATTTTTTTGTTACGTTTCGTACTAAAAAATGTATGGTTTTATCGACACAGCTTGATAAATGTTTGTACTATTTACCGTAGCCATGTTACATTTTGACAATTTTTATTTCACTTACGGAAGTGGGTAATTTCAACACCATTTCTCTACTTTTTTTCCTGTAAAAGCTAAATATAGTGTCCTACTTTCACTCGTTCGTTTCGCGTTCAAATAGCACACTATGTTTAGCTTTTAGAGTAGACACAACCAATACGATATTGCAATTACCAGTCTCCGGGAGTACTGATATGTAAACATTAGTTTTGTCGAATATTTACTTTCGCACAGTGGTTTTGGTGGAGTTCGTTGAGAATGTATATACAGCCTTAAACAAGGTTGTCATGCGTTGCTAGGGAAAGAAAATTCCGACTTTATCTACCTAGCTACGCACGGCAACCTTGTTTAACGTACAGAAAAAAAATCGGTTAATTCCATATATATATATTATTGTACATAATATACACAGAGAGTGCGGATATTTATGTAGCCAATACTCCAAAAGCAAGTGGTTCGAAAGCAGCGTTCAGCAGTAGTTAATAAATTAAATAAATAAAGTGTCTGGCTGTTAAGTTACGTTAGTTGAATTTCGACATCTTTCGTGCATGGTGGTAAAGCGGCTGAGCTGATATTCGGTTTTGTACACCATATAGAAGCCAGGTTCGTATCCCGGGAGATGAAAAATTTCCCCCTACATATTGTCGTCTGGTAAACAGCAATATTTAAGAAATAAAAAAATAAATGACGACGTTACAGCGAACTGTTGCCGGTCACCAATTTCAAGACTGGGGTCAATGTCTGGGGTCAATGTCTGGGGTCAATGTCTGGGGTCAGTTTCTCAGAAAGCTCGTTTGACAAATTTTGAAAAAATAAATTACTTTTAAATTGAAAATGGATCAAATTTCCCAATATCCTGGCATTTTACGACTCTGCAAGCAACACAGTTTCAACTGACGGAAAGGATTTTAATTTAACCAATTTTACATTAAATCCAGAAACCGGCTCCTCATTATAGCAAGAACAAAGTTAAACGAAAACCATCACGTCGTCGTTTCGAAAAATAATTTATCTCAGTAATTTTAATTTGTTTTCACCAAACTGTTTGGTGCTAAAGCAAAGTAAAACAATCCATCATCCAGGCTAACATTTTCTCCAGAGTCCTTTCGACATCGCAGGTACACAGAATGGTGGTTTAAAATAGAACTACAGAACTGAAATTGTTTTCAAAGTCGATCACCAGGGAAATCTTGATTTCCAAAAATCAATTGGGCATATTTTTAGTTCTGATTCACCTAACATATAATATTCTTTTATTCTGTTAGAAATTTGACAAAAACCTATCACTCGATTGTTCAACTAAAAAGATATTTTTCAAACAAAATAAAAATATAATTCCAACAATATCGTTATAAAGATACAAAAAATACCACTTGTTTTCCCTAATTGAAAAAGTGAACAACTTAAAAAGCAATTTCCTACAGGGGATAAAAAGAGCACGCCAGAAATTTAAAGCAAGACTTCAAAGCTATCGAAAACTTACATGGAATATTTTCTTATCAAAATAAGAAATCCCTGCAGCCTGCAGCACCCTTTACCCTTTGAGTGGCTTACAATCGACCGTCTTACAAGAACTTTGGTTCGACACTTGTGTACGAAAATACACTGCCATCGGTGTTGGCAAGAACTAATATCTTTCATTTAATAATTACTATTAGTATAAATACTGACACGGTGTGAAAATCAACAACTTCTGAAGCTTTTTATCAAACTGAACAGGCTATTTTGAAAGATAACGGATTTTGCCACTATTTGGATTCTTACGATGGCAATTACGATGACAACTCTCATTTCTATGACTGTCTTTAGTGATGCACGAAAATTTCTTGTCTTGCTTTTGTTCTTGCATTTCTTGCATGCAAGAACAAGAAATGACTTGTAAGAACAAGAACTCTTGCAAGAGTTCTCGCAAGAGAATAGCTTAAATCCAGGTAGTATTTTTCCAAAGCTTCATTATTGGATTGCAGTCCATATTTTGTACAAAAAACTGTGCAGACTATGCGACGATATAGATTGCACTTCAAATAGCCGTTCGGAAGGCCACAAACCACATTATAACAGCAGAAAATTCCAAGAAATTGCAAGAGTCTCGCTGCAAGAACAAGAACAAGAGCAAGAAACGATTTCTACTGCAAGAACAAGAACAAGAGCAAGAGTCGCTTTGCGAGAACAAGAACAAGAATAAGAAATGCCGTTTCTGGTTCTTGTTCTGCCTCTCCTCACACATGAAAAGTGTGAAGACAGTCGTAGTCGTTACTCGTTGCACGACCCCCTAACGCGGTCCGAAACGGGCCAATGGGTATTTACCGAGGTATTTACCATTTACCCCACAGTTACAAATCAACATAATGTAATTGGACGGGTAAATTTTTCGTAAAGTTCGTAAACCAATTTAGCCCCGTAGTAGTTAAGCAACGGGTGAGTGTGCACGAGGAGCATAGTAATGGGTTAGCTTCCGTTAGTTTCGCAAAATAATGAACCTCAAGATAAATGCGAGTTAGCGCTTTGTACACTTAATTATTCCTGTCGCCTGCGCCCCTGCATTATGTTTCCATAAACTCACAATCAGATCAGGGCTGCGAAGCCGAGTAATATTCTAATATAAATTCTTAAGACTTCTTGTTAGAAGCAAATTAGCAAATTTCACGGTGGAGTTAATCCTGCCTCTACTCCCGGACCTGGTTAATAAAATTAATTAATGACTCGTCTTGCACCATCCTTATAATAGAAGGTACGCTTGAGGGTTGGCCAGCGTGGTTCGCCGCCATCGGGAGACCACACCTTAGAAAAATAAAGTCGAGTGGTTAACCACTCGTTGGGAATCATTGGAAATCTTTATGAAATCTCATGGAATCTTGGAATTTTTTGGAATGGGTACCCCTCCGGGGTTCATCTTACTATCGTTAGGAATCTTTGGAAATCTTTATGGAATCTCAAGGAATCTCTGGAGTGCATGGTTACCACCTCGAGTAAAGTGGAGCCCAGCTAAGCTGGCAGCACTATCAAATACCAGCTACCAGCTATGGGGACCTACAGTTTTAGGTGTGTCTACCACCACATGCAGCCTCGATATATATATAGGTATTTCCCATGAGATTCTGAACATACCGGACGTGAATGCCGATCAGAAAAACGTTAAGGCTGGATTTAGCTAATTTTGGAATGGAACGTACCCGAATTTTTTTCTGTAAGTTAAACAAGGTTGCCATGCGTTGCTAAGGTAAATAAAGTCGGAATTTATTTCCCTAGCAACGCATGGCAACCTTGTTAAACTTACAGAAAATAATTCGGGTACGTTCCATTCCGAAATTAGCTAAATCCAGCCTAATCGAACAATAATGTGACCCGGAACTCAAAATTGTGCTTTAGGGTTGGGCACCGTGGATAGAGAAAAAACTGTAAGGTAAATAAATACAACAAACACCTAACCCTTATTTTTTCGGTTTCAAATATTTGCTCAATTAAACAATGAAGCACGAATATTATTGCACAGCATTGGATTGAGAGAATGACAAATTGGCACAATTTTTACCTGACAAAAAAGTGCTGGGTTTATAAAGTGAATCAAAACAGGTTTAATAATGCCGAGTGATTTATTTCTCCCAAAAGCAATGAAAGAGGGTTGAATTCTCGTTTCATTAAAAAGAGTAATGATGACAAAGGTACTTTTTTTTAATAAATAACAGTACAACCCAAGCTGCGGTGCAACCTGGTTTACGAGCATTGCAAACCATCGCCTTTATGAAAGAAAGGTTCCAAGTTGGTGACATTTTTGTTCCACTTTAAGAGCGACCACACAATTGTGTTTGTTTACGTTTTATATGCACACTTTACGAGGAAATTATTGGATATTTAAATGTTCTGAAATATAATATGTCCTTTTTAACATCTTAAATTATAAGGCTATGTTGTGATTTCACGATCGGTTAATTTTGGACAATTTTTTTGTTGACAAAAATCACTCGAACCAGCAAGTTGTAAGTTTACCTACCACTGCTCAGCAATCTTTGAGCTGACAGCTAATCATTTCCCTGAGATATTTTCTCCAGTTCAGGTCAGCAGTAAATTACTGTTGTCCCCAGCCCGTCTAGACCAATAAAAAATTAGAATTATACTTTTTATCGCATATTGACACTTCCTCGCCATAATGACTGCATATTTATCGCTGAACTTCAAAACAAGTCAACTGAGACGAGCACATCGCTTTTTACAAAATTCCAACGTCTAGGTTCAAATTTTGAACAATCCAAAAATGGTCCACAATAAGCGAAAAACTGATCTGACAATGTAAATATAGTATCGCCACCCTGACCTGCCTGGCCCGAGGGCATTCTGCACTGGTCACTGTTCACAGAATGCCCTCGGGCCAGGCAGGTCAGGGTGGCTATACTATACGCAAAATGGTATAATATGTATACTTCCACCGTAAAACTGCGTAGTTATACGCTCTGGGTAGTATCTATATGCTGTTACATAATATATGTAGATATATAACTTGATTATGAACTTCATTATGGTTTTAGTGAAATTAGGAGAAGTGGTGATTAGTGGTATTTAATTAAACACGGCTCCCCCGTTTGTCGTATATTATATTTACCAACGGGAATGTATATACAAACGTAGGTATGTGTTTACCAATACTGAGGCTCCCAGAGGTAACCATAACAACAAAGCTGCCTTTATTTTTTATTGTTTTTTTTAGATATTTCATTCATTTCCCTGGGGTTCGGTTCACCTTGCCCTCTCCTACAATTATTAAGGGTCATGTCATGAGGCTGTGTTGTGATTTTTGTGATCGAGTGATTTTTGTCACAAAACAAAATGTCCAAAATTAACCGATCCTGAAATCACAACATAGCCTCATGAGTCATGCCATGAGTAATGACGTTAAGAAGACATATTATATATTTCAGAATATTTAAATATCCAATAGTTTTCTCACAAAGTGTGAAATCGGAACGTTATAAAAATATCCAATGTATATATTCAGCCTTAAGACAGTCAGATAAAAAAAATCTTAGAAAGTCTTCTTCATTCACTTCCATTTTAAAGAGGTAAAATAAGAACAGAGTGATCTTCTCACATCTTCCAGGAATATAGCGACATTCGGAAATGAAAAATCCGGATTTCCGCCCCGGCCTGACGTAGAGATTTGGAACTGGAACGGTTAAAAACATGGTTCATTTCATCGCTCTCGAATCGCAGCCTGACTCGACGTTATCGCTGTAGTCCTGGATTTCAATTTCCGACGTCACAGTACACCCTATGGCCTATCATATTCAAATTGCCTCAGCAACAGCCCAGCCTACCAATCATTTTATTCAACCTTGGCAAGAGTATCAATCGTAAGTGGGAGAGGGTTATTTTTTTGCGTTCTGTCTCTTCAAGGTTGGAGAGATCAAAGTATAAAACGATTAGATCTCCAGTAAAAATAAAAACAAACTGGAAAACTAGATTGGAATAAGATGAGAAAATAGCAGTGATTGGTTCCTAGAAAATACATAACGTCTCTGTCTAAACGTAGAAAACTTCCAGTTCACCGTAGATGTAATGAAAAATGTAACGAATGTCTGTATTTTCCCCAGCAATCTCTTGGAGATCTGTAAGATTTTTACGAGGGGTTAACCACCTGTTATGGGAATCATTGGAAATCTTTATGAAATCTCAGGGAATCTTGGAATTTTTTGGAGTGGTTACCCCATCGGGGTTCACCTTTCTATGAATATCGCTTGGAATCTTTGGAAATCTTTATGGAATCTCAAGAAATCTCTGGTGTGGTTACCCCCTCTGATTTTTATTATTGCACGGTGTGTGGTGTATATCCCAATATATCACCTGACCGCTCTTCACTCATACGTGAAGTACCAAGGGTAGAGGGGTTGTCAAGTCTTTCAAGCTTCCGAATTTTCCGCGGTTGTATAGATTGTTCAAAAAACGCGAAAGGTATGTGCCTATGATAATTCCATGGTGTGAAAAAATTAGTCATAGAAAATATAATCATTATCATTATCATGAAAATTCACTTATATATTAGGAAGGTAAGATCAGATCCTTCCCTAAGGATTTATCGATGCGACGTGAGGGTATTAAATTATTCTGGCTACTGCCTTCACTAATTCCTTGCTATCGGAGACGTTATGCGAGATGCTGCTCTCGCCGTCTCCGGCCGTGTCGCACACCATCCGTCCATTAACATCTAAGTCAGTGGGACGAATAAATTAGGAGGGGAGCAGGAAGTGAAGTAAATAGGATTAGAAGTCTGGCATCCGGATCCGGATACTCGATCAAAACTTGTAGAAAGACCGGGTTAACCCGAGCTTGGCAGCTGACATCATTTCGCCGGCTTAAAATTTTCACATCCTGTCTCAAAGACATTGTTCTGTGTATATTCTTCAAATTCTCCGAAATTTCCTCTAACACAATATAGGGGGGGGGGGGGGGGGGGGGGAGAATTTTGCTGGGACTAACATAATAAAGTTTCACACCTCTCGTTAGGTTCTGTTGTGTCAATAGAATTTGCCTGCTTTGTTTACGTCAAATTTATTTCAACAATTTCAATCTAAAAGTGGAAATAAACGTGAAAAAACCTCTATTTTTTCGGAGAAAGAAGTTAAAATGTTGATTAGACTACATAAGACTACACCAAATGAGTCGCAGGTATGAAAATTATCGTTTTCGCTAACGCACGGAAAATCCACTCGAAAGCTAACGAAACGGTAACGGTGCATGGTGAAATCCGTTAACATTTTTTACCGATACGATAGCGCTATCGTGTACACGATAGTCTTCACGTTAAAGTGGTGAAATCTAGCCTAAGTCAATTTTCCGGTCTTTTGGACAGTTATGTCATAACACTGATAACCGAAGTACCTAAGTAGTTGTAAATTGTCCAAGATTTATTTTTAGGATGCATGCAGAGAAAAACAGGTCGAGGTATGGTAAAAGCGTACTGTCTATATCATCCATCGCAATCCCATGTATCCCATCTGTTTACGTATACACGTTTTAAAATACTTGTAGTTCCACGAGGGGTTAACCACTCGTTGGGAATCTCGTTGGGAATCATTGGAAATCTTTATGAAATCTCAGGGAATCATGGAATTTTTTGGAGTGGCTACCCCTTCGGGGTTCATCTTTCTATACGAATATCGTTGGGAATCTTTGGAAATCTTTATGGAATCTCAGAGAATCTCAAGGAATCTCTGGTGTGGTTACCCCCTCGTATTTCCACGAAGCATTGGTTTTCTATAATGATGGGGGATGGAACTGCCTGGGAATATAATTACAGCGGTATATAATTTTGAAATTTTGTTAGCCGGGATAGGTAATAAGATGACTAATCTGGTATAATATTTAAATTATGTCAACAATTTGAACAATTCATAATTAAAGGTTTCAACCATATCTAACGAAATGTCATGGCCAACCACGTCCGTTCTTACTTTTGCCATGCTTAAGGTGCGTCCCACCATGCCCAGTTAAAATTAAACTGGAGATCAACATAGGACAAAATCTCCAGTTTAATTTTAACTGGGCATGGTGGGACGCACCCTTAGTATGAATTTGTGATAGTTATAGAATAAATTTAGTTCAACAATCTTTTCAATTCGGATCAATTTTCCAGGCATACTGGAAAATTTTATATACAAATATACTAATACAAGCCGCCTCGCGGCGCTTCGCGCCGCTCGGCGTCTTCTATTGGTCCGCCGCCGCCCCAGCGGCACCGCCGTTCCTGAAATTATCGGTGCCACTGTTCAGCGGCGTCAGTTTTTGCACAATATGAGTTATCCTGGGTACAGGATCCATTGCGAATTGGATTTGCCACCGTATTATCAAATATTCGTCATGGGGGCATTGTACCAATATACCCTATGCCTACCTTCCGCCTGGCTAAATAAATAGTGAGACGTCTCGACAAATTTGAATCCTGGGTACGACCCTGTCTTACCTCGCTCATTTCCCCAATTTCCATAGATTTCAAGGCCGTACCCAGGGGGGGGGGGGGGTTAGGGGGGTTCGAACCCCCCCCGAAACTACACGGCTTTACACTAGAAAGAATTGAGTTTTGAAGGAGAAAATATAGTTTTGTGCTACTTAGGTACCTAACCCCCCCCCCGAAATATTTTCCTGGGTACGGCCTTGGATTTATTACTGGAGTAATTACATAAAGGATCGTAGTCAAAACCTGCACCCTTAGTCACGGAAAGTGTCTTCACCTTCCTTCGGTTACGCGTCTCGTCTGTTTTCGTTTTGGGGTACTTAGCGACTGCTTTCCTATGAGCCTCTGACTTCTCTTTCTGATACTTAGCTACAGCTTGGCGATGGACCTGTGGGTTTTGTTTCACATACTTAGCTACTGCTTGCCTATTGACCTGTGGGTTTTGTTTCACATACTTAGCTACTGCTTGCCTATTGACCTGTGGGTTTTGTTTCACATACTTAGCTACTGCTTTCCTATTGACCTGTGGGTTTTGTTTCACATACTTAGCTACTGCTTGCCTATTGACCTGTGGGTTTTGTTTCACATACTTAGCTACTGCTTGCCTATTGACCTGTGGGTTTTGTTTCACATACTTAGCTACTGCTTGCCTATTGACCTGTGGGTTTTGTTTCACATACTTAGCAACTGCTTGCCTATTGACCTGTTGGTTTTGTAATAGTTTGTAGTAGTTTTTTTTATAGTAATTCCTGACTGTTCAGATTGTTGCGTTTGCTTTTTCCTATAGTTAGATTTTTCACTCTGAGAATTGTCACCATACCATGAGAAATATACATAGCGTCTTCTGTCTTCTTACTTTCTCGCCCGTATGTAATACATGGGCTGAAAAAGTTATGTCGTGGTGCAAAATTTTTATTTTAAGATTTTGGGTTTCCCATGATCCTGGAGGTCCCACGAGTCCAAAAAAGTGGTTTTTAAAAAATGTCCATCCGACGTACATACGTACGACAGTCTGTCGCCGTTCATCCGATTTTGCTCAAATTCGATATGTAGGTAAGTACCTAATGTAAATATCTGGACATGTTTTTTTAATAAATTATGATCCGCCAGATCCGCCTACCACGTATTTCCATAAAATTTCCGCCTTTTCTTCATTAGGACCATTGGGGCACTACATGCTCCTACTTCCGTCCAGCTAGCCCGTATAACCACGGAACATCCAAGTACGCTATTTGGAAGCTTCCTTGGACGTTGCAAATACCATCCTAGTACCGTTAAATGTCTGTTTACAAATCGCGTCCATAAAGCTTCCCGTGTACCTTCCATGGACGGTTCAAGAACTAGGTTTGGAGGGTATTAGAAACTTCCCTACATAGAAAAGGAACAGTTTATAGACGCTGCTTGGAAACTTCCTAGGACCTTACAAATACCATCATAGTACCGTCCAATATCTGTAGTAAACGCGTCCATAAAGCTTCCATGTACCTTTCATGGACGGTTCATGGACTGTTTTTGGAAGCTTCCCACGACAGTACATTAGGGCTGGATTTAGTGAATTTCGGAATGGATTTTACCCGAATTTTTTTCTGTAAGTTAAACAAGGTTGTCATGCGTTGGTAGGGAAATAAAATTCTGAGTTTATTTACCTAGCAACGCATGGCGCCCTTCTTTAACTTACAAAAAAATTCGGGTAAATTCCATTCCGAAATTAGCTAAATCCAGCTTGAACGTTCTATTACTACCAGTGTATAAGGTGAAATGAAATGAGAAAAAAATAAATTATTTGGAGCATAAAAATAATTATTATTACAATTATTTTATTAAATCTCACAAGTTGAAGAATTGTCTTTTTAGTTCCACATGGAGGCACTGAAGTAGAAGGGATGAAAGGGAGTCTTGTCCAGACCAATAAGTTATTTAGATATGGAGAAATAAACCTTTGTAAAAGCCATCTGAGGCTGATGGAGAAGGTGAAGAGTGAGACCTACACTCTCAGCTGAGGGTGAACAGTGTGGAGCGCAGCAGTGGTCAGCAGTGGCTATCTGCATTCGAAAGAGTGATGGTCCCGTTATGACATCTTTGTCATTGTGGTTCCCAAGAAAGGAGACTGCTGTCACTAATGCGATGACGAACGTTCCAATTCCACTAAAAAAGACAAAATTACAATTATTATAACTACGAATTTTCATAAAACCGGTTTTACATATTTAAAAGATAAGTTCTTTACAAAATTATCAGCAGATATCCTAGGTATAGGATTTAGGATTAGTGTATAAGAAAAGCCTCATAGGTACTAAAGGCGGGTGCGTCATACTCGCGGTATTAACGGTCAAAGTCCAGCTAAATTCGGTGTTTACCGTGCAATAAATGAAATTTAACTAGTTTAACGTTAACGATAATGGTGGGACTCACCCTAAGTACCTATTTGTGCATTAATTATTTCTTAATCTAATATGGTTTATGGTATTCCAGCTCCGTATAGTTTAATGAAGGCAATGTGAACTCATTTCTCGAACTGAAATCAGACTGTGAAAAATCGTTTTGGAAAACCTAACGTTCCACGCCAATTTTTACTGCTTGAGGTTTGAGACTAACTTAACTAAGTCGAATCAGAGAAAGACTAACATAAGTGAAGTTGAATAAAAGAAACATTTACCTGATAATATCGCTGAAACGAGGCCAGTAATGCACCAACGCCGAACGTCGAAATAAACACTGAATTAAAATGGCGGCGCGCATGCGCGGTAGGTAACTGTGAGCAAGACCATTCCTGTACCGTCCTAGGACGTTCCTAGGACGTTCCTTCTTCTGTTCCCCGTGAAACTTCCCGGACGCTTTGTGGAAGGTTCAAATACATTAAAAGAACTTGAAATGTACTGATAGTGGAAGTTTCCCGCGCATGGTCAGCGTACGGTTCTAGTACCTTCCAAGAACTGTTAATATCAGCCTTAGTTGTAACTTTACTCTGGGATCCTTGGAGGACGGTCCTTGTACCGTCCATCAGTAACAATTGGGTACGCTATTTGAAAGGAAACGCTCCTTGGAAGCTTGGACTGTTCATGAACCGTCCTAGAACCTTTCGTGGTTATACGGGAGGTTGAAAAATGAGAAGTCAGAACTTTCCCAACCTGGCTACGCCTCAGTTAAACTCGTACACGCTTCTGCTTTAACGTATTCCACATTAGTACCACCAGTAGAGAGCACCTCGTTACAGTGACAACGTCCGGTGCATCAACATCATGTATCGCACAATGTTTCGTAATCCTGGATGCTGCCCTGGCTTCCTTGAATTTGCGCCACTTTCCGCAACATATTCTTCCTCGGGGTCACTCCGGCACTACACCCTCCGACTCCCGTCCTGCTACGTCGATAAATAATTTACCAATCCTGGTGACGCCCCTGATTAATGCGCACTTCCTGTTATTTCGTCACATATTCTTCATAAGTACCACCAGTATATTACACCTAGTGAATATCATGACGATCGGTTGATGAACAGAATGTGCACAATCTGGGGTGCCCTGGCTACGGCCCTGGCTAATTGGAATTTCCACCACTTCTAAACATATTCCTCATGAGGGTCAGGAGGGCAATATACCCTGCGACTGCCGTCCGCGTGGCTCAATAAATGAAAAGTCCGAACTTTTTTCATCCTGGCTACGCCCCTGAATAATGCGTCCATTCCGGTGGTTTCTCCATATTCGTCACTGGTATCAACAGTAGAGACCACCCTGTGACCATCGTAACGATCCGTCCATAAACAACACGCGGTCATCGAACTCGGTTAATCCTGCCTACGGCCCTGGCTAATTCGAATTTCCCCCATTTCGCACTATATTCGTCACTGGGGCCACCAGGCCTCTGTACCCTGCGAGTGCTGTCCACGTGAATGTGCACAATCTGGGGTGCCCTGGCTACGGCCCTGGCTAATTGGAATTTCCACCACTTCTAAACATATTCCTCATGAGGGTCAGTAGGGCAATATACCCTGCGACTGCCGCCCCCCTGGCTCAATAAATGAAAAGTCCGAACTTTTTTCATCCTGGCTACGCCCCTGAATAATGCGTCCATTCCGGTGGTTTCTCCATATTCGTCACTGGTACCAACAGCAGAGACCACCCTGTGACCATCGTAACGATCCGTCCATAAACAACACGCGGTCATCGAACTCGGTTAATCCTGCCTACGGCCCTGGCTAATTCGAATTTCCCCAATTTCGCACTATATTCATCACTGGGGCCACCAGGCCTCTGTACCCTGCGACTGCCGCCCCCCTGGCTCAATAATTGAAAAGTCCGAACTTTTTTCATCCTGGCTACGCCCCTGAATAATGCGTCCATTCCGGTGGTTTCTCCATATTCGTCACTGGTACCAACAGCAGAGACCACCCTGTGACCATCGTAACGATCCGTCCATAAACAAGACGCGGTCATCGAACTCGGTTAATCCTGCCTACGGCCCTGGCTAATTCGAATTTCCCCAATTTCGCACTATATTCATCACTGGGGCCACCAGGCCTCTGTACCCTGCGACTGCCGCCCCCCTGGCTCAATAATTGAAAAGTCCGAACTTTTTTCATCCTGGCTACGCCCCTGAATAATGCGTCCATTCCGGTGGTTTCTCCATATTCGTCACTGGTACCAACAGTAGAGACCACCCTGTGACCATCGTAACGATCCGTCCATAAACAACACGCGGTCATCGAACTCGGTGAATCCTGCCTACGGCCCTGGCTAATTCGAATTTCCCCCATTTCGCACTATATTCGTCACTGGGGCCACCAGGCCTCTGTACCCTGCGACTGCTGTCCTCGTGGCTCAATAAATGAAAAGTCCGAACTTTTTTCATCCTGGCTACGCCCCTGAATAATGCGTCCATTCCGGTGGTTTCTCCATATTCGTCACTGGTACCAACAGCAGAGACCACCCTGTGACCATCGTAACGATCCGTCCATAAACAACACGCGGTCATCGAACTCGGTTAATCCTGCCTACGGCCCTGGCTAATTCGAATTTCCCCCATTTCGCACTATATTCGTCACTGGGGCCACCAGGCCTCTGTACCCTGCGACTGCCGTCCGCGTGGCTCAATAAATGAAAAGTCCGAACTTTTTTCATCCTGGCTACGCCCCTGAATAATGCGTCCATTCCGGTGGTTTCTCCATATTCGTCACTGGTACCAACAGTAGAGACCACCCTGTGACCATCGTAACGATCCGTCCATAAACAACACGCGGTCATCGAACTCGGTTAATCCTGCCTACGGCCCTGGCTAATTCGAATTTCCCCCATTTCGCACTATATTCGTCACTGGGGCCATCAGGCCTCTGTACCCTGCGACTGCCGTCCGCGTGGCTCAATAAATGAAAAGTGTCATGACCTTCGGATGACCCTGGCTACGACCCTGGCTAATTACAATTTTCGCGAATTCACATCATATTCGTCATGGGGGCCATTGGGGCACTCTACCCTGCAAGTACCGTCGCGCTGGCTCAATAAATAGGATGGCTCAAAATTTTGATTTCGATTTTTTGCTGACTCAGCAATTGCTGACGGGGATCGCTTACCCCCCGTTCAACTCCGTTTGGGACCCCCTACAACCTGCAAAAAGTTTCATTGCGATCGGGCAATTAGGAGCGAAGAAAATGAATTATGATAAATCAGTCAGTGAGTGAGTGAGTGAGTGAGTGAGTGTGTCAGTACCCTTCAATCTTTGGTACCAACAGTAGAGACCACCCTGTGACCATCGTAACGATCCGTCCATAAACAGCGCGCGGTCATCGAACTCGGTTAATCCTGCCTACGGCCCTGGCTAATTCGAATTTCCCCAATTTCGCACTATATTCGTCACTGGGGCCACCAGGCCTCTGTACCCTGCGACTGCCGTCCGCGTGGCTCAATAAATGAAAAATGTCATGACCTTCGGATGACCCTGGCTACGACCCTGGCTAATTACAATTTTCGCGAATTCACATCATATTCGTCATGGGGGCCATTGGGGCACTCTAACCTGCAAGTACCGTCGCGCTGGCTCAATAAATAGGACGGCTCAAAATTTTGATTTCGATTTTTTGCTGACTCAGCAATTGCTGACGGGGATCGCTTACCCCCCGTTCAACTCCGTTTGGGACCCCCTACAACCTGCAAAAAGTTTCATTGCGATCGGGCAATTAGGAGCGAAGAAAATGAATTATGATAAATCAGTCAGTGAGTGAGTGAGTGAGTGAGTCAGTGAGTCAGTACACTTCAATCTTATAATATAGATAGGAAACAACTCTTGATCTAATAAAAAATAAAATAGCAGTTAGGAATTAATTATTATTGGTGGAGCACTCCGGCGCAGGATCCGCCAGTTTTATCTCATCTCTGTGATCTCATCAATACAGGCAAGAGATTGAATTATTATTCAAGAAAATAGAAAGAGGGGGAAGGCCATTTGCACCATTGAGCCGGGAATGGGATTCTGATTAGTGCAAAGACGGCGCCGACTGCGTCACTTTTAATTGAAATCATCGTTGTCAACAGCTCGAAAAGATTATGATGAAGGCTCTGCTTCGACCGAAGCAGGTTTCCTAATATTCCTGGGATTTTTTTCGAATGAAAACCTTTTTCAAAAGGGATAAGTGGGAAATTGGGAGTAAGACCTCTCTAAAATGCTCATTTCTTCCTTCTTTTAAAACAAGTGGATTATGCGGTGAGTAAACGCTGTCACCCTAATGGCCAACGGCCAAAGGAGTATACTTAGATTGCCTAAGGGTGGCTTCGGGTGTATTTTACCAGATTTTAAAGTATAATAATAATAATAATAATAATAATAATAATAATAATAATAATAATAATAATAATAATAATAATAATAATAATAATAATAATAATAATAATAATAATAATCATCATCATATAATCACACAATCACACATACTATAGTAATTAGAAGAATAAACAGACCGACAAAAATCAGAGTCTGCAACATTGGCTGGGGCATCTCCCTCTCACAAAACAATCGAAACATTGCAGGTGGTTCAGGGCCTGGGGGAGCGAAGAGGTAAAGCGATATTCAGCGAAAAAAGGGGGAGAAATATCATAGCTAATTGGTCTCAAAGGCGCCGCATGCCTGGCGATGGCATCGCGAAACTCCCGCCAAAACAGCGGAAGAGTAAAAATACTCACAACGAGTCTCTCGAATACTCGTGAGGCGTGCCCTCCAATCAAGCAGCTCGTTAATTATAATTAAATATAACATTGCCACTCCCCCTCCCTACTCCCCTCTCATCCAAAGCCTTTGCCGTTTTATTAAAAACCGTGGTCCATGCTCCATGCTCGCCTTTGTTTTGCTCAAGACTCCGCACTCAACGCGAATACTTCCCAAAATATTTTCAACAAATTAGGTAAAACTCTGCCTTGCTCCCGGTAGATGCTTCTCCCTCCCCCCCTCTTCTGTTTCGAGGAAGGTCCATACTATTAAGCACAAAATATTCGGAGTGCCTCTTCGTAGTGTACCTAAAGCGGCATTGTCATTATTTTCATGAAGCATTCAACTGGCGCTTGGATCATATCCATTCGAGAGGCATGATGCATTATTTGCCGCCCATAAGATTAACATTGCGGGCGGCGATTCATTTTCAAGGTTTACCCTTGGTTGGAAAGACACAAAATTTTGCCTGTACCTAGCCCTAACAAGGTTCGAGGGAGTGTTCGAAGCAGATTTCCCAATTTCTCACTAGTTTCTTTTATTGCAACTGTTTTGCAAATGCTAGCTCAAGAAAAGTGCTGTATCTCGAAAACCAGTAAAAAAGAATGGGAAATCTGCTTCGAACACTCCCTAGAACATTGTTAGGGCTAGGTACAGGCAAAATGTTGTGTCTTTCCAACCAAGGGTAAACCTTGAAAATGAATCGCCGCTCGCAATGTTAATCTTATGGGCGGCTAAAAATGCACCGTCAGGTATAGCGGACCCTTAACAAGGGAAACTTTCTTGTCTGACGTCCGTATAGATGGAAAAGTCAACTGCGCTTCGAAAATAAAAACTGAATGAACGCTGCGACCCTCCGGATACGGATAAGAGTAAGAGGAAAATGAAGAGAGGGAGGGGGTGGAAAGACATACACTGGATCAGGGACATGTTTTAAGGAAAACGCAGATATTTTCCTTTCTTTCATTCATTTAATTTCCATGTAAGGTCAGACTAAGGTTGAGGTTCCTTCCCAGATTCAGCCCTAGCAATGATCTAGGGTCACATAAAGGCAGACTCCCTTTCTCCAAGGTTTCCGAGAACTCACACTTAATAAACGCCATGGTAGCGCTGAATTCAAAGAGATCAAAGGGGAAATAGGGAAACCTGTCATGATGTCATGATACGTCCTATAGGCGAAATTTTCTTTCAACCAGGGAACAAAGTTAAAAAATTCACCGCTTGCAATGTTAATCTTTAGAAGAACTATATCAATAGCAGCAGAGCTCTAGGGCGCCTGACGACATATTATACTTCGCGTCAGTTGGCGTCAGTCGGTTCTTATATTCAACATCCTAATCATAACAAAAATGTACCAAGAGAAAAAAAAGTAGAAGAGAGGCTTACTAAAAACATGAAATTGGTTTATTTTCAATTTTCCTTCAATTCGAGGAAGCTAGCTTTAATACAAGCCTACTTCTTTCTTTTACGAAAAAACAAATCATACGTTAGAAGGATTCTTCCACCCACGCTGTTTTGACTTCTTTGAACTGTTAAGGTGATTTGTGCAGCCGAGTTTTCTTCTGTTGCTGCGAGAACAATTTTTCATTTCAACACACAACTTTGTTTGAATTCAATAAAAGTAACTTTTAAGGTTTCGGGAGAATAGAAGCTTTGAAAAGTTATCTAATATTGAGGAAGAATGTGGAACTTGAGGGGAACAACGGAATGCAAATCTTTTTCGACCTCCTCTTACAAAGTGGAACCATGAAAGAAGGCTGATTTGACCTCCACCAGCCCTCACCTTAGCCCTCTCAATGCCAAATGACCCTTAGGGTCCGATTACACCTTACAATAAATATATGATCCTATTTTTATATGATCCTATTTTTTTAGCATCATAAAAATTTTAGAAAAACTGCAATACACTTTACAATAAAAATAGGATCATGTTTTAGCAGTGACGCCAACTTGACATGGTAAAAAAATAGAATTTTGAAGATTTTTAGGGTCCTTTTTTGAACCGTTTTAGGTTAAATAATTTCTGCTATATTCTTTCAATTCATCGTTATAAGAAATTCGTACTCCTCCACATTTTCTATTAAAATACGGGTCATTTCCATTCCACTTACCTCAGCCGCCATTTTGAACGGACTAACCAAACAACAACAACACATCGCAGCATAGAGGAAGGTAGTCGCAGCAGTTATGATACAATTTGTACCGGCCGGCCGATACAAATTGTATCATAATTGACTCAATTCACTTTACACCTTACAATTTTTCTTGATCATATTTTTTTATGATCCTATTTGGATTGGAAATTGTAAGGTGTAATCGGGGGCTTAAAGTAGGATCTTCTTCATTATAATTTGTATCTAAGTACACAGAAAAATCCCTTCTTTGTGCGATTCGACAATAGCTCGATCTGTGCCTCTCAGTGGCCGAGCGGTCAAAAGATCCGCTTTGTGTCCTGAGAGGTTCGGGTTTGAATCCCGGCGTAACGGAAGAATTTTCCGCTTACGACATGGATGTATTGGCTTTGGCCCACTCATATTCGGCTACGGTCAAAAAATCTAACAAACCAACTCTTCGGCACGATATTAAAAACAAAATAAAAAAACGTAAGAATATCGATCAGCCAACAGACTTTCACAATCTCTAATGTTATAAAAAAGCAGGGAAACAAAAATTCCCCTGGTAGCAAAGTGAATGACCTTATAAATTGCTTAATAATAATTAAAAAATAATAATTAAGTAATGTCTGGCCTGGACACGCTAATTTATAAACTGGGTAAGAAAATAATGAAAAAAAGTAAAAAAATTCTACTACACGATATGATTCCCAGTATTCCCACTATTTATACTCTGAAGAAAGACTAACAATATTTAGTTTGACGTCTGACCTAGCTACTAATTTTCCGCTGTTAGTTTAGAGGTCATCGTGTCTTCATAGTGAAAAATTTTCCAGTCCGACATGCTATCCTTGCCTAAGTTTAGGATTTTGACTTCCATTGCGGCCGTTGAACGACAAAGTGAACGTGACTTTCGGCTCATCAACCCCACCAAGTCGCGAAATTGGAATGTTGTAATCCCTAAGGGGCTGATAACACTGCCAGCTGCGACCAGAGCAGGCAACAGCTATCAGCTCTATCACACTATGGCTGCCATTATAACCTCAGTGTAAGAGCTTCCTCGTGAAAATGGCCACAGCTGTGAAAGTGTGACATAGGGTCTTCTCTTTCCCCGCATAGCTTCCGGCTGATCACTCCTTATCGAATCCTCAAACAATCATTTACACCCCCGTAGACCTCTCCCTTCCGCCTCATCGTTCTCCCACCAAATGACTCCACCGAGAGAGAAAACCGAAATAAGAGTCAAATCCAAACGAGTGACTTCAGCGACTTCAGACCTCATAATTGTCAATAGATTTCTGAAAAGAGGCAGTTTTTTCAACCGACTGAACTCAGACAGAAATTTGGAAATACATTTTAATTACAAATCCAATTTTATTCGACTTAGGCAGGGTTTAGCTAATTTCGGAATGGAATTTACCCGAATTTTTTTCTGTAAGTTAAACAAGGTTGCCATGGGTTGCTAGGGAAACAAAGTTCAGACTTTATTTACCTTAGCAACGCATGGCAACCTTGTTTAACTTACAGAAAAAAATTCGGGTAGATTCCACTCCGAAATTAGCTAAATCCAGCCTTAACTCTACCAGGTTCAACGGGCTCCCCGAGCAATACAAGAGATCGCCTTCACATTCAGAATTAAACAGAAAACTTTCCCCTTCACCAGCAGAACTAGTACTCTCCCCAAAACTTCCAAAACTGTGCAAAAAATAAAACCAAAATGGTAATTAAAACTTTTTTACACCAAGAAGATAGCTCTGCAAACGATGTAAAGAGCACTTCTAATAATAAACTTAAAATGATAATGGCATTCAGGTAGTATAATTATTATGCATCTCAACAAAGGAGATCTAAATTGGAAAGTGCTAGGTCTGTACAGCTGGTTATCTAACTATAGACACTTGATGCTTCTTTTCTTTGTCTCAAGAAAATGGAAGTCTGCTGCAAGCTGCTTCGTTTCTTGTTGAACACAACTTCAAAGCTGGCGGAATACATAAAATTTAAATTCACTATTCAACTACATAGTTTCAAGTTGCGAGTAGGTGCCGATTTCGTTCAGATATCGTACACATAGCTATGGCATACTGTATCGTATATACGGTTATTGCACCGCCATTTGCAGGAGTTCGATAGTATTTGTTCTCCAATTCGATTTTAGGTGTTCGTCTATAGAACGCTCTCCCGGTTGAAATTAAATCTGAAGAAAGTTTAACAATATTTAAAAAATTGCTAAAATCGTATTTACTTGAAAATGTTTTTTATAGTTTAGACGAATTTCTCAATTTGTAATTTAACTGGACGACCAGGCGTTTTATACTTTGGGTTCACCTATTTTGGGCGGGACAAGGGCAACAAAACTTAAAAATAAAATAAGAAAACATAAAAAAATTGAAGCTAAACAAAGTGTCCTATTCGCAGTCTTTTGATTCCAATGGATGTCAAAATTCTTTTTTGGTACTGTCACAAAACATTCATATTAACATATAACATGATACATGATGTAAAGGGAAAGTAAGTAGAAACTATTTACACTGCTATTTTCCTCACTTATAACTTTACGTCCCGACTATTTCAACTCATTACGGAACTTGCCCATTCATACTCTTTGAACTTTAAATAACCCGATAACTTTGATATGATCCCAAAAGATAGAACGGTGATGGTTCCACTTGATTGCCGTAACCTGATTCAATTTTAACCTGCCCAACTTCTATTACTTCCCTTTCAGCTAAATTAAAATTTTCCAACTTGCAGTATTACTCATTTGGAAGGTGAAAACTTTCACGAGGCTCTTGCCAAGAGTTTCAAAGTATGCACCGGGTACATTACATGTTCCAAAATCTTTCCACCCAGCTTCCGATATATTATTTTGTAACTGACAGTTTATTGGAACCTGTCGTAACCACCTAAACTACACGGTTCGCAACTTCAGCCCCATCGGCCCAGTAAGGAACATTTTTACTTTCTCGCCCGTATGTAATACATGGGCTGAGAAAGTTATGTCTTCGTGCAAAATTTCGATTTTGAGATTTTGGGTTTCCCATGATCCTGGAGGTCCCCCGAGTCCAAAAAAGTCATTTTTACAAAATGTCCGTCCGACGTACGTACGTCAGTCTGTCGCGCAACTGGACGTCACACCGTTCGTCCGATTTTGCTCAAATTCGGTATTTAGGTACCTAATGTAAATATCTGGACAAGGTTTTCGATAAATTTTGATAACTCAAAAATTGCTCCTACTATGGTCAAAAAAAGGCAAAAAATCGTGTTTTTTGACAGTTAAGAAGTGCTGGAAGCTACGTATATCAAGTTGGAACCTTGAAAATTTGCGAAAGTGTTTTTGAATAGATGCTTTTAGGTCTTTTACAATCACTTGGAGGTGGGCCAATAACTTGGCCCAGTTTTGGCCCAAACGCGTTGGTCGTCACTCCGGTAGCACTATTCGATCGATTTCAATAAAAATTGGTAGGGAGGTGTACTTTAACCTATTTTGATGTTTTACCGAACGAAATTTATCCAACATAATAATTATGGCCAATATTGGCATTATCGTAGGAAAATTTTCCAAAAATGGAAATCACGTTTTTGATTGGTTCAGACGGATTTGCAACAACCCTAATCGACAGATTTCCTTGAAAATTGGTGAAAGTGGTCTCAGATAGATGCTTCAAGGTCATTTTCAATAGATTTTCAATTACTTGAAAATTAAGGCCGTGACATGGAAAATAGAAAACACGTACTTTGCGCGTCGAACGACACTTCACCATTTGACGGATATGTTTGAAATCCGGTGAGTAGGTGCCTAAAATTATTGTCCAGTGTATGGCAAAATATTTTTTAGAAAAAGTTAAAATTTTGGTCAAAAAAAAAATTAATTACGTAAAAAAAATCAAAATTTTCGATACCGCTGGCGTAAAAATTGCGAGAAAGTCTAGTGCGACCATTGTCGGACCCTTTATTACTTTACTACTTCTACGAGGGGTTAACAACTCGTTGGGAATCTAGTTGGGAATAACTGGAAATCTTTATGAAATCTCAGGGAATCTTGGAATTTTTTGGAGTGGTTACCCCTTTGGGATTCATCTTTATATGAATATCGTTGGGAATCTTTGGAAATCTTTATGGAATCTCAAGGAATCTCTGGAGTGGTTATCCCCTCGTACTTCTACTATACGTCTCTGCATGACATCCCGGCGGCGTAAACAACTGAAGGCTTGATTCCTTTGTTATTCTCTGACAAAACGAATAAAACCGAGTATTTGCGAATAAAGAAGACAATTTCAAATTGACTAAATAACCCAGAAAGGAAAGAAATCTTTTTTAAAGCCGTTCGTGTACTCATTGAAGGGCTTTATAATCCCGGCCGTCAGAAGCAAACAAACAAAATGTCTCTGGCGGCCTCGCCGGAAATGTAGCGGCAACTTTTATTGTGTTTCCGGCTGTGGGTTCTTATGGTAGCCTTGTGACTATCGGGCAACAATAAACAGCTAGTGGCTGGAGCCCAGTGTCTGGTTATTCTCGTCCATCGGAAGCCTCTGTCTTTTTCGCCCTACGAAAGGTTCAGCTCAGCCGAAACCAAAATAGGACTTTAAGGGGATTGCAACAGGAATTTCTAAAGTTCTTCGGTCTTCTACTTTATGCAATTTCTGGATTCATTTATAGAGAAAACAAGTAGCCATTTTAGGTACCTAGCCCATTTTAGGTAGATTTCGAAGAAAAATCTACCTATTGTAGTCGTACCAGTAGTCTCACTTTTGAAAAATGTCTTCACAGTTCTTCGTTTCATGACCCCTGAAATTTCAACACTCAATTCCTCCGTTGTTATTGGAGGGAATGCATCGGGATCATCTGAAAATCTTCTTAACCGTCATTCTAAATGATTTGAGACTGCTTTTAGTGGATGGAAGTAATCTTCGAAATCTACCTATACGCCTTTCTGGGCTGCCGAAAGGAATTTTTCATATTTCTAAAGGGAAGCTTCTATGGTAATCTATGAAGGGGTTCATCGAACAGATCACCATTTGTATCAATCCCACTAAAAATAAAATGAGATGATGTGCATTTTGAGTTCACCTACCTACTCAAGAAATGAGATGAGTTTTCTGGTCTAGGGGAAAATTCAGCAGAGATAGGTTGGCAGTACTGGTTTTCGGTTTGACGAACACTGTCGCTGACACATTTTGACAACGAGGGTTGCATACTGATGTGCCCTGTCACCATCCAGATTGTGTAAGGGAGACGGAAATTTTTGGTTTATTCTACGTTTTTTTCACCTTGTTCCTCCCCACATAGAGATGAGACGAAAGTAAAAAGGCCTCGTATTCTAGGTTTTCTAGTAAATAAATAATATTATTTTATAGTACTTTTTTAAATATTTTAGAACTTTCTTCAAATCTGATATCAATTGGGAAAGCGTTAAGCTGGATTTAGCTAATTTCGGAATGGAATTTACCCCAATTTTTTTCTGTAAGTTAAACAAGGTTAAACAAGGTTTAAACAAGTTAAACAAGTTAAACAAAATTCCGACTGAATTACCTAGCAATCTTGTTTAACTTACAGAAAAAAAATTCGGGGAAATTCCATTCCGAAATTAGCAAAGTCCAGCCTTATACAGACGAACCACGGAAACTTAAAACTGGTGGAGTGGGGGTTTTGTAGGGGGTGGCATATTTCCCTACATGCATGTCAGAACGCGACTTTTTTTTTGTAACAGAATGAAAGTTTGAATTTAAAGGAAACTTCTCGGGAAATTTGCGAATAAAAGTAATATCTTTTCGTAAAGGAAAGCATATGGAACATTATTGCTTTCCAATAACGCTGCTTTCTTCGAGCATTATCAGCTTTACAGATTTCATTACGTAAATTGCATGATACTGTGAGGTATACAATAATTTCACTCATCCGTCTCAAAACAAATACCAGCAGTGTGGTTTACAAAATCCTCCCGCAATGGGCTGCGTGCCTGTGAGAAATTCAAAATGGTTTTATCTCAGCATTCCTTAATTATACCCTGAAAAAAGAATTATCTTACTCTTGGTATTAATGGTTCACTAGGTCAAGATAACTTTGTTTCTCTGATAAAAGAACGCTGAGATAATGTAGCAATTGTAAAATTTCTCTCTGAGCCCGTTCGGAACACACCTTTTTAATTGCACTGATTCCAGCAGGTGTATTCCCTTTCTCGAACGCCAGAAAACCCACTCAACTAACACCTTCAAAATGTATTGTAAGAAGAACTGTTTTCCATATATTGCATCATGGCGTGCCTTATCTTCTTATCTTTGAAGGTGTTGAGTGGGTTTTCTGACGTTCGAGAAAGGGAATATAGTCGAAGCCCGAAAAGGAGACCAAACTGGCAGATGGCAGCGGAGGGGTGGGTACCCCCTCCACGTGGCACCAGTACCTATGAGGCTAAGCTGCGAGCCACACTATTGGCTATGTCACAAGATGTACAGGCAAAATCTATTTATAGCCGATGCTTAGCTTAGGTACTGGTGCCACGTAGAAGGGGTACCCACCCCTCCGCTGCCATCTGCCATTTTGGTCTCCTTTTCGGGCTTCGACTATACCACTGCAGCAAAAGGTTATGTTGCAGGTTGTGAAGATGTTAGCGGTGGTAGTGGTGGTGTTTGCCGTGCTATGGCTGCCCTACAGAGGTCTCCTAGTGTACAACTCGCTGGCCGAGCAGTACTTCGGTACTGACCGATTTATGAACATCTGGTACCTAATGTTTGCCAAATCCTGCATCTACATAAACAGGTAACACCGCCGAATATTTTCACTATCGATGTTTGTACGGTCTTGCATGGTTGGCTTTGCCGATTAACAACTATCCTAGGGGGTAACCACTCCAGAGATTGCATGAAGATTTCCAAAGATTTTCTGAGATTCTCAACGAGATTCGTGGAAAGATGCACCCCGAGGGATTAACTACTCCAGAAATTTCCAAGATTCCCAGAGATTTCATAAAGATTTTCAATGATTGCCTGAGATTCACAACCGGATTCCCAAAGAGATTCCTGAAGTGGTTAACCCCTCGCAACTATCAATTTAACTCCCCCATCTTCACCAAAACCTTTAGTTTAGAAGGTCTCTGTCCACCTGACCTTTGCTGATAGGAGGAAGGAGTAGGATCCTGTTAACATGGAAAATTTTGTGGAGGACTATAGGTGGAGATCAGGTATAGGGGAGGGGACGGCAGGGGGAGGGTGGGGGTCAGTGATCACAGTGATCAGCGATGATGTGATGAGATAATTTCAACCTTCGCCACTCTCCTCGAGTCCTCGCTTTAATTAATATCACCCGGGGGGGGGGGGGGGGGGGGGGGGGGAATGTCAGATTTTGAGGGATTCAAGTACCCAGCTAGCTAACGGAAATTTTTCATTTTCCAAATTTTGCAATCATTGCTGAAAATGGATGACAGTCTTTATTCAGCCTAAACCCCATTTCTGGTGAAAATTTCGTACATACCATGGGTTTTCAGAGCATGGTTTGGTCTTTTATTCTGTATTTTTGCTTGCATATTTTAGCTTTAACGAATAAAGCGTGACGATGGCCAGAATGTTTTGTCGACAGACCTAGTCTATTTGTTGAGAGTTCTGGGATGATTCACACGATGCCCGCTTCTAACGAGTTCAACGATATATTTTCCTTCTTTATTGCCCCCAAGAGGATAGTGCTGTAAAAAACTTGTCAAATAAAAAATCATAATACCATTTAGAATTTTAAACAAAGTGCCGTTTCAAGGGTCGAAAAAGTTTAATCCAGATGAAGTGCTGTTCGAGTTTTTTTTCAACTTGAAAGGAACGAAGAAAAATTGGTGGTTGAAGCGACGTAAAAGAACCGGATGTCTCATTCAAGTGAAATACGGGGAGAGCTCGCCGTTAAGCTATACGTATACTATTGGCCTTCATCTCATGATATAACGACCAAACTTTACTTCTTTTTCTTCCAAGATTACCACCTGCCTCTACGACGCGACGTCAGCGAGCTATTTCAAGCAGGGAGCATTTAAGATAAACATTAAAGTGGTCATTACTAGGAGCTTTTTGCCACAAATGCAACGTAAGCACCATTGCAGAAATCACCCAACAACCGCAAAGTCTTCTTGATGAAGATTATGCGGGATTTTTTTTTCCGCTAGGATTCAATGGGGCAAACCAAGAAACTATTGTATAATATTATTCCCGACCGTTAAGCAAAATACTTTTTCGCTGCTTCCGCAAATAGGCTTCCGTCTTTCCGCTCCGGGTTCATTTAGAGTTTAGACACTATCTCTCCCAAACACCGTCACCATTTTAAAGGAGGTATCTACTGAAAATTAAACAAATAAGTACACAAAATATTAATAATGACAAATAAATAATAATAAATAAACAATAATTTTCGACGAGTCATCTTGAGTTTAAGAGGAATCACAGCATAATTAATTAACGAACCTTGCATGAAAAACGTAAATGAAATTCGGATAATCCAATAACAAATTGCTGCACACATAACCCCGAACATGAGCAGTGGGCCATTATGCTCAACTGCATCGTTATTTACTCGCGTTTTTTTTGGAGGGAAGACACATGGTGGGTATTCGGGGCAATATCGCGGCTTCCAACCCATTTCCCCGGAACAACACCATCCCCCCACCCTTAGTATGATACATCCTCCCCCGCCCTTAGTATGATACATCCTCCTCCACCCTTAACATGATACGCCCTTTAATGTGATACATCCCCCGCCGCCCTTAATATAATATAGGACGGAGTTCCTATCTCTATCGACCCATGTCTGACCCAAACCAACTTTAAATATCTAGGCTATTGTGGCAGACGCAAAAGCACGTGCCAAAAATAAAATTCCTATGTGAAAAAAAAATTACACATGCAAAAATTACAAATTGTAGGTGCATAAAAATTTTACTTTTAACATCAAGAAATTTCATGAGGGAATTAATATTACACGTGTAACAATAAGGAAAGATCAAGTAAAAATAAAAGGGCTCATGCAACCATGTGGAAGTCCTTCCTGTACTGTCCTATATACAAAAGTGTGGCATCTGGCAATCTAAACAGATTATGCTATCGTAATATGCCCCCCCCCCCCCCCTCAAGTCGAATAAAATTTCCAGTGCCCCCAGGGGGCCATGGCCCACCATTTAGGAAACACCGGGAAATCACTCGGCTAATTAAGACTGTATATTGAAAACATTCTCTTTCAGCCTCTTTCAGCTCAGTAGAGTTCCGTAATTAAGAGCGACCACACTATCGTGTTTGTTTACGTTTTTTATGCACACTTTATGAGGAAACAACTGGATATTTAAATGTTCTGAAATATAATAAGTCTTTTTAACATCATTCATTATGAGGCTATGTTGTGATTGAGTGATTTTTGTCAACAACAAAAATTCAAAAATTAAACGATCGTGAAATCACAATATAGCCTCATAACTTATGACGTTAAAAAGACATAAAGTGTGCATCAAAAAACGGAAACAAACAGGTTTGTGTGGTCGCTCTTGAGAGCGGGAGTCTGCTCTTTCCTCCAAAATAAGAAGGTAGCCCGTATAGCACCCATTCTTTAGCTGCACCTCTCTTAACCAAAGTAAACATTAAAAAAATTTATGATATTTGTGACTTGATAGGAGAAAACCGGGGAAAGTAGGTACATAACGAAGACTTTCGTCCATAACAAAATGTTACCAGACTGAACCGATCGCTGAATTTACGCACACATCATAAACTTTATAGCAAATATAAATCTTGGTTAAAGAAAGGTGAGAGAGAGTGAAAACATTCGGATAAGAAATTCAGCAGCTCAGACACAGCGGCAGTAGCGGCACGCCAAGAGCAGCTTACCGATTATAAAAACACTTTTCACGGACCGAAGCTGTCCAGACTAATGAAACATGTGCCATGCTCCGACAGCTTTACTACTAGTTAACCACGCCACCATTATAACACCAAATTTAAGTGTAAACCCTTCATGCTTCAACCTCCATCATGAAAATTTCAGACAATGGACTTTAGAAGACTTAAAAGAATTTTGAAGTGGTGCCACATTTCGGCACATATTGTAGACCTTCAACAGGAGGCGTCATCCGGACTATATTGCTGGAGGTGGCAAAAAAAATCAGGGGTAAAAAATCCATACTCATTCACATCATTAATGTGACTGTAAAAAATCTGATAGAGATTTTTCAAATAATTATAGTTTCAACTGCTTCAGATTTAAGTTTGGGGAGGAGGGGGACCCTCACAACTTTTTTAAATTCTGAGCAAACCTTCGACCTGAAGTTATATAAACTTTATTCCCAGACTGATGACAGTTTGGAAAAGAACAAGGTACGCATGCACGGCAGCATATCGTTTCGTTGAACAACAGAACAAAGTAATGGGGGCTGCAGAGTTTACGGCCAAGTCGTAACTTTCCAGTTTATTGCCAATAAGCACAAAATAAATAAGTATAGGAGAACTGCTCCGCTAGAACTCGTAACACAATCAACAATTGTACGTGTAGGTACTTAACCAACAAATGGCGTCGATATATTTTCAGATTCTCTTGAATGAAAACCAACACAAGGTTTTAATATAAACAATTGGGTGAAACGGGGAACAAAAACGAAGCAAAACCTCGCTCTCAAAACAAAAAGTCCGTTAAGTAACCTCACAGTTTACTACCACTCAAAACAAACTGAGGAAATTTTGCAGAATGGGAAATCAACCATTTCCTTTTCACTCTTGACCTTTATCTATCATAAAATGAATATACAAAGGAGAGCTGGTACTTTCGTTGAACGTTTTCCTTCATATTACTTTTAACTTCAGGTTTTGAGGCTTAGGGCTTTACTTCAGCTGATGCAGCATTTCTTCCAGCCATAACTATGTGGTACCTACCTATATTCCTATAAGAAGTAAGAGCTCTAGTGACGCACGAAAATTTCTTGTCTTGCTTTTGTTCTTGCATTTCTTACATGCAAGAACAAGAAATGAAGATGAACAAGAACTCTTGCAAGAGTTCTCGCAAGAGTCTTGCATAAACCCAGGCAGTTTTTTTCCAAAGCTTTATTCATGGATCATTGCAGTCAATATTTTGTACGAAAAACTCTGCAGACTATGCGACTATAGATTGCACTTGCCGTTCGGTAGGCAACAAACTACTACGCATTATAACCGCAGAAAATTCCACGTGTATGCAAAAAATTGCAAGAGTCTCGCAGCAAGAACAAGAACAAGATATGATTTTTTACTGCAAGAACAAGCAAGAGTCGCTTTCAGTATTCAGTATTTTTTATAATGTTTACAAAATGAAGTTTAACAAATTAACAAAAGTTTAACAAGAACAAGAAATGCCGTTTCTTGTTCTTGTATTTGCACCGTGCATCACTGAAGAGCTCCGAATCAGCCGTTAAAAAAACCTTGCTCTGGAGAGCAGGATCGATTTGGAGACTCAGCTGTGAGCGTTCCCAACCATCTGAAGTCAAGCATCGAGATCAATCAGTTCTCAGGGTAGTTGGTTTCCTGTAGGAAACTATTAACTCCCATTTTCAGAGTTCCCACGAACTTCCATTAAGTACTTGAAAACCGAAAGGTGAGAAAATATTTTTCAACGTCTCCATCTCACGAAATAAATCGCTTGAAAGCGTTGGAGAAAAATAATAGGTCAGTGTTGTTTACTGCTTGTCATACCAACCAAATGAGAAAAACCATTTCTCTCGTTCCCTATACCACCCGATCACTGTTATGACAAGCATATCATACAATTTATCATCTGTTGTGCAATAACTTTATCTTAGCTTAAAAATAGGACGGGAAATTTATGGATTGCGTAAAGAAGCTAACAACGCGAGACAAACTGACAGTAACGAGCCCAAAGCTGACTACGCTCAGCAATTTTAAGACCAGCTGCAGGAGGAGGGGGTAAACTGTGGCTTTGAATGACACTACGAAATGCAAAATGCTGAAGAGCCAAAAAACCCCGTTAAACCGATTCGGTTCTTTGGTAACTCCGCATTTAATATGGCCGAAACAATACGTAACATTATAATTTCATTGAAACCCCTCTGTTTTTCCAGTGCCATCAACCCGATTCTGTACAACGCGATGTCGTACAAATTTCGCCGAGCTTTCCAGAGAGTTTTGTGCTGCAGTCACGGCCCCGAAAGGCCCATAGCATCGTCTGGCACCTACTCCATCAGGAGACGGAGATCTCTATCAATGACAACCAGCCTGAGGCCCACAACGTGCTGACGACGTCCCCCACAGGAACGACCTCGCGAAGAACACTGCGTTTGAACATTTGCAATGTATCATGCATTACACCATAAATGAAAACAGTGCGTTAAGCGATCAGAACAGACATGACATGGCACAATAATCTCTTTTTCCCTAAGCCAATCGACAAGCATTGCTGAAACGCCACAGTGGGACGAACGCAGTAAAAATGCCAATACGGAATCACCTTGAGAAGTTCTGATGTTCCAGATAGGTTTTACAGACTTCACTGAAGTTTTTATATGGTTCGCTATTTGTTTCATACCAATCACAATTTTTTTAAGAATCATGCATCGTCCTCATAAATGATTTATTTGCCATTTTAGTATTGTATCATGTTTATAGATGTTTTGAACGGGTCTATGTAAAACCCCAATTTAGGTAGGTACATTTCAAACGGAATTTCGAAAAGCAAAAAATTAACGCCTTTTCTGCTACGGAAGTGAAAAAAAAAACTTTGAAATCTTTCTAAGCCCTTCGGCCCTACGGGAAGAAAGTATTTGGAGTGAAGCCCTTCCAAAAGAACTGTTCTAAACTTCATCATAAAAAAAATATCACGGTGTCCGAAAAAGTGAAAATCAATGGGCTGTAGAAACGTTTTTCGGCTCGAGGTACCTGGTACCTACCACCATACCTGCTCAAGTTTTTGAGTTTTTACTGCATCAGAAAATATGAAGTTGAAACCTGTACTTAGCACCTCTTTCGACTACACCTCTACATGTCACTACTTGTTAGTTATTATAGTAAAGTTTATGAAGAGCACTGACTTATTCTGAAACTTTTTTCATGCCGTCAGTGGATATCAAAAGTTCACAATAATGACCTTCGTCGGGCAAATAAAGCAAAGCATAAATAATAAGGGTAGAGATTAAAAGTTATTTTTAAAAATCCGCATGTGCATACATATACATATATATACATATATATACATATAAGCTCCAACGTTACAGTAACAATAATAAGCACTGTCACAGAACAATGTGCTGACTAAGGCAAACGAAATAAAATCGCTATTCCGTTACACATAGCAAACATTGAGCCATACTGGCAGGTTAAAAACATTTAATTGCTCCCGCACCTATCACCGCTGAAAACAAAAATGATGGGGCTGCCTTCAGACCCTGGACACCTTCCTGTCTTGTTTAGAGTTCGATGATTACTATAGAGCTGATATAGCAAACTAGGCAAAATTAAGTTAGAAATTACACTGCTGTCATCTTCTGAAGTAATAAACTTAATAACTTCCTTGAGGGGCCTCGGGAGGCTTCTTCACTTTATCTACTTCCACATGCTGACCTTAATTACAAACCCCAACAGATCCGAAAGGTTTGGTTTATCTCGGTTAAACCTTCTCAAATAATGCTGTCTTCCCTTCTGATTTTTGTCCAACTTCTGATGGATCGGACCTTCACCGACCTGGGGAAAACAACTACCACATTCAGACCAAATCATCCCCTTCTTGGTACTTCAAGGGCTGTCCCGCAGATGAGGTTGAGATGACTACAAAACCTTCAAATGAATTTTCCTGTACGTAGGACCGGAGGGAACGTATGAAGTCGGATAAAGCAATACAATCTGTTTCCAGGAAGTCCCTGACGGATAAAAGGGGAAAATAAAAAAACCAATCACCTGCCAGCAGCTATGTTCCCAATCAGCTGTTCATACAACATCAGTGCGGGCGGAACCAATTACAGAAAACTTCTGCTTAACTAGTATTAGATATGAGGCATTGCTCACAGTGACCACAGCCCCCATCTCATGAGTTATTTGAAGAGAACACTCCAAGAAATCCATGAATGGATTACCGGCTTTGATGAATACTGAGTAAATGCAGTTAATGCAAAATAACGGAGTGTTCTACCTTCTCGCTAGGTAGCTAAAATAGCGAGAAATTAGGTAGGCATTTTTTTCGTGCGAACCATTATCAGGAAATAGTATGTAGATACCTACATGGACCCCTAACAGAGTACACAACCTTGCATGCATACTTCGCACAGAAATTCAGTACAATACTTAGTACGTATAGGTAGGTATGTAGGTATATAGGTAGGTAGACATGCACCTACACTATCCATCAACATTAACAAAGCCAGTTCACACCGTGAGACATGAAGTAAGTATATGCAGATTGCAGTTACAAGAAGAACGGAGGTCGATGAAGGAATATTATTAACAGCTTAGGTACCTTTAAAGCCAGTCCAGTCGGTCATCCGAAGGATCAGGAGATTGAATAAGCAGTTGCCCAGTTTCGATCCTCCATCACCCATGAATGTCACCTCTAAAAAAAGAAAAATATACTTCGATAAAAAGAATCCTATTTAATGTAGCTACGATTTTATAAAACTTTCTTAAATACTACTTACTTTCCAAAAAATAAATCTTTAATCGAACATCCCGAAACCGTTTTGTTTATGTTTTGGAATTAAAGCGGCATATTATATCGAACGCAGAATATAATCTAAAATTAAAATTAAAAATAGAGTATTTTTTACTATAATAATGTATATATAATTAATATTTAATTAAAATGTAAATATTTATATTAAAAATTGTATTCTTCAATCTAACTTTTAGTCAAAAGGCAAATAAAAATAAAATCGGAAAAGTTTTTCATTATATCGATTCTCCAACTCGAATCTGCAAGTGAATCGATATATTCATGGTATCAACAAACTGAAATGGAAATGGCGGATACGAGATCTTTGAGAATTGACGAATTCAATGGATTATTGTTATATCTCCAAAGCGTAAGTCTCCCTACTTATTCACTACTTAATTTGGTTCCTACTGATATGTTCTCACATAATAATAACCTAAAAGCTCGCGGATATCTACCAAAAACTGTCCAAGTGGTACCTTGGTTTACTCTTGTCTATGTTTTGCGTTTTTTCAGATCGAATGGAGGGATCCCTGGCTGATTGCTTTGATTATATTTCACATTACTGTTACTACGACATCAATCCTGACTAGAAACCATGGCAATTTCCAAGTGGCGCTTTTCCTTGTGCTGTGTAAGTATTAGTGACACCACCTTAGTGACCTCTTACATGTTTGATGAGCGGCCTTGAAGTTGTGTGAACTACCTCCGTGCGACCGACGGAAAGACCTCTGTCTCTCCGTACCAGTATAATTATTATGTAGCCAAGGCTTGCCTCACTCCAGGACGTACGACTTCCAGCTGTAACTTCCAGTGCAACTCATAAGCGGCTTAAGCATTAAATAAAGCCAGGTTTTAATTTATATTGCAGTGCTGCTAGTCTACTTCAGTGAGAGCTTGAATGAAATCGCCGCTAAGAATTGGAAGTAAGTATTTTGACGTTACAATACGAACAATTATTTTTTTGTACTATCGGTAATCCCCATCATCATTGTTCTCCCGGGCGCGTCGTTGCCTTATCAAAATGCCTCATCGCGGCTCCTCTTGCCAACGAGAACATTTTTTATTATTAACACAAGTGTTCATTGTGTCAGGGATACGTAACACTTGTGTAAACAACACAAAACGATCTCTTGGTTGTGTCACAGGATGCAGGAGCGTTATACTCTGCCCTATGCTCTGTCGGAAATGTCATGGCAGCTGAAATTGAGGGTTAGTTGTCTTCTTAGGCTGAGCCAAGGTACTGCAACTCAAACCCAGCATAACAAACAAACAAAGCCCGTGCGGCGGGTAACTCAACCTGGGCTCAGCCTAAGAAGACGACTACCCCTCAATTCCAGCTGCCATGACATTTCCGATAGACACTATCTCTTGTATACCTATGCTCTATCGGATAGAGCATAGGTATACAAGAGACACTTTATTTTCTTTTTAACCGGGCGGATTGAAGCTGAGTTTATTCAAATGGTCGTGACCCTTTCACTTTTAGTACTAAACCCGCTCTAAGTGCAGGAGGGGGACCCCAAGAGTTCTACTCAATTTTTTAAATAATCATGAACTGCGTCATTTTTCAGCTTATTCTCGCGGCAACAGTACTTTGACGGAAATGGGATGTTCATATCCCTTGTTTTCTGCGCTCCAATCCTCCTCAACTGTATGGTTCTTGTGGTAAGTACTTAAAGCGCACTCGTTACAAAATATTATTGTTATTTATTAATGTTTCAATGAAACTGTGCATCTTTGAAATGTAAATAACTTTCCTTTCACACTTCAAACCGTCACTGCTGGAAATGTCACCATATACGTACTCAAGAGAGATAAGATAGACGTACAAGTCTGATTAGGAATACTTGAATACTTACTATCTAAAGTTGTTTTATTAACTCGATGAGAAAAACATTCAATCTGATAACCAGTGACCAGTAAGAAAGGAAAACAAACATCGGTGTATCTATCTATCTATAGGTATAGGTACAATATGTGTGAGGCCCTGGAGGTATTCCCGTGTTGGGCCCCAACTGCAGAATTTAGAAATAAAACAGCCTTAATTTTGCTAGTTTCTGATGCTAAAAAGATATGTTATAGTTCCGAACAAAGAAATATCCGATCGTTAGTGCGGTGTTAAACTTTTATCCAGGCTGATGATTTGTTAATTTTTGCAGGCAAGTTGGCTGTATCAGTCAAGTCAGTTAATGGCGCAGTTGAAGAGGGCTGAGCTTCAAAAAAGAATCCGCGCGGAGCGGTCAAGGGCTAATGCTGGAGGAGGGAGTGACTCTACCGCATTACGTCGGCCTGGCTCAGTTCTTCTGCAGCCGAGCATGGATGCCACAGGTATCCAGGAACCCAAACTGAAAGACGACTGAATTCCCCACCGAATCGAGAAAATGCGACTTGCTACATTGTTATGTGGTGAGCACTGTTGTTAGGGCCGTTTTTGTCCATGTCGGTCAGCACCACTTAAACTTGGATTTGATGATTTCTCTTGGAATTGACTCGGGTCATTTTTTTCACCCTCTTTCATGAAAATGGTCCTGAACAGTAAGGTAGCACTGCGAAACTTGGATAATATTCTTGCTTTAGTATGAACGTGTCCTTGGAATATGGCGTCCATTAGTTGAATTTTCTTAGTGATTAGGGTTCCCGCATACTGTCGATTTTGATCCAGCTAACCTAATTGATGAAGTGAAGGTCTAAAGTCAGTGGGATCCCCTAGTTGTAAGCATACGTATTTCCTATAAATTTTGTGGAAACTATTATTGAAGCTAAAACTGCCAACTTGATTAACTTCTTTAAAAAAATGAGTGTAACCAAACAGTAGTTACCTCGTCAGTTCGATATACAGGGAACCTTTATTGTTATCTCGAGACCCCGGAGATTCGTAACTAAATAGACATGCCTCCACATGCCGCGAAATTTCATCTTAATAACATGAACATAATTAGAAGAAAATTAATGAAACATACTTGTAAATACAGTGATAAACATGACAAGTTTGACGTGGAAGAGGAGGCAATGTAGAAAAATACCTTGGTGAGATTTTATTTATTTTCACATAACAACAACAAATGAAGCTCGACACTTCAGGCTTTTACTTTTCTGTCGTGATGAGCATTACGTTTAGACAAAAAATAAACGGTCACTGTAAGCTAAATAAAATGTACCTATTTATTTCGTGTTTGTTTCGATACGATTCAATGAGGTGTCAAACCAAATTTTCATTATTATCATTTTTGGTAGCAAGCGATGTAGTAGACTAGTTATTATTTTATTTTAGTCTCTAGGAAGCAATTTGTTTACTTTTGTTGTTATTACACCTATTGCCAGACTAGCAGTGCCTCCAACCAATGCTACTGGCTATAAAAAAAAAACTAACGTTGGATTGAAAGAAGCCATGACGTATGCTCGTTGAAAAACTGGCCTATAGTAATAATTCGAATATAATTCGTTTTCAGTTTAGGAAATTATTTTTTATTTAATTCATGTAATATGAAACTAACTTACGGTTGCTTCATACTTATCGTACTTAAAAACGATGGCACTTTTTCGGGTTGACTTGTTCGTCTTATGCTTAAAAGGGGCGATAAAAAAAATTCCTCTTGTTTATCATTAACATACGTACTATTGTCTGAGTTCGAAAACCATTTGTCATGAGTTCAAATTTTTGATAAATGGATAAGAGACCGTTAAGGGGAAATACACCCATTTGGTTCGCAATGCTACGTACTTCAAGCCCTACTCCGAAGTTACAGGGCGAGTGAAAATTGTTTATAGGGGGATGTAAACCTGAGACTCTTTGTCATGAGGTAGTGTTGTATTTTTGCATGAAATGGAGTTATAAGCCCACAGGAGCGATTTTAAACAGTCAACTACCAGTCCACATGTTTTTTTGACAGATCGCGAAAACACAACACTACCTCACGCGAAATATTTTTTTGTAACGTTTCGGATTAAAACAGTATGATTTTATCGTCACATTTAGTAGAAAAGCTTGATAAATGTTTGTAATATTTACCGCCGCCATGTTACATGTTGACAATTTTTATTTCACTTACGGAAGTTCGTAATTGCAACACCATTTCTCTACTTTTTCTCCTGTAAAAGCTAAACATAGTGTCCTACTTTCACTCGTTCGTTTCGCGTTCAAATAGCACACTATGTTTAGCTTTTAGAGTAGACACAACCGATACGATATTGCAATTACCAGTCTCCGGTGGTACTAAAATGTAAACATTACTTTTGTCGAATATTTACTTTCGCACAGTGGTTTTGGCGGAGTTCGTCGAGAATGTATGGTGGCCCTTAAGGGATGCATACCGAGTGAGGTTCAGTTGGGAAATCTAAAAGAGCTTTGTCTCAGCATTTCTTACTTTTTCCTGAAAATCTGAAATGTATCTAATTACGGCTCACATGGACATGATAGGTACCTAATTATATTTTTTTTGACAAAGTGCGGAATTCTGAGACATACCAGACATTTTATTTTGCTAACTAGTAATTTTAATTAGGGTAATGTGCTTGTACTTTAAGATTCATTCCCAGCATATCTACCTACTGTTTACAAGGACACCTAATTGTTTGTAACTAATATTGCGGTGAATAGTTTCTTTAAAAATTCTGTGTGCAATGTTGTGAGGGTCAGTTTCACCAACATGGATCAAAGATGGATCCAGGTTGATGCTATTGAAACTAAGAAGTATTATTGCCCTTATATTTACCGTTTTGATCTCGTAATCATCTGAAAATTGTTCTTTTCCTGTTTTGGTGGGTGGGAAGGAGTGTTTATTGATCAGGCAGTTTGTCTGTCTTTTATAGATGTACCGATAGGTACCTGTGAAGTCTGTTTCTGTTATAACGACGGTTTAAGTCACTCTTGCGACTCTGTGTGCTTGAATTGAACCTACCTACTGGGTCATTGTGATGCCATTTTGGAAAAAGAAAGTTTCTTTCACACTGTTTCACTCAAATCCTCAAATAAGTTTGCAATTTTTTCCATGCGTAAGTTTAAATCGTTTACAGTTTTGCTCGTCATTCCAGTTGAAAAGAAATTAAAAGCCACAATTTTGTTTGGCTGTTGCTTTGCTAGGTACCTGTCGATCTACGTTGTTTAACGGAAATATCGAGAAGTGGACCTTCTATATCCTGTGTGTATATTCATTATTGTACAAATATGAATCTAAACGTGTGCCTAATGTGTGACTAGAATAGACTGTCTGAAAATACTGTATTAGTTACTAGAGTTACTAGACTAAAATTACCCATAACCATGCACTTATAAAATACCTAATTCGCTGCTATTCATGTAGTATGCACCTAAAATGAAGAATCATTTCCGTTCTGAATCAATACATTCTAATTTATTTAAGACGGTAGCTTAATTTTCTTGCCATCTACCTCCCCTTAATTACTTAGGTATTAAGTAGGTACCACTCACAACCTGACACCTGATGGTTAGATTTTTTTAGCAATAGTGGCCTTCATAAATTCCTCTGTGGTAGCAGTTATACCTCAAAAAATATCCTCAACGTTTTATTATATCCTACTACTCCTTTTTTGTTTTTGTTACGTGTAGCAGTATAGAAGTCAATCTGGAAGTCAACAAAATGATTTTAAAATTTAAAAAATGAAATTATCAAGCGAAAACCGTTACAATAAATTACATTTGAAGTTGTCTACTGACACGTAATCGCGCCTGTTTTTAAATTGGACTTGATCATTCCATTTTAAATCTTTTTATACTTATTTTTAACGTAAATTAAAATATAAAAGTATTTTTACATCTATTTTTATACTTATAGTTTACTATTTGCTGAATAAAGTGTTAATTTCTTAATTTATTCTTTTGGTGTCTGTGCATGTACTGGCCGACTTAATTTTTTAAAAATGGCAGCGCGTAAGTTTCAGCTTGGAGGGATGTCTCTTGGACAGTAATTTAGATTTTTATAACGAGTACTGCTACTTGAAGAATGACTTCCGCCGTAGAAAAAGACCCAGAACTATTCTTTGTAAGTATAAATTATGGTTTATTGTTACGAGTTTTTATTGGAAGATGTGTGAAAAATAACAATCTATAACCCAACCTTGTTACCTACGTTTTAACCACTGTTGTTGAATTGAGTTGAATACCTGCCGGCTGATCTTTTCTTAAGCTCCTTATTTTCTTTTCTAGTCAGAGGATGACCTCCCTTACGAAGAAGACATCTTGAGGAACCCTTTCTCTGTGAAGCACTGGCTTCGTTATATTGAACACAAAAAGTCTGGACCAAAAAGTTCCCTGAATGTGACGTATGAAAGAGCCCTCAAAGAGCTGCCTGGAAGCTATAAGCTTTGGTACAACTATCTGAAGACGAGAAGACAACAAATCAAAGGTCGCTGCATTATTGATCCGGGGTATGAGGACGTCAACAGTGCATTTGAAAGAGCTTTGGTATTTATGCATAAGGTTTGTATCTGCTTACTTTACTTCCTAACTTTCTAGGTAGCACAATTTGTTGTGATAGCTTTGGGAAATAGTTGGGGAGTAGTTGTCGCAAATGGCAGCCAGCTATGGAGGTGAGATGTTGAGCCGTCGTTGGGCTATCAATATCAACTTGTTTATCTTGTAGAATGTAGGCGTAGCGACAGAAAGAGTCATAGAGTAAGATGCCCTTATCCCCTATCTAATTTTGACTCACCCGATTTTGTTTTAACAGATGCCTCGTATATGGCTGGACTACTGTCAATTTATGATGGATCAGTGCCTGATCACAAGGACTCGTCAAATATTTGATCGAGCGTTAAGGGCTCTGCCCATCACTCAGCATCATCGAGTGTGGCCGCTTTACCTCAAGTTTGTCCGAATGCACACCATTCCGGAGACCGCTGTCCGAGTCTTCAGGAGATACCTCAAGGTACAATATGTTTATATAAAGAGTTAATATTAGGTTCAGCAATTTGCTAGCTGGGTCCATGTGTGTTCACGCCCAAATTGATTTAACAATAGACTGGATGCATAAAATAAGGTGATCTCATGAAATCGTGTAACAGATGCAAAGACATCTTGGAAGTAATTCGCAACTTACAATTTGTGGCAGTTTATCATGTAATGCTATAATCGAAAGTTACATTTTCAATTTGGATCCAAATTTGCCTTTCCGTCAGTTCGAAGCAGAATTTTTTCACCTTTAATTTAGAAGAAAACGTGTAAAATCTGTCACTGAATTTGGGCTTGATATGTGTCCATTATTGGTAAATGGCGTTTTGGGGTTTTTTAGTTGTGCCCCGAGAATACAGAAGACTACATCGAGTACCTGAGTTCTGTGGAACGTCTGGACGAGGCCGCTATTCATCTGGCTGGGATCGTCAACAAGGAAGGATTCATATCCAAGCACGGAAAATCCAAACATCAGCTCTGGAACGAGCTCTGTGAACTCATATCCACTAACCCAACCAAAGTCAGGTGAAGATACTCTGTTTATCCTTGCCTTTGTTAGGTCCATGGAATATCCGTCGGTTGATTAATCCGGTTTATCTTGTTTGGGTATAAAATAGGTCTCGCACTAAATTCAATAAACAGCTCAGCGAAAAAATCCTTATCACTCATTATTACCATTTCAGGTCCCTGAATGTGGATGCCATTATTAGAGGAGGATTGCGCCGCTATACAGACCAGCTCGGCCATCTTTGGAATTCGTTGGCCGACTACTACGTTCGCAGTGGCCTGTTTGACCGCGCCAGAGATATCTACGAGGAGGCGATTGAGACCGTGACAACTGTGCGAGACTTCACGCAAGTATTTGACGCGTATGCGCAGTTTGAAGAACTCAGCCTTAGCAAAAGAATGGAGGAAGTGGCCGCTCTCCCCGCCCCTACTGAAGATGGTAACTGCCTGCCCTGTTACTGTGTTAGAATTTCAACAAAGTGCATCCAAATTGTTTTGAATATTGACATGTTAAATTTTAGAAGGAGAAATATTGAGATTGAGCTCAAAGCAATACTTTGAGCAACCAGGATACCCAGCCATACTTAATCTTGTCTAATCAATAGTACTCTTTTCTAACGAATCTTTTGGTGTGTTTTCCAGACGATGTGGACCTAGAACTTCGTTTGGCGCGCTTCGAGAATCTTATGGAGAGAAGGCTGCTTCTCCTGAACTCGGTCCTGTTACGGCAGAATCCGCACAATGTACATGAGTGGCATAAGCGCGTCAAGCTCTACGAGGACAAACCCCTAGATGTAAGTTAAAGGCTTTGTTACAGCAAATCGAGCCTTGCATGGGCTTAAATGTATCAAAGTTGGGCCCATAAAAAAACCTTGACCACCTTCAATATTTCAGATAATAGCGACCTACACGGAGGCAGTACAAACTATAGACCCCAAGCTGGCCGTAGGGAAGCTGCACACGTTATGGGTTAATTTCGGAAAATTCTACGAGGAGAATGACCAAATGGATGACGCCCGACTAGTCTTTGAGAAGGCCACACAGGTGCCCTATACCAAAGTCGATGACCTAGCTTCCGTATGGTGTGAATGGGCCGAAATGGAAATCCGTCATGAGTAAGTCATGTTCTTTTAACCACCCGAACGAAACAAATATTATCCTAGCAACTGTTAAGGGTGGGACTATCCTTGATTAAGTAGTGTCTGTTACAGTCAGTGAAGGTTCAAGTTCCTGTTAGTATTTGGGTCTTCATCTACCTGAAAGGTTGGAACCTGTATCTGTCACATAATCTGCTCATTTTGTGTTTCAGGAACTACGCGGCGGCTCTAAAACTCATGCAGAGAGCGACCGTGCCTCCCTCCAAGAAGGTGGATTATCATGACGACACTGAGACGGTCCAGGCCCGGCTGTACAAATCACTTAAAGTTTGGTCCATGTACGCAGACCTGGAAGAAAGTTTCGGCACCTACAAGGTATCTTTTAATATAAGCAGTAAAGATAAAGTGAACCCCTGTTTTTTTTTTTTTTTTTTGAAAAGGAGAAGTCCTGTTGGATACAGAATATCCCTTCGCCAATTCCGAACCGGAAACTCCGTACCTGAGAAAAGTGTTTCATTCGATTTCGTTATAAATCTGTTGTGAGGGAAAATCACAATTTTTTAACGAAGTGACCAGATGCTTGGGATTTTACCTTGTTTAAATACTGATCTTTCGTTTGATTGGACCAGTCTTCATTAACAGTTGATTTACATTTATTTCAGACCTGCAAAGCCGTGTACGATAGAATAATTGACTTGAAAATAGCGACACCTCAAATAATAATTAACTACGGGCTGTTCCTTGAAGAGCACAATTACTTTGAGGAAGCCTTTCGTGCCTATGAGAAAGGCATCGCTCTATTTAAGTGGCCCAATGTGTACGACCTGTGGAACACCTACCTCACCAAGTTCCTCAAACGGTAAGATTATCCTGACCTGACAATGGCCTCGATAGCCGAGTGGACTAAATGGTCGACTTTTGAGGAGCAGTGAGAGCCGGGTCACACCGGTTCGATCCCGATCCTACCAAAAAAGTTTTTCTGCTCGGCATTCACCTCTGATATGTTCAGCATGTCAAGTGAAATGTATCTCGAGGCTGTGGTGGTTCGGAACCCACCTAAAACTGTAGGTCCCCATCGTTTACACGATGGCTGGGGAGCTCGTATTTGGTAGTGCTGCCAGCTGAGCACAATGGATATTTCTTGAAAACGGTCTAGTTGCTGGGCTTGTCCCCTCCAACCCTCAGCTATTATTATTATCCTGACCTGACACATGAGGGTAAAAATACCAGTGGCACCAGAATTGTGTTGGATATGTGCATTTTCTTTCCGTTTTCCGATACCTTCTTTGTTGTGAAATATAGCAGAGTGGTTGTTTGAAACTACTAATGCTTAGTTGTCTTCACTTGTTTTGTAGTTATGGAGGTACGAAGCTGGAACGAGCGCGGGATCTGTTCGAGCAGTGCTTAGAAAATGTTCCTGCGCAGTTTGCCAAACATCTGTACCTACTCTATGCTCGTATGGAGGAGGAGCACGGAATGGCAAGACATGCGATGGCGGTCTACGAACGAGCTACGACCGCTGTGCTGCCCGAAGAACGCGCGCAAGTCTTTAATATCTACATCAAAAAGGTACGCAGCGGGAACAAAATCAAAAGTTGGGATAGGAAATTATGCTGGAATTTTACGATCTTGTAAATATATTTTTTTATTGATGTAGGTATTAATTGTTCTGAATAGTTCTTTGAAAATGGTATAAAACACAGGAATGAGGGGATTAGTGTGTCACGTTGGAGTGGGCGTGGTTGCCGTTCTCGGAGAGACACGGTTGATATGATCTGTACATTTTACGTTGTAGTGGATTATAATAATTCGGTAATGGTTGATTTTTCAGGCTGCTGAAATTTATGGCGTGCCCAAGACTCGACAGATCTACGAGAAGGCAATAGAAGTGTTGGAGGATGAGCATGCGCGGGACATGTGCATGCGATTTGCAGAGATGGAGACAAGGCTGGGGGAGGTGGATCGTGCCAGAGCCGTGTACGGTCACTGCAGCCAGCTGTGCGACCCCAGAGTAAGACTTTTCTTCACTTCCCTTCCAAACCAAACGAAATGGCAGATGATGTACCAAAGGCGAATATGAAAGCTGAACTCCTGCTTCTAGTAGTCGAGTTTGCTTTGTGAAATAAAAACTTCTCTGATGTCATATTATTTACTGCCGCATAAACTATGATGTATTTTGTGTCTGTTACTAATTGTTTTTTTTCCTTTAGGTAACTGCAGACTTCTGGCAAGCATGGAAAGACTTCGAGATTCGTCATGGAAATGAAGACACCATGAGGGAAATGCTCCGAATCAAGAGAAGTGTACAGGCTACGTATAATACTCAGGTACAGATTACATCAACTTGCGTTGCAAGGAAACTGAAAAAAAAAATGTATTTTCAACAGCAGACTAATTTAATATACCTAAAGGCACAATCACAATAATGTCATAAAATCTCTTGTTAAATTCCTTCACATTAATCTAGTTTTTGATGTTGAAAGGATGTATTTTTTAGTTAAGGTATTGAAAAAGGTTTGTAGGAGAGATTTCTTAAAATGCAAGCAAATATTTTGAATATGCAGCAGCCTCTCTGGTCTTTGCTCGAATTATTTAGGTACTGCCTGTGTATCCATAACCTCTACCATAAACTTCCTTTTGCGTTTCAGGTCAATATGATGTCAGCGCAAATGCTTTCGGCTTCAGCCAGTTCATCAGGAACAGTGGCTGACCTGGCGCCAGGGGCAAAGGATGGGATGCGAATGCTCGAGGCTAAAGCGGCCGAGATGTCTGTATTGGAGGCGGCGTCCGCAGCAGCCAAAGGCGGCAAGGCCGCCGCAGGTTCCGGCATCATGTTCGTCAGGGGTGAAACCCATGTGCAGACTGACGAAGGCAAAGTCGCCAAGGTCACCAATCCTGATGAAATCGAAATCGATGAAGACTGGGACGACGGGAAGGAGGAGGAAGACGAAACCAGTGGTTTGTAATTCTGAGATCTCATTGAAAAAGCACAAACACTGCTATCCCTTTGGACCAGTGATTTTATCTACGTCCATGAACTTTACCTTCTTTATTTTATTTTCAGACATGCCGGTGGAAAAGCCTGTACCTGCGCAAGTATTCGGAAGTCTTCAGGTTTCGGTGCAGCAAGATGAGGAAGAGTAATGATTAAAGATTACCGAGAAGACAATCAATAATTGGCTACTCACCCTTTCTATTTTCTGCTCGTTAATGACCCTGGGCAGGGTCTAGGATAGTCCGTATATATTGAAATATATTTATATGTATCTGAATAATCACTGTCATTCTCATGATTCAAAGGAAACGTAGCCAGAAAGAGGACGAGTTTATTTTAAATTCTAGCGGGAATGAATCTGCTTCCACGTCTCTATTGCGTCGTGGCACTTGTGACTTATTATATCGTCTGCTTCCTTTTGTTATTTTTCGGGTTATGAATTTCTGAAAATCTAAAAATGTTGCTTGGAGTTGTGCGGAATGGCTGCCGAAAAGGGTTACTCGTCGCAAAGCAGCCAGCCGTTCAAAGTCAAGCTGGAATTATGGGAAGAGCTGCCCGAGGTGGCCCCATTCAGAGACCCAAGCCTTTCCCCTACATGGAAAAGCGCTATAATGTACTTCGAGCGTTCATTGACAAGACTTCATGGAGGTTTGATGAGAACAGCAAGATCGTAGTAGTAGAAGGCCCTATCGCATCTGGTAAGACAGCTTTTGCAAAATCACTCGCTGAGGACTTGGATATGCTCTACTTGCCCGCTGTTACAATGGACGACCACTACATTAATCCATATGGCTATGATCTGCGGCAGCTCGATGAGATACTGCCTGAAAACGCCCGAAGTTTCGATGAGAAGAAGTTTCTTGAAAACCCCAAACATCTTAACGTAGCCTTTTTTCAAGTTATGATGCTACAACTCAAGTACGAGCAGTATATTGACGCTATTTGTCACTTGCTGAACACTGGGCAGGGTGTGGTGATTGAGCGCTCTTGTTTTGGAGATCAGATTTTCATTGATGCCATGTTCAAGTCAGGCTACATCAGTGCGGCAGCCCGAAATGTGTATTACGCTCTTCGGAGGCACGCGATTCCTCAGATTCTGAAGCCCCATCTGGTCATTTACCTTGATATCCCCGTGGCAAAAGTGCAGGAGAACATCAAGAAAAGGAACATCAAATATGAAGTCAATTCTAAAGCTCTCACTCCAAATTACTTGGCTGATATCGAGAAGTACTACAAAGAAAACTATCTTCCCGATATTAGGTGCGTAGTCATTTCGAAAAATAAACAGGAGGAAAAGCTACCTATAATTTTTGATGGATATAGATTATTGCATTATAATGTACATATTTCTTTACAGCACGCACGCTGAGTTGCTGGTCTATGATTGGTCGGAAGGTGGTGACGTGGAAGTGGTCGTTGAAGACATTGAACGAATCGATTTCGACCGATTTGAAAAGCACGATAAGAAGCTGAATGATTGGCGTTATGGTAAAGAGTGGGACATCTGCGAGGAAAGGATAAAGTAAGCAAATTTTTAGCTATTAAATTATTCCATTGAAGCACTATACGAGAAACCGGAAAATCAAAGGATAATTTTGTGCGTTTGTGAAGCTTATTATCCATACAGTGCTGTCGTTTGACACTTGACGTTTGGCAATTTACTGAGGAAACTGCTGGATGTATTGGTATTTGTTCTGAAATATAATTTGCCTTTTTAAAGTCAGAAACTTGGTAGTTAAGTAATGATTTTAGGATCGATTAATTTTAGTAAAATCTTTTACTTTAAGTCAAAAATCACTCGATCGTAAATTTACCACAACTTCGTTGTTGTCGTTACTTTGTGACGTTAAAAAGACACATATTTCAGAATAAGTAAATATCCCAAAGTTTCCTCAAAAAATGGGCAGAGAAAACGTCAACAAACAGCACTGTGTAGATAGTTTTTCAATTAATTTAATTTAGGTTGCGTCCCACCATGCACAGTTAAGAGAAAACTGGAGATTTTCTCCCATGTTTACCATATTAAATTTCCGAGAAAATCGGCGTTTTTCTCTTAACCAAGTATGGTGGGACGCAGCCGTAATCAATCAGTGTCATCAATTTGTAATCCTACGTAACAGGTTTTTTATTTTTAGTGGCGTCTGACCTGTTGTTTTATTGTTGTTGTGCATTAGGTATACAAAATGTAAACATAGATTTATGAACTACTTCAACGTACCGCGCTTGGACGCGCCCGAACTCTGGCTAAGCGGCGATGACAATAAAGCGCGCTTAGATGCCTATGAATCGGTGAGTTGTTTTAAAAATCATCTATTTATATTTTCTTTTTCTTAAAATGTTTCCTAGGAAACTGTTGAATATTTGGTTGGTAAGAATTCGGCCTAGGACGCGCGCCCATTATCATGATACCTATATAAGAAGCCCAATATCAACATGTTTAAGGGCGACCACACAATCGTGTTTGTGTACGTTTTTTTCTGCACCTTTTACGATGAAACTATTGGATATTTATATGTTCTGAAACATAATATGTCTTTTTAACGGCAGAAATTGAGAGGCTATGTTGTGATTTTACGATCGAGTGATTTTTGTCAGCAAAAAAAAAACTGTCCAAAACTAACCGATCGTGAAATCACAACATAGCCTCTTAATTTATGACGTTTAAAAGAATACTATATTTCAGAACATTTAAATATCCAATAGTTTCCTCATAAAGTATGCAGAAAAAAACGTCCAGTGATTAAATGTGACAGGGGTATCTGATTTCGAACTCCGCTGGGCCGAGATTTTTCCTCTATCCATTTGTAGTGAATAGAGCGGAACAGAGCGTACCTGGTGGTTTGGAGCCCACCTTAAACTGTAGCCTGTCTGGGAAGTTTGATTACCATAGCTTCAACACATACCGGAGATCATTAATACCCCTTCGGAGTGCCCCCCATGGCAAGATCACACATGCAAGGGATTGACTTGAATCAATGCTACAAGGGAAGTGGGAACTGATACAATGAATTCACAATTCACCCCTAAAGGAAATACACGCGAGATACCTGCTGAACAAGGGTGAGTTTGTGACGTGGTTCGGGACCCGCTATAGGACACTACAGTGGGAAATGTTATTTTTTTCAGGCCCCTGGAAGCAAATACGCTCCAGGATATAACGAAGATTTGGGCGACAAAGGGATTCTTTTCAAACTAAAGCTGCCGATCAGGCCTTCCAAATGGCTGAAGTAAAGACTCCCATTAAAGTTGCCACCCACGTGCGTCCTGGCACGACAATCTACCTGGCGAGGGACGGCACTATTTGAAGGATGTCACTCTTCAAACCCTCTCATTCTCGTACACATCGTGTGTGGCCACTTTTACATCTTTAAAAGCAGCAATGCCCTGTAACTATTTACATTACAATAATATTAAGTAAAAAATTTCATACTTAGTTGTTTTATTGTTCAGACACCGAAAATAATTTTCATATTTTGGAGGGCGTAACATCATTATCAACAATTGTAGAAAGCGGGGCGGGATTTTAACTCTTACCTTAAGCTGGAATCGAAAGAATCAGAAGAAAATAGGAAAAAGAGTACAGTACAGTACAGTACAGTAAAATGTTGATCCAAATCTCCGTGAAGCACTACACAGCTAACTGCGGTACACAACACTGGAACTTGCGGAACGGCATGGAGGCCACCACTCAGTTTTAGCACCCAACACACACTCGTATCGAGAGTCAGCGCACGACTGATGCGGTAAAGCTCAAGTTTTCCCGCCAACACAAAAGTCACTTTAAAACCTCCACAACCCCCTTCCCCTTATCGATTCATTCCAATCTTTCCCATTCATATCCTTGCCGCTCGTCACCATTTTTTAATACCTCCTCCCACTGCACAATGCCCCAGTGCGATGAAAGTCAAGAAGGGCAAAAGTATGTGTACATTAACTAAATGAAACTCAGTGATGCACTACTGCTGTAGATATAATGATAATAGCGACAGTAATTCTAGATATCCGGCAGGCATTTCTCCTGGGAAACAGCTGGATGTTGCGCTGTTCAGAAATAAGTACCTACTCCTGTATCTTTTTAGGTGGATACAGCAATGAACCAAAGCATAACAAAACAGATTTCTGACCGTGAAAATATCCATTAGTTCCACTGGGAAGGTGCCAAAACATGGGGCTTTACCGTCAACCGTAAAAGGGCGCATTTCCTGGCCACTGATTGGGCGGCGGTACTGATGTGTCCGGGGGCGGATAGTCGAAGGGCGGGTAGTAGGGAGGGGGCGGCTGAGCTGTGACGACAGGCGGGGGGTTAAACGCGTTGAAGTAGGGCGGCTCGGGCGGCGGCTCCTGGATGGGGATGGTGATGAGATTCCCAGGACGTGGCGCAGGCATTCGCACCATAGGCGGAGGCCCGGGCGGTGGAGCTTCAGGGGGTGCGCGCGGCGGTACGTAGCCCAGATCTTGCTCCTCGAATAACTTAACCTTAACACACACAAAATGAAATGTGTACCTACTTCCTTTTATACTTCTGAACCATCATATTTAATCTTTTCAGCATCAGAAACTAGCGGACTAAATAGGGATTTAACGATCGAGTGATTTTTTGAACCAAAAAAGGCTGTTGTTACCTTGCTTCTGATGTTAAAGATAGTATCTACCTATATTATATTTCAGAACAAAAAAAACGGCTTCTAAAGAAAGCCTAGACGAGTTGGATATGTGATAGGAAGTTATGGTTAGGCATTGCCACCTGGCAGATATATTTAGTACACCAAAACAGTAAATAAAAAGCGTCTTACCTTCGGTGCTTCGTAGAACGGTGCGGGAGCTGGCGCCGCTGGTGGCATCCGAACTTCCGATTTATCCGCCATCTTGTTGCACTGAACGGGGATGGGGTTGGCCAGACTGAGAGGCCCAGATACGTGTCGATGATTTATATGAGCCTGTGAAGGAATCAGCCATTTCAGAGGGATCGCTTACTTCCTCATAGAAATAGGTTAAACACTTACGGTTTATAAACCGTACCCTGTTCCCTGTCCTACTTAAATTTGGCGATACATGATGCCTGATGCGTTCGGGAATGTCATCCCGAACGCACTATTAGGAGGGAGGGATGGCAAGGAATTACGGATAATGACAGCAGTTGGAAGCTGTATCTGGTACCTGCAAGTCCCGCTGTGAGAGATAAGTACGCCTGCAGCCTGTGTTACCGTAACGTGTCCCTCCATGTGTACACATGAACACTGTGCCCAGCCCAGTCTGTTCCACTCGCACCACCTTATCACTGCATCTGGGACACTGCTTGCAGTCCCGCTGCGCACAGGCCAGACAAAAAACGTGCTTGCAAGGGATCTAAAACATACAGAACAATGTTAAACTGGACATAAAAACTGAATTAGCTTTAAAACAGCGTCTAACACTTCAGTTCAAACAAAGAGAAGTAGACTACGTACGCGGCATAAGGCCGCTCAAGCTCTCGGAAAGCTTGCTGAGAAAAGGTTTAGCGATAAGAAAACTGGACCCTCAAAGTTACATAGGTAACGAGGATATTTTTAGGTAAAAATATCTAGCATTTGGCCCTGTACCAACGGTCTTACCATTCGTCCGTATATAAGGACCGGACGTAGGCACGTGTCGCAGCAGTGGATCATGGGGTTGAGCACCTTCTCCCCCAGCAGATTGACTGGGTGTCCCCACCGTAAACGAAGCATAGGCTCCGGAGGGCCCCGACTTAGGGTAGTAAATGTGGGCGCTTCCAACTGAGATATGTCCGCCTCCATATCAACTAGAAATAATGCTCATACTTTATTCTCAATGACTCCAAACGGAGTGGGAGGCTTGAGTTGTTCTAATGTTTACGTAGGAAAAGGTGAGGTGGCCAATTTCACATGACGTCCAACCAATCTGTCAAGAAGGAATGTAAACTGTAATGTATAAAGTACAGTAGATATATTGCGTCTTTTTAGGTAGGTACATCCATGGTAACTGGCTGTGTCAGTGCCAGTCTGACAGTGCTTTATAGCAGGATAAACTAGTCAGCAGAATTGGATTCTTGGAATGGCTCAACTAGGAGGAATCATAGAACTATAAACTGACAATGGGAACTTACGAGGGGGAGCGACCTGCATGATGGGAACAGGAGCCGGCTGGGCCCCGTCTTCCTCCTCTTCCTCTTCAGCCGGTAATAAGTCTTCTTTTCGATCAATCTGAATTCATATCAACCGGTCAACATAACACTAAGTAATGTAGGAGAGCCGAGGTGGGTCTAGCCCAATGGCAGCAACTAGAGGTAGCTTTGAATTTTCCGATTAGCCAGGCGGAACTCTAATTTTACCATCCCATTCACAGATTTCAGAAGGCACCCCGAAACCCTTTCGCACTCGAGGACAACGAACCTAACATAACCTAAAATGCCATTTCAATATTAGCACAACTTACACTTTTCTTTCGCCTTGCACTGGCGGCACCTCGGCCCCGCCCCCTTCCACGTCTGCCTCTTCCCCTTGCTCTCATGTTTTCCATACCAATCAACGGATTCCAGGGCAGATACTGCCGATAAGGCAAATCAAGTCATGTTTACTGTTTTTAATAACTCCATATTGGTTTTAAAATGGCTGAAGAGCATTTTGACGTGGCATTAGATTTTTTCGCGGCAAAAACTTTTTAAAAGTTTGTTCAATGTTTCTGGGGAATCTGCTTACCCACAGTCTACTAATGTCTCAAATGCAACCTCGTTCAAAAAGATCATCTCTGAGTACCTTGGGGTTTCCAATTCAACTGATACCTCGCGGGATGCACCCCTGAAATAACCATGGGAGAAAATTTACTGAACGAGGTGGTACTAACGAAACTTGCGATGACAAACATTCACGTTCTACTGTACTCTCTAATACTCTCTTATACTAAAGCGCAGGCTCCGCCTGCTCTTCACCTCGCCACTGCGTGGGGCTAGACACCTGGAACTTCGGTCTCATGGTTTGTTTTGATTTTCTATAAAGGTCGTCCATTTAGCCGCGGCGCGCTGTGGCTAGATGGACGCCCTCTAATCATTTATTAAACGAACGGCGTTAGAGCAAATTTACCTCACCATACCTACTTACTTCTTACTAATACTATATATATTTCTGTTCCTCTATGACTTAGACCTTAGACGTTAAAAAAATCAGTCATACTTCTTTGCCAATCAAAAATGAGGTGCTTTCCAAATAGATAGTTCTCATGTCTCTATTTGGTTCTTCCGGCGAAAGAAGTTCCGATAGCTAGGTAACTGGCAATTTAGTCAGAGGGAGTTGCTGGTGAGTAGGGGTCCCCCTGAAAGTCATCCTCATAGTCAGCGTAACATCGGGAATGTTAGGAAACGGAAGTTTAGTTTTAATAGTTACATAATTTATATTAGGCGTTTAAAAATGCATAACCTGCTTGGCCTCAGGTTTCAACAAGTGTTTGACGTTTTATAAAACGATAAAATGCTACGCTTTAATAACAAGCAAAATTCAAAATTCTATATAAATAATGGCAGAATTCGATAGGTAAATACACTTTAAAAACAGACTTTATGTTTTGAACATGGAGCTAGTTTCAGTCTTGGAGTCAGCGGCCTGAAGTTTGCCGACAACATGGCGCACCCAGCCCTTCGGCCGCGCATCTGACGGGCAAGTTTCCACTTCAATGACAGTGGAGGCAGTGCTGTGCTGGGAACTGGTGTCCCCCTCTTCTTCTTTCCTAAGGCGCCACTGCTCAAGCTCGCGCTGCCGTTCTCGGATGGACTTGGATCTTTTGAATACTTCTTCTTCGACCCCCCGCACAACTACTTTCGCTTGGGGTTCATCCGGTGGAGGCTTCGGCCTCGGCTTTCCGGGTACTGGAGGTGGGCTTTTGACGCACGAGGCGCGAACATCAGGCTCGTCACGTCTGCGTTCTTCGTCCGAGAAATGACCCTCTTCAGTGTCACTCAACGCTGAGCCATTTTTCAACAGTTCTTCATCCATGGCTTCAAAAGAACGCTCGTAAAAACTGTCAATAGAGATGTCACTCTCCGCATCGTTCGGCTCTTGAGGTGAAGAGTCGTCGAGGGAACCCGCAGCTTGCTCGCTATCCTGGGTCTGATCATCAGCCTCACTCACAGAACACATGGAGGAAGACAGAGAAATTAAAGAATCTGCCTCAATTCCTAAGAATGCTGCAGCCTTTGGTCGCACTTTCTCAAGCTTTGTGTTGCCATTAGCGATCCTAGCGCCCAGATTGGAACTACCTTGCATGAAGACGGGGAGCGACGTAGGCTGAGCTTGTGACACAGGAGACACATCTAAAGACGAATTTCCGTTTTTCAGGTGGCTCTTGATGGTTTTGCTGCACTGCCGGGCAAGCATATTCACCAGCCGACTCGCCTTGCGCTCCCACTGCAGAACCTTACCATCATCCGCTCCTCTGGTAGTCAAATCGACTTTGAGATGAGCCAGTCTACTGCCCACTGAGGAAATGGCCTGACGCAGAGCTCGTGTAGATACTCCGGAGCGGTAGATCCGATAGTCGGGATGGACATCGATGTGGTCGAGGCTGGCACCAGGAGTGCTGCCACTCTCCGTCAGGCTCTCGTTATCAACACCGTCATGCCGGAGAGGGAACGGGCGGCAGTAGCGCTCGTCGTAAAGCATGGCGTTAGGCTGGTCTGAAGCAATGGTGAATGGACGTTCCACTGAATTTCGGGCATCTTTAAATGCCTCGTCACCTTCACCTCCCTCGACATTCATCTGGAAGCTGCGTGGAAGGGAACCCGCCTTTTTGGATGGTGTGGCCAGGTGCGGCCCTTGCTGCTGCAGCCAGACGGATGGTAGCGTGGGGATGGTCATCTTCTCCAGCGACGTCACGTTCTCCAAGAACTGGAGAGGTGATTCGCCATTCTGAAACCAAGCAATGTTTATGCATAATCGGTCCAATACCACCGGTAACATGCTGCAGGTTAGTGGCTCTAAATGGAACAGATAGTGAAATGGATTTGTAGGAAAATTCGACTGCAGTACCTACAAAAAGGGATTCATACAATTTTTTTTACTTGTTCGATATCTCCTACTTTTGAACAGCAGTTCTGATCTGAAGGTACACACACCTCTGGCTGGAGAGAGGCCATGCGCCGCACGCTCGGGTGCTTCTTCACCGTTTCCTCGTCGCGGTCGCACAGCAAGGTCACGTAGTCCGAGTCTGGTTCGTCACAGGCTTCACTAGCGAGGACCAACTTGACATTGATCAGCGTCTCGTAGATCCCATCCTCCTCATCGTCCGTAGTCTCACTCCGAATATCAGAAATCGAATCAAGATTTCTGTTCCGCATGTTGACATGGTGTTTCTGCCTCTTGAGAATCTTTTCAAATTCGCGGTTCTGCATGAGAAGCTGTCCAACAATCTGTTCGATGGTTTGGACCTCCTCGGCATTGGTGAGGTCAATGGATACTTCGTCCGGCGAATGGGAGGGCGTCTCGTCGCTCGTCACTGCAATAGTTGACGAGCTGTCGCAGCGAGGTAAAGGCTCAGACTGACGCCGCTGGTCGTGCGCCTTACCGCCCGCGCTCCCGCACGTTCTTTGCTGGCCCTGCAAAAAGGTTCAGAGAAATATGAAACCCATGATGGTGGCAAGTAAACATGGAAGGAACTGGGTAAAAAAAGTAACCGAATATGTGCACGGAGTGAGGATTCCTGAAGCGGTTACGTAGTAGATAATGAAGTGAAATTCCCCTTGATTTCTGTACCGAAGCATCTTGTAGACTAAAAACACAAGTGGTACCAGAAGAGTTTTGGGTCACACCTAAAGATACAACAGTAGCTAGAGAGAAAGCTATGTCTTGGTAGTTACCGTAGGGGTGCTGCCAGCATCGGATTTGCGAGTCCTGCGCAGACGGGCCCGGAACCCTGCCTCGCTCTTCCTCCGATCTTGTTTCCGCCTCTCGAGGTACTCGGGAGCTGAGTGCTGCCTCTTCGGGGCACTCCTATCCCCCTTCACTTCATCTGTAGACACGCATACACAAATACGTGATATAAACCAGCAGATCCACACACGAACGGAGGGAATGGTGGTAGCAGATGTAGAGAAATGTTCTCCCAACTGTCATATTTTTTCGAGATAAAAATGAAAAGTTATCTACATCCTCTTTATTCGAAGAGATATTGTACTGTTTATAAATAACTTTGGGGCAGATTACCATACCTATTACCTACAGATTCATTTATCTCCTGCCTCGTCTCTTTGTGTTACCTTGGGAGCGGTTCTGGCCCAGTTCCATGACAAGCTGTCGGGCGTGCGAGGGGATAACAGCGTTGTAGTTCTCCAGGATGACACGCTTGATCTGTAGCGTCCACTCGCGCTTCTGTTCAGCAGTACGAGCCTGGAGTGTGTACTGGAGCCGAGGGTTATCAAAAGGTATCACATGGAAGCTCAGCGGTTCTCCTGGCACACTCTCAATCAGCATCAAGTTCGAGCACTGTGGAGAAGCAACAATAAAATTGATCCAGTGCCTGAGCCAACCTAATAAAAAATTAAAAAATTCCACCCTGGGCCCTGCCATATCTTCACATCAAGATGAGAGATGAGAACTGTTACTGCTCTCCAGAGGCTGAGAGAAACATGCCTATTCTGCAGAGTATTCTCCAGACAAAACTGTGTGTTATACTTACGTCAATATGTGCCTTGTAGCCGAGAACACCCTCCTCTTTTTTCTTCGTGATGAGGAGAATTTTATCAAAGAGGAAAATATGGCGAAGGGCTTTTGCCCCTGACATACGGAACGCTCCTTCTGCACACAACTCTCCAAAAGTCGTCAAGTCTTCTCCCTAAAAAACAATACAGCTGAATGTTACAAGTCGTGAATCTGAGTAAGATTTCGATGACGATGGAACCAAAATTAAAGCTGTAGGTATATCTGTAGGTTCTCTTCTACGCAATACATGCAGCCCTACCTATACCAAACAAAAACATAACTTCTCTGGTCATACCTCCCATCCATATAGCAGACTCTGTATCTCCTGCACCCTGACAGCATGCTCGTGCCGCCTCTTCATATCGTTAATGTGCTGAGCGATGCCCGTCATGGCAGCCAGAGCGTCCTCGATGTCGGCGTACCCTACCACGTCTTTCACACTCTGCTTCACGATATTCTAAAAGAAAATTAACTAAGTGACATATGTTTCATTGGTAGGTACTTTTCATCAAGTAGCACGCAATTTACTCAATACCTACTACAGGTACTGTATAGGGTATTATACCTGAAGCAGCAGGTGGTACTTGAGTATCCTCTGGACAGGCTTAAGTAGGTACGAGCCGAGAGGGAGGGTCTGCTGCAGGGCAGTCTGTCGCTCTCGAAAAAGACGAACCGTTCCCTCCTGTCGCATCAGCTCCGTAAGTGACGAAACAGTTCTAGAAATATTACATTTATCGTTTTTAAATTAGCCAACAACTATATCAATATCACTATATCAATAAAAATATCAATCGTCTTCGGCTTCGGCCAAAAACATCTAACAAACCAACTCATCGACGCATATGTTCTCTGAACGTCGCGCGTAAAAAAAAAAACTATATCAATAAAGGTAAGATACTAGTAGGTAGGTAGTAGTACTAATACTAGTAGGTACTTACCTAGTCTTGTCTGTACGAGCAAACTAGCGTCTATAGTATCTAAGTGGGGTGTAGGTGTCGGTACACTAGAAACTTACTTACACACTAGTTTTTTTAAAATAAATTCTTACACAATATGCGCGCCAAAATACGAATTCGTTTACCTCGGGTAGTTGGTGCAATAGTCTGTATAAACGGAGAAGCCGACATTATTGCGGACGAAGCAGCGAGCGACCTTGACAGGGTCAAGACCACACTGCTCTAGATCCTTGAGGAACATGCTGTTGAAGTGGTAGATGTCCTCCAAGTTGCCAAAGAGCTCCGGCAGCCGGTCCATCAGCGGGAAGTCTGGCTGGGACTGCCAGTAACGCAGGTACCCCTGAACAAGAAGTCAGCAGTCAGTAGGTATCTACTTAGGTCACCAGAAGAGGAGGGGTACTTGGTTCAGACGTAGGTCAGACAGAGAAGTCCTGTACCTGTCTGACAGGATTTTTCCCATTCACAGATGTTTTTACTTTCTCGCCCGTATGAAATACATGGGCTGAGAAAGTTATGTCTTCGTGCAAAATTTCGATTTTGAGATTTTGGGTTTCCCATGATCCTAGAGGTCCCCCGAGTCCAAAAAAGTGGTTTTTAAAAAATGTCCGTCCGACGTACGTACGTACGTACGTACGTACGTACGTACGTCACTCTGTCGCGCAACTGGACGTCACACCGTTCGTCCGATTTTGCTCAAATTCGGTATGTAGGTACCTAATGTAAATATCTGGACCCGTTTTTTGATAAATTTTGATAACTCAAAAATTGCGCCTGCTATGGTCAAAAAAAGGCAAAAAATCGTGTTTTTTGACAGTTAAGAAGGGCTGGAAGCTACGTATATAAAGTTGGAACCTTGAAAATTTGCGAAAGTGTTTTTGAATAGATGCTTTAAGGTCATTTACAATCATTTGGAGGTGGGCCAATAACTTGGCCCAGTTTTGGCCCCAAACGCGTTGGTCATCTCTCCGGTAGCACTATTCGATCGATTTCAGTAAAAATTGGTAGGGAGGTGTACTTTAACCTAGTTTGATGTTTTACCGAACGAAATTTATCCAACATAATAATTATGGCCAATATTGGCATTATCGTAGGAAAATTTTCCAAAAATGGAAATCACGTTTTTCATTGGTTCAGACGGATTTGCAACAACCCTAATCGACCGATTTCCTTGAAAATTGGTGAAAATGGTCTCAGATAGATGCTTCAAGGTCATTTTCAATAGATTTTCAATTACTTGATAATTAAGGCCGTGACATGGAAAATAGAAAACACGTACTTTGCGCGTCAAACGACGCTTCACCATTTGACCGATATGTTTGAAATCCGGTGAGTAGGTGCCTAAAATTATTGTCCAGTGTATGGCAAAATTTTTTTTAGAAAAAGTTAAAATTTTGGTCCAAAAAAAATAAATTACGTAAAAAAAAATCAAAATTTTCGATACCACTGGCGTAAAAATTGCGAGAAAGTCAAGTGCGACCATTGTCGGACCCTTTATTTTACTTTCTCGCCCGTATGTAATACATGGGCTGAGAAAGTTATGTATTCGTGCAAAATTTCGATTTTGAGATTTTGGGTTTCCCATGATCCTGGAGGTCCCCCGAGTCCAAAAAAGTGGTTTTTAAAAAATGTCCGTCCGACGTACGTTACGTACGTACGTACGTACGTACGTACGTCACTCTGTCGCGCAACTGGACGTCACACCGTTCGTCCGATTTTGCTCAAATTCGGTATGTAGGTACCTAATGTAAATATCTGGACCCGTTTTTTGATAAATTTTGATAACTCAAAAATTGCGCCTGCTATGGTCAAAAAAAGGCAAAAAATCGTGTTTTTTGACAGTTAAGAAGGGCTGGAAGCTACGTATATCAAGTTGGAACCTTGAAAATTTGCGAAAGTGTTTTTGAATAGATGCTTTGAGGTCATTTACAATCATTTGGAGGTGGGCCAATAACTTGGCCCAGTCTTGGCCCAAACGCGTTGGTCGTCACTCCGGTAGCACTATTCGATCGATTTCAATAAATATTGGTAAGGAGGTGTACTTTAACCTAGTTTGATGTTTTACCGAACGAAATTTATCCAACATAATAATTATGGCCAATATTGGCATTATCGTTGGAAAATTTTCCAAAAATGGAAATCGCGTTTTTGATTGGTTCAGACGGATTTGCAACAACCCTAATCGACAGATTTCTTTGAAAATTGGTGAAAGTGGTCTCAGATAGATGCTTCAAGGTCGTTTTCAATAGATTTTCAATTACTTGAAAATTAAGGCCGTGACATGGAAAATAGAAAACACGTACTTTGCGCGTCGAACGACACTTCACCATTTGACGGATATGTTTGAAATCCGGTGAGTAGGTGCCTAAAATTATTGTCCAGTGGATGGCAAAATATTTTTTTGAAAAAGTTAAAATTTTGGTCCAAAAAAAATAAATTACGTAAAAAAAAAATTAAATTTTCGATAAAAATTGCGAGAAAGTCAAGTGCGACCATTGTCGGACCCTTTATTTAGTATAATTTAAAGTTTCAAAGGAATACCTGTACCTACAACTGTAAGTAGGTACCTACTGAGTTATTTCTAGTGTCTATCAAAGTACCTACTTATCTGTTTCCCGAATTATAAGTCACCTGAAAGGGGGAAAGACAGTAAATGATAACTATTTCCTGCTCAAGGAAATGTAAAATTCTCTCCAGTCAGTATTCAGCTTGTCACAGAAAAAGGCTGCCAAAAGATGAGCTCTTTCCCCAGAATGATAAAAGAAGAGAAGTGGTCTTAATTTGTAGAAGCTTAATGAGCTGTGAGAGAGCTCTGCAGTCACGGTACCTGGGGTACGAGGGAGAATGCCGTGGAAGTGTAACTGTCACAGCGCCACGATGATTAAGATAAATTAATCCTAATTATGTGCGATAGAGAGCCGTGCTCCAGACTGACGGCGACGGGTGACAAGACTGGGTTGCGAAGAAAGAAAATGGCAGGCGCCAGACAGACGTCTCACTTTATAGATACTGGCTGTATAGCATCTGTCTAGGTACCATTTTACTGTACCTACTATCCTGACTATCCTGTGAGAGCCAACAGTTCAAATGGTTCAAAAGCCAGTATGGTAAATGGCATGCCATAATATTTCGGATTTAAATGATTCAGAGCAGTAGAGCATAAGGACATGTGGTTAAAATAAAATATACCGGTAGGTAAGGCTAAGCAGCAGCTGAGGGTACCTTTCTAATATGTAGGTAAGATTAAGATTGCGAATCGCGAATTTTCACTTTTTTTTCAAGACTCAAGGGTCGGCCTCAGCCATGTACCTACTGGAGAAGTAGGTAGGTGCAAAGGGGTCTAAGCAGACACCTCAATTTCAACCCCCCTGGCAATGCCTGCACCTAAAAAATTCCAGAGGTTTTCTGAAGTGAGGCACAGCAGAAAATTTATTGTTCAAAAACAGTTAGGCAGTATAAGAAGAGAACATTTAGCTCTCACAGGCGCCTGTGGCTTTCTATAAAGGAATCAATGATGGATGAGCACCGATGGATGCATGGCCCTAAAAATGTGACGCCTCATTTGTTAATCGGTAAGAAGTAGGTGAAATTTTATTTTGAAATGGATTCGATAAATTTATGAAGCAGGCTACCAATATCTAGGTAACCTACCGAGGTGTTTTACGACCTACCGGTGTACGGTGCGGGTCATGGATTGATTTAATACTCTTCATCGGGGCTGGAGGGCTTCTTATGATCACAGAATTACGGCTACCGACCGTATGTTCCTCCGAGCTTTCCTTACGCCCTGGATGGATATACGGCGTACACTTACCTCAGTAATGGTTTGTAGGTCACGAACGTAGATTTGCTCGGTTTCGATGATCTCCATAACGACGCGGTCCATGTAACTGACATGAGAACCGCCATACCGCGGCCGACCCTGCGATACACTGCACGAACTATGCACCCCGCTGTCTGCAGATCCTGCGCAAAATTCATGAAAATTGACAGGACTAAAGGCTCATGATGCTCATGCATGTAACTTTTATTATCAGGTACTTGTTACTGACGGAAGTCACTCAACCGTAAAATTGCAACATACTGAACTCTGAACTAATTTCTGACTTTAAGAAATAATTATATCTCAGAACAAATCCTCAGAAAAGTGTTGACAAAAACTTTGTGTCTAAAGCGTCTTAGACTGAATTTCACCACTTTCTTATAGTCTCCTACCGAGAGGATTTAACGAACGGATTTACGTTATCGTATGTTTAGCTTACGACGAGTGCGATCGCAGAGAAAAAGTGCAAGCGCAAGGCACTTGTCGTAAGCTAAACATACGAGAACGTAAATCCGTTCGTTAAATCCTCTCGTTAAAAGACACTATCGGATACTATAAGAAAGTGGTGAAATTCAGCCTAAAGGTGGATGCTCATGACCGACTGAGTAACTTTTATTACTTGCTATTGACGGAAGTCACTCGGTCGCAAAATTGCAACATATTGAACTACTTTCTGACTTTAAGAAACATATTATATCTCAGGACAAATCCTCAGAAAAGTGGTGACAAAAAAAATTGTGTCTAAGGCTGGATTTCACAACTTATAGTGTAGACTAAATATTGTACACTATATAACGTTATCGGATTTATGTTTAGCTTATGACAAGTGCCTTGCGATTGAACCTGTCTAAAGCTAAACATAAATCCGACAACGCTATAGTGTACACTATAGTCTATAGTCCAAGTCAGGCTGGGAGCGTACCGATTATTCATAATTTCTTGAAGATTTTCGGTTGACGCCGATCCGGATTTGGGTTCCATACCCTATCATACGCTAACAATGCCAGTCCGACCCTGACCAGATATTTCCCTGCTCAAGAAGAAGTTTTGATCAGCCCTAGATTTGCTATAAATTATGAGTAATCGGTACGCTCCTAGACTGACTTGGACTATACACTATAAGTGGTGCATGAAATCCAGCCTAAAGCGTCTTAGGTAGATATGCCATCAGCCATCAGACAAATTTTTATAGTGTTTCACTTCACAATTTAGCAGTCAGAAAGAGGGTAACAGCTGACCAGATCGAACTCAGTTTGTCTCGCCCCTACCATGGAGGCAGGGAAGTGAAAATGTGTTCAATATTAAGCGCCTATACAGACATTAATATAGGCCAACGGGTAAATGCTATGCCTAAAGGCAAACCGCAAGTCCAAACTCGACGCCTGGCGCCAATTTCCAATGGACCGCCCGCGGCGCCAGTGACCGTGCGGTCACTGAGCATTGCTCTCGACCTAATAAAGTCTTTACAAGTTACAGCTTACAATCCTCTAGGAAAATGACAGTTTCCGCCTTGTGAAACCCAACCAAAAATCTTCTTTCAACTCCAAGTTCCACTTCTACTACTTCGGTAAATACAATCTCTCAGTGGCCGAGTGGTCAAGGGGTCCGCTTTGTGTCCTGAGAGGTCCGGGTTCGAATCCCGGCGGAACGGAAAAATTGACCGTTCTCTGAACGTCGCGCGTCGCGAAAAAAAAAAAAACAATCGCATGTAAATTACCCAACAGTTTCGACGCGTTACCAAAGTGTCATCGTCAACGTTAAAGCAAACCAACCATCACTGTAGCTACCTACAGTCTTAAGAGACAGGGAAGCTCGGAGACAGAAATTACTCAGTAATTATTAATTACGCGCGGGGTAATGATGTGGTTGTAAGGTAATAGTATGTATGACCGTGACAGCATTGCGATTGCGTCTTCTCCTCAACTAATCACTTCTCTGGCTGTCATCTCACCCATCTTGGGTAGGTTTTCTATTTTCGTTCCAAACCCACACGACGGTATGGTACAGCCAGTTTAAGCTGCCTGCCCTGAGGGCATTCCGTTCACTCATGTGGAAAGGAAGATCATGTTCTTGTAATGGTGTCTATTGTTATTTGCTTGTTCCATGAAAAATCTATTGAAAAATGGTTTAGGTACAGAAATGGTACCAGACGTTTCATCGTCGACAATTTCATCCAGGACTTTTCAGTGTGGGGTTGGTAGAATTTTTTAAGCTTATAGGAAAATATTAACGTTCCTAGTTGTTATGGAAAGTTGACAATTATACAGCTAATACAACACTAGAATGATGTTATTGATATGATTTTAGTGACACGATCTACTTTTAGAAATAACTCAACGACACGTAGTTCGCTCGCTATTATTAATTAATAAGTTGATATAAATATGTTGGTTAGCGGAGATGGGGTTAACAATGACAGAAATATTAGAAACCCAATCTTCTAACAATCTAGGTACTTAAGTTAAGTGTGATACCATTGGCGACTGCAGTTATTATTTGTCTCAATTTGGGAATGTTCACTGAGGGACCACCCTGAACCTTGCCACCTGCATTGAAACGTTGCTCTATGAAACGGTAGGGGCTGTTTAACGCCTGATTACACAATTACCGGAGCTTAGGTAAAGGCAGCTCAAAGTGGCTGTACTATACCTAATGCTGTCGCTCGGAGAACTTGGCAAAGTGGCACAAGTAAGTTGTATAACGTAGGGTCTTCTTACACCCGTAATAGCAGGTGCTTAAGTCGTAACATTCGCTTACTTAACATTTATTGTTATATTACGATGAAGACCTCTCAGTTTCTGACCTACCATAAAGACGCGAGGAAGATTTCAGTACCTATACCTGATACACGCAATTCTACCCGCCCCTAAATATAAAATGAGAATAAATTTAGGGAGGAGAAACTATATAGAAAGCTATCTGAACAAAGACGTACCTATAGACCCAACATACCTACATATATAATCTTTAATTGAGTCCATCTTACTACTAGGTATTTTACGTGAAGAGTAAGTAGGTAATCAGAACGTCAGAAACTTGTTCACTGCTGAAATCCCATCATTTACCTACATTACATAACCATTCCGGTGCGACTTATATTTTTACTAAAATAAATTTTACATACCTTGTGAATCGTCGCATTTGAACCACTCGGTCCGGCTGACACCGGACTTTCGTCTCTCGGTTTCGCTGGGATCCTCTAACGACTCAATAGAGGCGAGATAGGCGGACTTGAGGGGCACGCCCAGACGGTGGGAGCAGCAGCTACCCCCTGAACACGACGAAGACGAAGAGGAAGCAATAGAGCTGACAGACAGAGGGCGCGAGACTCCCCCCTCTGCGCGAAGGCGCTTTAGGGCAAGAGGAGATACTGCTGGCCGGGGGAGTGAGGGGGTCCCCGGGGCGCTGCGTCCGCCGCTGCTTACTGGGCAGGTCAGCAAGTGGCATTTTGCTGAGGGGGTGCGGGACAGAGGGGGGGAGGATGGCGGTGAAGACGGGAGTGGAGTGCTGGTCTTGGCACGAACTGGCTCCGGGCTGCGGGCGGGGCACGCTAGGAGACTGCACTGGTCACCTGCTGCCACTGAAACAAAATGGAAGTGTTTTATCACAAGGCGTGATGCATGATGTAGGAACAAGAACAGGGATAAATGGCGTTCTCGTTTTTCTTTCTGAATGGAGAAATTTTGTGTGCTCTTGATCCGCTTCCTGATGTAAAACTCTTGGATATTCTTGCGCACCGTGGGAGGGTTTCGCCTCACTTTCACAATTTAGTGTCTATATCTGGTATGCAGAATAGGCACCTTCACTCGAATTATAAGGAGAATTTTTTGTTGATTCCATACATCGAATTAGAGAACAATAATAAAAAACTTTCAAACCCACAACCTAGAACTCTGGAAGTTCTCTTTGCTCCTCCAGAACTTCGATCAAATAGATCATTTTTTCGAGAAAAAAAAAGCATCAGTACCATTCAGCAAATTTGGCGTATTTTCGACAGTGGGTGCTCGCCGCTGGGGTGGAGGGCTCGCTGAGTCCAGGACCATGCTGTCGCGAATATCCGTCGATCGAACCTCAGCGACGCAGGCGGCACACCGAGTCACCGCCAGCGAGGCGGCCTTGCCCGTGCATCGGCAGTTCCAGCGGCGCTCCACTTTGGCGGACCATTGACCGCGCGGCGGCGGCGTCGGCGGTGGCTTGTTGGCGTCATGGACGCCGCCCCGCCCCACAAGAGCATCATACATCCCCACCAAGGTCGGCACGAGGTCTTCGCAAGTTGCTGGTCCTGAAAGAAAAATAAAACTCGTTAAAATCCAGTGTTTTCTTTGGGTTTTACACAGGCTTCAACAATAAAGAGATCGAAAAAAAACATAAGGTAGCACATTTCAATCTCAGTAAGTAGGCACTCTGTCACATTTCTACTTTTATTAGACAGTCAGACACCCAAACAATGTAGCGGCAAGGCCAAATAGCAACAACTAATACCTTATACAAACGAACACTTTGGACAAGATAGCGATCCATCCGGCTGGAAGTAGCAAACTAAAGAGATGCACTATGAGCCGGAGCCGCGAGTCACACTAAGAAGTCAAGAGTCGGGACCCGTAGCCTTTGAATGGCTGCCATGCCACGATTCAAATGGTTCACTGATTCAATGAGTCTTTGTGAATTGGCAATGACTCCTCGCCTATCTTAATGGATCTAGCGCTGGGCTTTCCATGTCATGTAAATGTCCATGACTATGGCAATGGGACTCCATCCAGTGACATTTCTAGTTCGTCTTTTATACATTTATCAAATCGATCTCTCTCTAGGTCTGGCAAAAGAGGACGTCAGAAGACACAATAGATTATTTTTGCTCCTACCTACCTGAGGCGCACATGAGTACCTGTATGCTGTTCGGTAATGAGAATGAGTGATATTAAGGTAACCTGGAGTGCGGGAGCAATTATCATAAAAGACCTAAAAATAAAGTTGCACCGTCACTATCGCCCCAGTTTCGTGCCTTTTGGTGTTTCATGCAAGCTGACGTCATGCTCTGAGTGCAGTAGGTATTTCGGAGATGTGGATATGACTCACCAGGTCGACAGATAACAAAGGAATGCACCACTATAAACCTAAGGTTTTTTTCACGGGAATTGTGAGAAGTTCAGTCTCCATACTAAAAATTGATCGATAAAGGTATACTCGAAGGTGCTAAGCTGAACATATCTTCAAGAAGTTCCTGAATTAATGGACAACTGAGTGACTTTTCGATATACTTGACGAGCTGTCACTAGTCTTACTGCTCAAATATTTCCACGTTCAGCCCCCAGCGGGTAATGGGAATAAATCTGTACCTAGTTTTCTTCGTCCCCAGGTTATTGCCCTAACTCCAACACCGCCAGTATGAACCTACATAAAGGTATACCTAACTTTGTTTAAGTTTGCATAACGGTTCATTTCGTAAGACCCATAAGAGACTTAAAAATAAATACTGGCGAGGAGCAGATCTTTTTTAGTTTTGATGTTTGATGTTGCGTCATACCAAGATGTGGGGCGATACTGTTCCAAAATACCACAAGAAGGAATGGTCGCTGATAAGCAGGTATCACGCAGGCATCAGGCGTCACAGGGTACCAACAAATCTATCGGGGCTTTCAACTCCTTAAGCACAGCTTATTACATTACAAGCCCTTTCCCTGTAAGAGTTATATCAGTGTACGTTTGGCTGCATGAACTTCAACAATGAGCCGGTTATACAACACTTCTAAATTTTGTGTTGCTTCAACAGATGCTCTCAGGGTGATGTTGCAATGAGTCAGCAACAACTGGCTCACCAATGTGATTTTAAATAGATAGGTTACCTAGGTCCAAGGTCTATGAGTTCAAGAGATGGGGACTGCTTGAACTTCCTCGCGTTTATCTAAGTCACAACCTGGAACCTGGAACTGCTTGAAGAACAACTAGCGAGAAAGTAAAAACTGTACTCCTTACGCGAGCATATAAACAAGATCTTGTAGATCATCATAATTCTCAACAATTTTAGAAGTAGAACTTAAACTGACCTTGCCAAACTGGCAAACTCAAACTGTAGTCAAACTGAACTGACCTTCCAAAAGCTGAGGCCATCCGTATAATTCACCAAATATGACAAGTTGATTAAAGACAAACTGTGTGACAGTACAGCATCTGTTCAAAACAATCAGACCGAGATGATACGCACTATGACGTCACTCCAAACTCCAAATCAAAACAGTAAAATATATTGTCGAAGAACCAATTAATGGCCAAAAATTTCCCTTCCAGGTAGCAGTTCCCCTTCGTGCTGCAGTGGACAGTGCAGTGTAGCCAATAAAAGGCTGGCAAAAACCCGAGCCACCCCGAGCTCTTCCGAAAGTGGTGGTGGTGGTAACCACCCGGCGGCCATTGTGGCCATTAATTCGTTCCCTCGACAATACCAAGGTGTAGTACATGGAGCTTCCCCAGACCCCTACACAAAGGTGACCATCAGGTAGGGACCCAATGTAAACAGATTCCTCATCCCTCACATGCAGAGAAAAATATGGGACACTGGTATATAAGAGTATGAGCTAGCAGTAGCCTTAAGTCTTAGTACAAGAAAGCATGGAAAAGCATCATCCGGATCACTGAGGCAGTGGTAGCTCGACAGATGTTTTCTCTTTATAAGGAAGGAGTGGAAATGGTGGCGCCGGCGCCCAAGTCCACGTGGCGCTTGCAAATGAGCCTTTACATTACTTACTACATTAGAGAGGGCGGTGGCTTTTTGCCAGGCTGGATAGTGGAATCTAATGCTCCATAACGGCCGGATATGACTCACTTCAATCAAATTGTTCTCTGCCGCTGAATCATTCAAAACTCCCATCCCAAAATGTATTTTGTACGTGTGGGTTTGAAAAACAATGGTCTACAATCACACGTAGATAAACAAAGATTTCTGTTCACCAAGCAACGGACGGTAGCAACTTGATGAATGGGTGAAGAAGAAGAACCATAAAGAATCTTCAAATTGAAAAGTAAATAAATAAAAATTACACCAGCCCAGCGACTCCGCCACTATACTGTTCATCAGTGCCAATCTCTTAAGGCTCTGCTTTACCTGACGATGCACTTTGTACTCCAGGGACATATTTCCAAGTCAAGGGGGATATCTCGAAAACTACAGGGAAATTGGAGAAAAACTACTAGGGCTACTTCTAGGGGAATCCAGAAAGCTCCAACCAAGGGGAAAAATTGAAAATAATTGGCAGCTCACAATGTTAATCCTTTGGGTAGCACCAGTGCTGAAGTAGAGCCTTAATCGTGTTCTGAATAATGAATGAGAGAGGTGTTAACGCAAATACAGGTGCTGAAGCCTGAACCTGAGATGGCATCTAGGGTCAACAAACAACAAACGGGACCCGGCGTATACTCCCCGGTTATCTATGGCTAATTAATTACACATCAATACCTATTTCACAACCTTGCATGTACCTTGTACCTTACGCGATGTGCCAACATGGGACCATGTATAGTCATAGGTGCATATACAGTTCATGATGCATATACAATATATAGATAGGTACTATCATGATCATGCACAGCATAAATGTTATGGAGACATCAAGATATATGTAAATTCTACAGTTAGTCCCGTTTGAATATGAAGTAGGGTCTCCAAATGACGTCAAATACGGCTGACCAATCAGTGCTAGATACCGAGGGGTTAACCACTCCAGGAATCTTGTTGGGAATCTCGTTCATGGAATTTTTTTGGAGTGGTTGCCCCTTCGGGGTTCATCTTTCTATGAATATCGTTGGGAATCTTTGGAAATCTTCATGGAATCTCAGTGGAATTTCAAGGAATCTCTGGAGATACTCTATATACTCTATAAGAACTCGAAAGTTCTGAGTGGTGAACGCGGTTAGGCCAACCACTGCAATACATCCCCTTCTTAACTTCATATTTTAAAAACTCACTATTCCAACGTCAAAAATAAATAATCAACTATTTTTAGCAGAAGTTTTGACGCGCAACTGACATTTTACGACACGAGCGCCGCGCACGTGCTTCACGGTGCTACAAAATAGCAAAATAACATTACAGTGCTACACTGTGGACTTTGTTATGTCTGGACTTACGTAATAAAGCGACCGTTGACAGCACATTCAGCCGTTCCGAAACACGTTCGGTCTTTTAACGTTTACGTCCCGAACGTACGGTGGACTGGAGTCGAGTGAAGCCGTATAGAGAGAGCTCAGTGCTCGCTGTGGGCTCGGCCGTGTGCCATACGGATCACATTATAATTCGCCGCCCCCTCGTAACTGACACCACACAGTTAAGTAGAGGGAGTTCTGATCAACAGAAAGACCCGCATAAAGGATCGTCCCTGCACCTCCCCGGGCCAGAATTTTGCTGTTTTTATAATGCAAAACTAACGGACCACTTGAACTTTTCTGAGCACACACACACTACAAAACTTTGTCAACTATACAGTTTCAGACGTTATTTCAGAACAAATTAACATCTCATACCTATACGAGGGGTTAACCACCCGTTGGGAATCTCGTTGGGAATCATTGGAAATCTTTATGAAATCTCAGGGAATCTTGGAATTTTTTTGGAGTGGTTACCCCCTCGTACCTATAGTTTGTTCAGAAGCACTTTAGTCTTATCAACGTTCATATATGACCTCAAAGAACAGCTCAGGTACGAAAAAACTATTTACTCAAAACCGGCCTCAGTGATTTGCATCACACCTAATAGGACCTAGGTATTACTGCTCTATTCAAAACTCACAAATTCAACGACACCCCATGATACCTCCCAATAAAACCCCTTACTCCAAGTGTGCTTCTTAGTGGTAGAGCGGTCATCTTGTGTCCTGAGAGGTCGTGGATCGAATCCCTCCGTAAGTAATATTTTTACCTGACGGCATGGATGGATTACTGAAATGAGGGCGCAGTACTTTTCTCTGGAACCGTTTATGGACCCGAAAACAGGCATGGGAAACCGAAGAGACACCGTAATACCTCATGCAGCCGAAACATGCGGACAGTCGTACAGATACAGGTGAGAACGTAAATCATTGTAATCGTGAAATAGTCGGTGCCAAATTGGGCTATAAATCCTAGTATGGTCTTCTTATAATGATTAATGATTGCTAAACATTCTATACAGAGAAATAAGGAAGGGATACTGACAGTCTCCAAAAGAAACTATCTAACAGTGGAAGTATACCTAAGTAGTCAGACGGGTTTATGACCCCCCCCCCCCCCCCCCCCCCGTAAAGTGCTTGAACGTGGGCCCAGAATGTCTCAGCCCCGGGGCCCTAAAATGCTGTCGCCGCCCCTGTCTACGTTAGTAGGTACTTCTTGTTTCAACATAGCCAGTTAATTTCTGACGATAAAAAAACATATTACACTTCGGAACATTTTAATATCCAACAGCATCCTCAAAAAATGGTCGGAAAAAGTGAACAAATCGTAATTATTTTCCTTCATAATATCAGCAAGTAAAAGTAAATACGAGGGATGCATAACTCATTGTATAGGTATGCCTAGAACAGAACAATTTCAAGAGTTTATTTGCGAGCCAGAGGGTGGCAGTCGTGGCACTAGCACTATCTAGAAACATTAGCAACGTCAATGGTTCACAGCATGAGCCGTGGCACCAGATAGCTCAACAAGTCTCTAATAAATAGCGTGAACCAAACCCACACCTAGCAATAAAGTTGTCTAGCAACTGCGGCTGCCTCACAAATCACTTCAATCCTTCGATCACTTCTCCATATTCCAGCCCAGCTTCACTATCATTTTACTTCATCACGCAGACTCTCTTAACGAAGAACCCATTTGCATGGGTAGAGTGGACAAGTATACCCCTGACTAAAGGACCCGGGTAACTTAAAGGAAAGAAGAACAGCGTGTTTAGAACTAATCGGAGAACTAAATGCAAACTACAACTTGTTCAACTTCATCAACCCTTGTACAACTCTCCGAGGGGGGTAACCACTCCAGGAATCTCGTTGGGAATCTCAGGCAATCATTGGAAATCTTTATGAAATCTCAGGGAATCTTGAAAATTTTTGGAGTAGTTAACCCTTTAGGAATTATCTTTCCACGAAACTCGTTGAGAATCTCAGGAAATCTTTGGAATCTTCATGCAATCTCAAGCAATATCTGGAGTGGTTACCCCCTCGCGACTCTCCAACGAATGATGGCCCCCTGGGGAAGCAGCACAATCTCCTACACCTTCCATCCACCTTTTCAGAACTGCGATCCCGCAACTTCGCTCAAAGTTCCAGCAAGGATGTCGTGTTAGATTTCACAGGAAGCGAACAGGCTTACTAGTCTCCCATTAAATCCACAGTTATATCCACAACACATGATGTCACTCGGCAAATCCGACACTGGGGCCCTGTCTCCGGCGGGTTTCACCCAAAGGCTACATTTTCTTTAACAATTCGTTGCCCATGTAATCGCTAAGACTTGACGACCATTATCTCGTCAGACGAACTACTTCCCACTTCCGTGTCCTTTCCCAGGATCAACAACCAGCCCAGGAATTACTGAAAAGCAAAAGATCCCCAAGGGGGCTATAACCAGGTACCAGAGAACAGTAATACACCAACAGATCGGAGTCAGGATACAAAAGAAAATATGAAAATATTTCTTGCTTCGATCGATCTATGAGCTTGTCAAGTTTTCTGACCAATTAGCTAGACTTCTGCTTAGCTTAGCTTCTCTGCTGCCACTGATCAGTTATGTGAGTCGAACCCCTGACCTGTGCCCTAACCTAAACACCTGGTGGCTTAGTGATGAAGTGACTACTGTACCGTTGAAAAGGTGGGTGACCTGTCCAGGTTCAAGTGTCTACAGTAAACGGTCCACATGTAGATAGCTATGATTGATGAACTTCTCCAAAACACATCCATCTTCTTCCGTTCCTAACTGGAACGAAGATTCCTTCACTTATTATAGGAAGAAGAGGCCACCAAAGGAGGACCTCACTGACCTTTGTCAGATTGTCCAAAATCCGTAACAAACATTCCATAACGGTCAACAAATGAGTTCTCATCTTTACTAATCGAATATGAACTCTGGTGCGTACCTTTAAAATGAAGTCATAATTCCCGTGCACGCCTTTGGGGTTACGGAAAGGAATATGGATGCTCAAAGGCAGCCGACTACAAATTTCATTAACACCTTCAATTAACACTGAACCATGTTTCGGGTTCCTGGCCAGCCATAATTCAGAGTTACTTCATTACCCTAAAAGCTTTCTAAGTCAACAACGAGTGACCAAAGACTGAAGACGGTCTCGGCCCAAATTAGTTTATAGGAAAAAATCGAGGGGTTAATCACTCCAGGAATCTCATTGGGAATCTCAGGCAATCATTGGAAATCTTTATAAAATCTCAGGGAATATTGGAAATTTCTGGATTAGTTGACCCTCCAGGTTGCGTCTTTCCACGAATCTCGCTGAGAATCTGAGGAAATCCTTGGAAATCTTCATGCGATCTCAGGTAACTTCAAGCCATTTCTGGAGTGGTTACCCCCTCGGAAAAAAATTGTCTCAGTCACCTAATTAATACTTATTTTTACTTTTTACCTTTATAGGAAATACCTACTCCATATTGTAGGTCAATAGTGAAAATTAAATACGAGACTGACAGTTCTGGTAGACCTAAAAGTGACCCGAACTAAAACAGATAGCATCGCATCATGGTTACGTTCTCCAATTAAAACCTGTAGAGGAATCAACAACCTTTTGTACCTTAAGCAGGTAAGGAGTCTGGAATATGTTGAAGGTCACGCCCTGGAGGAAGGGTATCCAATTACAGAAAAACAAGGCAACTACGTAAGACACAATAGTGACTTGGCTAAACATTGACTTTCTCAGCCGTAAATCGTCACGTTCCGCTGCGAAATGTCACAGAAGTCAGAGAACGTGGCACAACGGGGACAGAAGAACAGCTATTCACAGCCAAGGACAGGCCTACTCGTCAGATAATGACTGAAAATACAAATGTGGTGACATCACGGCATTGCAAACTGACTGCCAACCAAGAGGTTCGAACAGAAAGTGCAGTTTATCTCTAACTAAGGCTCAAGTCGATGGTTTAACCACTCGTTGGGAATCATTAGAAATCTTTATGAAATCTCAGGGAATCTTGGAATTTTTTTGGAGTGGTTACCCCTTCGGCGCTCATCTTTCTATGAATATCGTTGAGAATCTTTGGAAATCTTTACGGTCTCAGTAGAATCTCTGGGGTGGTCACCCCCTCGAAAACGTCTAACCAGAATTTTGACAAGAGCAACCTGAGGATCCGCCTTGATCGAATGTTGCAGTTTTGAAAGGTACACCTAGCTATAGGGGAGGGGTGGGTGTTTCCTAGTGCAACAATAATACGGAATAGGTACAAGTACAAGGAGTGATCTACAAATAAAAGTAGTCATACAGACTGTGAAGGGGTACCGAAAACGTACAGAGGATGATGTAACACAATGTCATCGCGCGTCCGTGATATTGATCACGACTAATATTATTTAGTGGATTAGAAAGGCGTTCCCTATGATTATTTAGACGTCCTGTGGGTACGTACAATATATTGTACATGCATGTATAGTACAAATACAATATCAACATCCTCACTGCACAATCACGCCTGGAACAAATTAATGAAGGCTTCTTTAACTTCTTTGAACATTTCATGCTCTAGAAAGAAGTCTAGGGATCCTTTCCTTCCGGGATTTTGTCCACATACGTACGTGGCAAATGTGAACAATAACTAAAGTACTGAGTAGGCTCTATAGATAAGAATTCTGATTGGTGCGCGATATGACGTCATGCACTAGGAGACAGTCTTAAATTCGAACGCGACAGCCCCTTTATATGATTTACTGATCTTGTAGTAGGTACCAGTACCGACCGCACCATCTGCTGAGGTCTTCGGGTCCACGTAGGGTGACTGACCCCTGGGCAAGAGTCCTTGACCTCTCCAAGGTCATGGTGGCGGGAACAGTTCCGCTTCGTCAAGCCATCCCATTTATAATCGGCCGGAGCTACTCAAATACAGGTCTAGAGGTCTACTATCCAATGCAGAGCCCTAGTACACTTTCCCATACCCAACCGCAGTATGCACGTTCACGTTATCATGGACTAACTGACACTGATGGAGGTTCCTGTGGCTCTATTATGGTTCTTAAAGCGTTAACTATCGCCGAGTTATAGCCGTGGATTTTTATTCCTTCCACGAGCCATCTCCATAACTCTACACCATCGCCAGAGCGCCTGCAGAGTCCAAGCAGTCTGACAACCTGACTTGTGTTCTGAGAAGTCTCATGCAGTTCGAAACCAGTAAATTTCTCGCTAGATCATCCTCCTCCTCCACCCATGGTCTTCTGCCTTACGTCAAATCAGCAGTTAGATCGTCCTTTTCGGCGGACTAATTTCTGCGCTGACTGATAACAAACTGGGGCCTAACGCTAAAAACAATTTCTCCCTACATTCTCATAGTTACTCCAGAACTGCCTGTAAGGTAACTAAGGTTTTCGGAGTTAAGGTACGTCGTTTGATCTTAAAACCACCTCAAACTGTAACAAGTGGCATTAAGCAGGGCGAAGCCTTCGCACCCTATATATACCTAAAAAAGATATACCTAACCTGTGCTGGGTAACGCCACCTGAAAATGCGGCAACAAGTAGGTATAGTGTACCTGCAATGCAATATTCTTGAGCGGGGGCTGGAAACGTTGACAACCGTGACTGACGCCCTTCACCCATCTGTCAACGGCTAAAGCAATCTAAAATGAGCCGGCATTTTAAAATAAATCTTGCATTGTGGAATTTATGGGACGTAACGAAATCTCGTTACTTTTCTAGGCAAGTGGCTGGAAGAAGAAACTGTAAGATCAGCTCCAAACGTACCAAAAGCAGAAACTCTGTACCTGCAGGTTGTATTTCCGCTATCTCATTTTATTGTTATTTTTATGAGAGAACAGAGAAAGAAGTGACATGGCACTGACGAACCAGAGCGCGACAAGCTTTGTATTTTTTAAATTTTTTAATAATTATATGTGGTATTGTGCTAAGTCATTTTTCTTAAAACTACGTAATAATGAAATACCACCAAGTAAATGAGAGGAATCTTTGTTTGATTTGTGGGGAACTACAGAAACTAACAGATCTTGGGTATCACTCAGAAAAATACGACGAGTTCATGACTCCATGAATGAACACAGGAGAAGATGCCTAATTATGCCAACTGATAAGAATGATAACAAAACATGACTAACATGAGATTAAAATAGCACAAGCATGAATGGGTGATCTCAGTGATGATAGCGGGTGACATGACATGGGCCACGGGTGGCTGACATTCATTACTGCAGGTCAGAGGTTATACTATCACTCCATTCATACCGCTTCACTGTTCACACAGTAGACTACAGCCATTATAGAGCAGTAATCGTACTTTTCACTCTCACTTGGTAAAGATAAGTAGCAGGATTGGAAGTTTCACGCCGGGATGGCTTGGAAAATAAACAGTCTAAGCCAAGAACCTTAGCATTAGTCAATGTCATGATATGATCAGTTACATTATCAGTTACATCAAAACATACCCCTTGTTGGAAAATCTAAAGGAAGTAGACAGCTCTGAGAATCTCCCTTCCTCTAAAAAAATGAGTCGTGTCTCAATTAATGCTCCTAGTTTCTTTCCCATCGCAGCGACCAACGCGCGTTCCCGGGCAATTTCTCATGCACGAGACAGCTAACATGCAAGTCCGAGACACACCCGCAAAACCCCCAAAATATCTTACGCAACTTAAAATTGATTTCATCCCATACGTTATAAATTAGCTCTTAAATCAAAGAATAGATTATGAAACGAATGTCTAGACGTCTACGCATGGCGTAGGCAGACGCAATTAGTTGAGCGACGGAAACAATTAAAAAAGGGAAATTGGCTGGACAATGTTGGGCAGTTTACTGGTTACCAAGGTTTACGCAGGGGCAGCTTTCTAGCGCGCCGAAGGGGACGGAGCAGTGAGCCCAAATTACAGTCATTACCTGTCACTAAACGATTATTAATTTTCTCAGCACCTGAAACACCTCGTATGGACATGTCCCTGTGACCACAGTCGCAGTCGCACTAGTCGCCGACCGGGAGTTGTCTTTTGACTCGGACATTTCAAGTTCCCAATAAGTAACAATACGCGAAAGTCAATGTGAGGTTATAATAATAATAGCTGAGGGTTGGGGGGGACAAGCCCAGCAACTAGACCGTTTTCAAGAACTATCCATTGTGTTCAGCTGGCAGCACTACCGCATACCAGCTACCCAGCCATCGTGTAAACGATGGGGACCTACAGTTTTAGGTGGGTTCCGAACCACCACAGCCTCGATAAACATTTCACTTGACATGCTGAACATATAAGAGGTGAATGCCGAGCAGAAAAACTTTTTGGCAGGATCGGGATCGAACCGGTGTGACCCGGCTCTCACTGCTCCTCAAAAGTCGACCATTTAGTCCACTCGGCTCGAGGCCGTCAATGTGAGGTTAAAACCTTGTTATGTGATTGAGCTTCAAAGCTTTTAGCAACCGAAGAAAGCTTATACGTTAATCGAACGAATGCTGATCTGCATAAAACTTTGAGAAAGAGTTTCTAGATGAGGTGCTCTCAACAGTAGGTACCTATAGGTATTCCACAACATCGCAAGGCATTAGAGTAGGCGCTTTTTCTTATTAAACCTGAAACTACAAGCTTACAAGAAAATCCAATCTGAAAATAACACACAGCATGTTTCATGACTTCATGAAAATAATTTAAAGTCAATGAGATACTCCTCCCTCAAAGAGTCAAAGATCGCGGCGAGCAGTTCTCCCGCACCTGGGCTGGACAATGGTCGGTCAATGCCAAACACTATGGAAGGCAGGTGAGGCCTATCACGAAAAGAGCAAAAGAAAAAGAAGCCCACCCAAAGGTTGGTCAAACAGCCCATTCCCTTGACCCTTAGTCATCAGATTTGATCGCCCAAAATCTGGCAATCAATAGCGACTCTGTGGTACTTACTGCTACTCCCGAATCTCGTCAAGTTTGCAGTCACGACCGCCCAGAGCCGAACGTGCTCCTGAGGTCAAACAACTTCCCTCCAAACGTTCAAATAAGGCGGAATTAATTAAAATGGAGCAGTGAAGACGGTCATTTTACGGTTATTACCCGACTGGCGCTAATCGTAGATTACGGACCATGTCGATGGCCAGTAATCCAGCTTCACTGGACCCTATGCAAGGTTTATGAAGTCTATAGGTTGTCTCGTTTATACGTCAAATAGAGGTTCAAGACTCCTCAAATAACGACAGACGATCAGCGCTCCTACTGCTCCTGGCCTGCAAGCGCTCGACTGTTCTGCTCTCTTCTTCAAACTTTCACATTCAAAAACAACCACCAAAATCTATAGATCTTGGGTTCTACGTGTCGGCTGTTTGCATAATTACTAACCTGGACTTATTTAAATACGAAACATAAACAAGGGGTTTAACCTGGAAACCTACAAAGGAAGAAGGTATGGTAAACAGCTCCGTAAAAGCCTTGAGGGACTTGAGGACTAACTAAACAGTAAATACTACAGAGCAGTGGACCAAACCTCTCCAGGCAATGAGGGCAAGCTGGACAAGTGGACGCAGTCCAGTGTTCCTGCATTTATGGGGGAGAAAAGAAACGTAAAGCTGTTCTTCTACCGAACGGACGTGGTCACACCCTTCAAATAAAGGTAACGGAAGAGATTCTGAATGACAAAATTTTACAAATTTCCGAGACTATCCTGTCTTTATAGTAAGTTTTTTTGCCTCAGGAGATTGGTAAAACAAGAGGGACTGGCCTGTGGCATTACTGGCATTCTTTAATTCGGTGCTGGAGGATATAATGGACTTGAATCACAGCAGACGCAGACGATAAGAACTAAGAGCAACATTATTGGGCTATTTATAAACACGTTATACTTATTCAATAAATTGGCGTTAATCTTGAAGGTAATAAAACGCAAAGCGCAGAGCCACAAAGCTTTAATTTAACGATTCATTTAGGAGAAGAGATCCAGATCGGAAATAAAAATATCTGACGTGAGGCTAAGCTGCTGGGGCGCTTTTTTCAAACCACTCGAAAGAGTAGGTGTATATCCAAGTATGACTGTCTCATGTTCATTCAAACTTACGAAAAGTTGTCTTTGCGGTCAGTAGATGGGAAGTATCAAAATGTTATAAATACAACAGCTCCGAGGGGGTAACCACTCCAGAGATTCCTTGAGATTCCACTGAGATTCCATAAAGATTTCCAAAGATTCCCAACGATATTCATAGAAAGATGAACCCCGAAGGGGTAACCACTCCAAAAAAAATTCCAAGATTCCATGAGATTTCATAAAGATTTTCAGTGATTCCCAACGAGATTCCTGGAGTGGTTAACCCCTCGAACAGCTGTTTCCAGAAATATCGTACAAAGGTGACATGATTCGCGAGTAAAACTCGCATACCGTTGTCAAACTCTTAATAATTTCATTACTATACAGATTAAATTATACAAGTCAAGCTGGCATCTCTTAATTTAGCGAAGAGAACAGTGAGTCGACTAACTGGTGACTGGAGTGGAGTAGAATGGCCGCCGGCTTAGCTGATAAGATCTACAGCAGCCAGCGCTACCCAAGATCTGTAAATTCAAGAGGTTGTCGTGTTTGGATGTGAAGTAGGAGTCAAAGCGACGTCAGATTAGGGGGACCAATCAAAAAGCTTGAGTGGCTGAAGCCAGTTGCCTCAAAGATTCGACGCCACTTTGACACCCTATTTATTTATAACAAAAACGGGTCAACTTCTTGGATTTACAGACCTCAAGAGCGCTACCTCCCTTCAACGGTAAATCGTGTTTTTCTGCTGGCAACCCATCAAGGAGTTTTTACCATCGTCGAGAAAAACATAAAGGCTACCGCCGCCTTGTCGAGAGGTTATACAGGCTCGGAAATAGGCCACTGATTGCCGACATTACACCCATGTAAGGTAGAGTAACCTTCATGTTTTAAGCGGACAAACAGCGTACCTAAAGCCTCAGCTCTACTAAGCAGGTGCAACAATCATTAAAAACTGGTTGCAAAACTTAATTTATATACACTGGTTTAATGAATAATGATATCATAAAGTTAAATCATGTCATAGATAAGTGATAAATGAGTCTTCAAACATCGATGTAAATGAGAAATTACGAAATTGCCGCCTTCTCACCTCGAGAAAAACTTTGAAAGAGCCGAGCCTGGGAAGGAAGGGTGCACGACTGGTGCTGAGACTGTGGCAATAACTCTGGTGTCACTTTCTTGCCTCTTGTTTCTTGTATACTTAGAAAGGACGCAAATCCCGAACGGACAGGCTTGGCAGACAACGCCAAAAGCGGAAAGGGAGAGTGAAGTTCCTCTTATTCAATGCGACGACAACGAGATTTTTTTTCTGATAACTCCACTTGGTGCATGAGGTGAACCTAAGTGTGATTTTATTGTATTAAAAAAATCAGGGCTTATTGTCCGTAGTGAAACTTACTAACAGTAATGGCCCAACATCATTATGTTGACAGTTCCACTGGCCTATAGGCTCTTGGGCCCAATTTGGTAAAGGCTGGCCTGAAGAGGGCGGTGCATGATGTGGAACCTCCATGGTACGAGAAAATATTTGTTTGTGCCGGGATTGAACCTGCATGGGGCCCAGACCTACAACTTATAGGTACTATTCTAAAATCTACATTATTTCTCATGATGCCGAAATTTCACGATGTTCAAGTTGACAACATCAATAATGCTCACCAAGTGACATCAAATTTTCAGTGAAATTCTGAGACGTTAGTTTAATGTCATGCTCACGTGCCGGCATGTCTTACGATGAAGCAGGTGTGATTTCTCACGACTCACGCGAGTATACGTTAGGTATGTCAGGCAGAGTTCGCAGGGTTTCAAGGACTCAGGCTCGTTGGCCGCTGGAGCTGGAGCATTGTCTGGCATTCCAGCGCACCGGCCCGCACCAAGCATGGTAACTTGGTAACTCCGTAACGCCGTAACGGCCAAACGGCTACACACTCCAGCGTCCAGACGGCCATCGCTTTCATTGCCACATAACATGTCTCTGTCTACTGTGTCTAGTCGAGCAGGGCCGGACATAGGGCGTGAGGGAAAAAAAATCAAGACCGAAATAGCAGTCAGTCTGGAGTCTGTGTTAAACAGAAGACCCAGGATGGTCAGCCTGCATAAGAAATACGATGCTACGACAGGGAGATCAGGAGTACGACCCCCATCATACAACAAGGTCGGACAACACCCCCATCGGGACAAGTCACCAGTTGTGAAATTCTGAGAAGGTGTATGCTCCGAAGAAACGGTTGGCCAAGGCCGAGGTCTACTTCATCTACACCACAAGCGAAAAAGGTTGTCTCTGCTTACAGTTTAGGGCGCGAGCACGAAAAAAGAATATGACCGAAATCCTTATAGGAAAATCCGCAACATTACGTAAATAATTTGGCCAGTTCACTCATGAGCGCATACGTCAGATAAATCATAGATGTCTCGCGCAGGACAACATACGACCGATCAAATTTCGCCTGAGAAAGTACCTGAAAAAACGACCGCAACCACCCGACTTGTCGCCCGAGGTCATCTCACCCGTCAGGGCTCCTCATTACTTTTCAAGTCAATTCTGTGGCTATGTCAGGCTGGTTATTTACATATTATATTTTATTTATAGATGCGCGACACTACCCACTACCTGTTTTGGCAGCCCGAGGCCGTTTGAGAAATGGAAAGTCACATGGTACATTTCATCTTGAATAGAAGTAGAACAGAAAGGCAGTCGATTTGTATAGTAATTTGACATAACACGACGCGACGAGATAACGCGACGCTGGCAATGGGGCAATTTGTCGGCTGTTTAGGCGTGGGTGCAGCGTGGGAAGTCAATGCACCCTCATTATCATTACCTACACCATTTACCTTACCATCTTCTACCCGACTAACCAGGCCTATCATTGGCTACTCCAGTACTCCAGAACTATCCTACGATACAATATAAAATGAATGGAACCTAGAACCCCTTCTAAAACCTACTAGCTAGCTATACTCCACGCGCATCTTGGATGATAGTAAACTCAGACTTATCGAAGGGTGGATAGGCTACAGATATGTGAATTGTCGTTGTTAAACTCTATTAGATCATAGTGGTCCTACTTCTCAAATCTATACTTCGGGTTCTGAACAAAAAATAATTTTGGGAACCCTGTGTTTTTTTTTTAAACAATGTGTGAAGTTACTGTCATCCAAGATGCGCGTGAAGTATAGTAAGTACAGATACATTCGAGAACCTTAAAAGAACAACCAGTCATTGATTCGAAGCACAAATACAGCGGACTTGCACGTGGACTTAAGACCATATTGCCACGTGTGGTTGGCCAAATAAACTTGAACTTGAAGTGCGAGGTCTTTGGCTTCATAAACCTATCGCATCGTGAGTCAACAGCTCACCTATATTTAGATTTCAAGCATAGTGATAGCGCCTCTAAATCCCCTCTAATAATATGTAAACCGTAAACCGTGGCGCTGCGCTGGTTTCAAACCAATGATAACGGTCATAATTTGGAAGATTTATGGAACCCTTTTCAGAGCAAGAGAAGAAAGAAGTGGAACCAAGGCATCCTATCTTCCATGTCTACACGGTCTGGAGAAGTTTTAGTACTTATACGCTTACTGCGTTGAATTTGGAATTGCTTCAGTCTTAATTTGGCCGAATCATAGGTATAGTTTCGTCGAAAAAGCGGCTTTGGAGAGGTTCAATCCCTTAATTTATCGAGAAGTAAGGAGTAAATTTTAAACTGAGGACTGAATGCATGCCAGGTATTTGTACTACTTCCACGGGCGGCAAATAAGAACTGCATCTCCTACAGAGTTCATCAGTGGCCTCTATACCATTTCATTTTAAACTATAGTCCAAGTCAGGCTGGGAGCGTACCGATTACTCATAATTTCTTGCAAATCTAGGGCTGATCAAAACTTTTTCTTGATCAGGAAAAAATCTGCTCAGGTTCGGATTGGCATTTTTGGCGTACGGTAGGATATGGAACCCAAATCCGTATCAGCGTCAACTGAAAATCTTCAAGAAATTATGACTAATCGGTACGCTCCCAGCCTGACTTGGACTATACTCTTGCTGGGATTTTGTATACCGGCAAGCTAGCTCACCGAAGAGAAGAAACGGGTTCAAAACCATGCACCGGGAGCTCTAGCCACGCACGCGGTATTGTTGCAGAGACTTGGTCAGTTGGCGAGCTCTCAAGAAGCAAATTCAATCGGCAAGCCCACAAGGCAAATGGTATTGTTCTCCGACCGTGGGGCCTGACAAGAGTCAAGACCAAGCAACAATAGGTAAAATGAGAAAGGATCAAAGGAAACGCCGAAAAGGCCATTACTGTAATCTCATACAGGCCCCAATTCCATTCATGGGATATTAAAATGTGGCCTATTATAACACCTACTGTAATAACCTGAGACAACCATCTTGGGGCATAAGGAATCCACGACAAAAACAGTAATAACCAACCATACCTCCCCCACAAAAAATAGGGATCGTACCTATAAGGAAGCGGCTCAACTTAACTCTATCAACATCTCCTAGGAGAGATGTTTTATCGGCCTAAATTACAACGCAATGGATTACTATAATTAAAACTCATGACGCCTACAGGCAATACCATAATCTTACACTTGTGCATGGCCGAGGCTTTCAGCATTTGGGGAGGAGAAATTACGATAGACTCCCAAAATAGGCTGAATAGGCACCTCACGACCCAAGAAATTCAAACAGGCCTTTGGGCGCCAAATTCAACACGCACAGTCAACGCACGACGCCCATTACCAATTACCAATAAATTTCTAGTGATAGATAGCGTAAGTATTGTAGGTGTATAGGGGGTTATGGATGGGTCTCACATGCAGAAGGATGAAAGCGCGTAGGCTGGGCATATAATACGGAGAAGTCGTGACTACGGGGGAGAAATTGGTAATCGAGGGGAAAATTTGGAAAATCCTCAGGTACGTATGTTATGGGCGACTCATTAAAATAACATCGGCTAAAGACAGCTGTGCTGCCCCACTGCAGTCTCCACGAAAACCAATATAGTGCCACTTGTGTTTTTACCCTAAATGGCGTCCAAAGTCAGCCCTAAAAAAATTATGCCAAAAACAAAAATGAATGGACATTGATGAGGACTAGGCAATACTTGGCAGAGGGCCGGGGCTCGCTGGAGCTGGGCAGGCGGCATTACAAAGAAGACCGCAAAGCGACCACTGGTGACTTGGAACGAAATAATTGCAATGAAAGCGTGAAAAAGACATCTTCCAGGAAGCTTTAGACCACCACCGCCTTCCAGCAATAATCTGCAATCCTTCCCTTTGTGCCCTTGCCGATGGCATCCACCGATCAAGAACACATAATTTATGCAATAACGTTTTACTATTCATAAATCTGGAATAGATCGCTCTATAAATACAGGAAAGCGTGCATTATTATGCATGTTGATTAACACAGGAAGAGGTGAATTATTTTCCATTTTTTCCTCGGAATGGAAGACTCAGATATACTCTCAGACGTTGCATCAGTAATTTTTAAATAACTTACCAACATGCAGAGAAATTATGACACTTTCCGACACAGGAAAAAAATAAAAAATACTTCCAATGTTATTTTCGAAAAACGAATTAGAATTATAAGGCCTAATTTCGGGTTCAGATATATCTCGAAACGGGGTTATTCCGAGAATCTGTGATTTACCATCTATCCCATCGGCCAGTTATAATTAAAGAAAAATATGTCAAGATACCCCACATTTCCGACATTTTATTTCTTTCGAAGGGTTCCTCCTCAGAGGCGGCAATCAGTGACCTCTGATACTGATAAGCCATCCATGTGATGGAAGGGAGCATGCAGAGGGCGGTTCTTCCGTCCCTCAGGCGGCATGCGCGCAGCCCACGCCCTACGCCCCAGCGCTATGCACGTGAACGACAGCCCGGCTCTGACGAGGCTCATTTCGTTCGCTGGACGGTAGGCGGCATATCTAATGAACCAAACCTTATAATTACTATGTCTGCTGCAGTGAAGGGGGTGGAGAAATGTCAACGGATGACTCATCCTCGCGCCTTTGGCTAAACAATACCAACGTTTAAATCAAAGATTAAACGAACTATCTCTATCGGAAGATGGTATATTATAATAATCGGTACATCTGTACATTTATGGCAAGACTGGTTTTCTTACCTTCTTTTGGTACCCAGTACCATGAGATATACAATTTTTCAGCGGTCGGAATTCGAACCCGGCTTCAATGGCTTTCCAAACCAGAAGCCTTACCCGGTCATAAGTTTTTAATTTGGAGCGAAGCTTTTACGAATCCGAGTTCTGTTGAAGGCAAGGATATTCCCATTTTTTTCTGGAAGTACCTTATTTCTTTTCGTAGCCCTTGAGAGAGGATAAGATGCAAAATGGGGGGAAGGGGCAATTGGGAACTAGAAAGAAAGGTCTAGGTGCCGAGGTGCGTAGGTAGGAACAGACCAGACGTTTCGTTAGGAACAGGTTTCTAAGTCTTATCACTTCCATATTATTGAATGAAACTACATTTTTCGGGGCAGGTGAGAATGGATGTGGTCAAGTTCCTCACAATGTGTTTTGTCGCGTACAGGAACAGGTGCAACGCATTCCAATGTCTGAAGGAGGACTCTTCCGTGGTCTGGAATTTAAGTATCATATCTGTTCGGAACTATCTCTGCCCTCATTGTGCGAGAATCACATTAGGTATACCATTGACTTATCTGCGATGCGGAAGGAACCGGAACGGCAATAGGCTATCTGCCATCTGTCCGGAATAGCATTATAGCGTCCGCGGCCTTGATGACATCAGGCAGCCTTTACAATGCGACGATCATTCTGAATTCCAATCTTATCCCATCACACATTCAAGTTGTGCAACAAGTAAATAACTCGACACTGGCCATTGTGGGATGAACAACGAGTACCGAGATAGTGATACCACCCTTGTTCCGTTCTTCTCAGTACTAATGATATAACGAAGCGAAATGTGTTCCGTGACACTTGGTTCTTTTTATGAGCTTGGAAAATAAGTTATAGCCGAGGGGTTAACCACTCCAGGAATCTCGTTGGGAATCTCAGGCAATCATTGGAAATCTTTGTGAAATCTCATGGAATCTTGGAAAATTTTGGAGTAGTTAACCCTTCGGGGTGCATCTTTCCACGAATCTCGTTGAGAATCTTTGGGAATCTTCATGCAATCTCTGGAGTGGTTAACCCTTCGGTTATAGCCAACAGCAGACAGCTGAGAGAAGAAGGTACTTCTCCAGTTGCATGACGCTGTTGGAAGTTATATTGATATTTTTTTATACTTACATTTTTTATATATTGGTAGCGATAGAGAAGCATACAGCAAAAGCATGGCTTCCCTATATCGGTGACTTAGACTTAAAATGCGGGTCAAGGGCATATTTGTACAAGCCGAAAGCCATAGATGCAACAGTTATTTAGTTGTTATCGAACCCTCCGATTACGTCAAGTCTCAAAACTCAGGTATTTCACTGTGTATGAGGACGCTTGTACAAGTAGAAGACATTGGGCGGGGTGGAAAATGTGGAAATCACAAAAATAGTCAGAGATTCGTTTGGGTCGGAGTTATATCACTGAGTTAAATCACCCAAATTCCGAATGCATCACATAGCCTTGAAATGTCGTAATGAACGGTAATAGAGCTGGTTCCCACCATAACCGGTGAAACCAACAATCTCGTTGGGAATCATTGGAAATCTTTATGAACTCTCAGGGAATCTTGGAATTTTTTTGGAGTGGTCACCCCTTCCGGGTTCATCTTTCTATGAATATCGTTGGGAATCTTTGGAAATCTTTATGGAATCTCAAGGAGTGGTTACCCCCTCGACGGTAATAGAGCTGGTTCCCACCGCATAACCGGTGAAACCAAGGGTTGATCCGTTGATCCTCTGTTAAGTCAGTGCTAGTACTGACGATCTAGTACGCACAATCTCCTTTTCCGGCCATGCAGTTTCCGTAAACAATAGAGATTTCCATAAAGTAAGAGAAAGTACAACTCGACCATTTGTTTTAATATGGATAGACAGCGCAGACAGCAGACATCGACATGACCCGACAGAGTGGCGCCAGTGGCGGAACGTCTCTCTTAATCTCACATACTAGTCACTCACAAGTCAGAGAAAATTGAGCACCTAGTATGCAATGCAGGAAAAAATGCGGTTTTCGCCACTGAGCCTGGTACTCGTTACGCGACGCCACTGCGCCAGCAAGGCGCCAGCCGATACAGAATCCCCCGTATCCCTTGTGAGGCTGCAGGTACCGACAAGGTCTGCCTCCAGTTGACAATGCACCTGGCCATCTCCCAAGTGGAACCTTCGCAACAAGTGACCGGAAACAGACATTGCAAGCCTATGTCGCCCATGGGCTCTACCTGATTAGGATTCCAAAACTACCTGACAATACCTATATCAATGTCAAAGTCTCAATTAACGTGATGGAAGTAGGTATCCCACGGGATTCTGATGTAGGAGCGACAGCCACAATCATTGCCGAAGTTGAGTTTTGAAACTGTTAGTGAAGTTCGGCAGGGCAGGCCCTGAGACCCTTAGGGTGCGTCCCACCACACTCGGTAAACGGTTAAACTCCAGTTAAAGTCAGTTTTTACCGTGCAATAATTTGAATTTAACTGGAGATTACCGTTAACCGAGTTTGGTGGGACGCACCCTGAGAGAGCCAAATCAGGAGACCAAAATCGGAAGCAAAGGTGTCAGGTCCACTGGGTTTTAAAAAGGGTCGCCAGCAGACAAAACGGTGCCTGTATCTCTTGTGAGCTTTGACACACTAGGAGATTAACAAAAGAGAGGAAGCAGAAGAAACAACCCTTTGCCCAGTGGGAACGAGAACGAACCCTTTCCGACAGGGTATTTTCGCACTTCCTCTGACCTAGTCTGCAGGGGTGGAATTCACAACCATCCCTTAACGAATGGAGGGATTCATCACGCATATTATGTTTAGCTTATTAAAGTGTCAAGGGATATTTCTTAAAAAGTAGTTATAATACAGTACTGGGTCTTCTGATTGACCGTCCGCGTGACCATTACGGATAGGAACAATAACATACATACATCATACATCACTGTTGTTTCAGGTCGAAATGAAAACCTGAGTGCAGACAGATGTAACCGCAATAAAGGCTGAGATTCGGAGATGGCGCCAGTGAGGATGTAAAGGGGATGCTGATCGATGATTCCATCCTGTACCTTTTTCAGGTAAATTCTGCGTTTTTGTGAGAAGATGTGGAGTCACATAAAAAGGTCCACCTACATAACAGATCGTGATCTGAGATACTGAGGGTACGGAAGATCCAGATGATCCCGAAGAGAGGGAGGAGGGTCAAAAACTGTCGAAGATTGCATTTTTTGACGGCCAACACTCGAAACACACAACAAAATCTCGTTTCCTAATCGATTAATGCGAAATCACGGGTACCGTGCGTCCAAGCTTCATAAAGTAAACAAATTTCCGAATGATATGATCAGAAAAACGACTTGTAAAACGGTCCTAATTCTTGATAACACTCTATCATTCTTCATCCTGACATCTACCTTAAAATGGAGGTGAGTACTGCAACCTGTAATCTTTGGAGGCGTCCAGGAAATCAGGGATTGGCTTATCAGTATCACTGACAATTGCTAATAGTACGCGGGCAGATTTAGGTCATCCTGAATAGCAAGATAAGACCACAGAATCAGAAACCAACACAACTGACCTACTTCTGGGAGTTCTGGGTTGTCTTAGGATAGTGACATTCTACTCTGGGTTGGTTATTGTATATAGGACATAAAATTTCAAACCCAACGCCAATTCACGATTCCAGGCACATATTGCAAGAAAATAAGAAATATGTTACGTGTCTCAGAAGCTTCCCCTGAAATGCCCCTAGAAAAACAAACACCACCTTAGGACAAAAGTAAGTGCCAACAAAATTCTTCATTTATTTTCAAACTTCATGAAAACATCCAGCCAACACAATATTCTGATTCCTAAAAAAGTCAATAAATATAAAATGCACAAACCTTCCTCAGAAGTAAGCGGGGAAATAAACCAAAACAGCCAACGGAAAACTACACCCACTGGAGTAGGAAGAAGCTTCCTAGCTGGACTCGCGAACACGACTGCGGCGTGAGGCAGGGAAGACGGAGCGGCAGGTCCCCTCCAGGCTCCAGGCAGGCAACCAGCGCTCAGCGCTAGCTCTACAATTTACACATGTTAAGGTTCAGGTACGTCTTTTCCAGGCTTCCTTCCCAGGCTAACCCGCTTCCTGCCACCTTTGTCATCCGGTTCCTTTTTTCTTATTTTCGTGCCCACTCGAAGGGGCTGCTTTGTTCTCCGTACAACCAACAGATGAGGGTAGTTTATACAGTTAGGCTTAAAGTTATCCACGAGGGGTTAACCACTCCAGGAATCTCGTTGGGAATCTCGTCGAAAATCTCAGGCAATCTTTGGAAATCAATGTGAAATCTCAGGGAATCTTGGAAATTTCTGGAGTATAGTTAACCCTTCGGGATGCATCTTTCCAGGAATCTCGTTGAGAATCTCAGGAAATTTTTGGAAATCTTCATGCAATCTCAAACAATATCTGGAGTGGTTAGGTACCCCCTCGGTTATCCATATAGGACTCTTGCGCGGATGAAACGTATTTCACGAGAACTGGTATAGATGCTACACACATTTTTAGGCGAGACAACCTATAACTGGTTTTTATTAATATTTTTATTCAATTTTACCATGTTATTCTATTAGGTAGATTTCGAAGAAAAATCTACCTATTGTAGTCGTACCAGTAGTCTCACTTTTGAAAAATTTCTTCACAGTTCTTCTTTTTATGACCCCTGGATCCCAAAACCACCATCAGTTCAAAAGTTTATATATATATATATATATATATTTCTTCTATATATAGTTTCTTCTTATATAGTTCTTCTTTTTATGACCCCTGGATCCCAAAACCACCATCAGTTCAAAAGTTTATATATATATATATATATATATATATATATATATAAACTTTTGAACTGATGGTGGTTTTGGGATCCAGGGGTCATAAAAAGAAGAACTGTGAAGAAATTTTATATAATATATATATATTATATATATAATATATAAAATATAATATATATAATATATTATATAATATAATTTTATATATATAATTTATATATATATATATACATATATATATATATATATATATATCATTTTCACTTCCTTGTGAACACGCTAGCAGCCGTATTTTTGAAAAATAATTGGTTTTGACTATTTAATAAAATATTAGGGTCTAAAATCTCGGTCGATTGACTATTTAATAAAATATTAGGGTCTAAAATCTCGGTCGAGTTCGTTAATGGGGGAAATCGGACGAAGGGGGGGGGGGGGGGGAAATGGGGGGACTTTTTCGAAATCTGGCTTTTTGGCCATAACTCCCTTAATATTGCAACTAATGAAACGTAGTTTTCTCTGAGGGTCGTCTTACAATACTACCTACAACTTTTCTTAGTAACGTTTTTGGAAAAAGAGGGTTTTGCGCACAAAAAAATTCATAACTTGTGTCCTAGGGGTGTTATCGAGTTCTTTTGTTTTGTAATGCATTTGCCTCAACATTACCTACAACTTTTGTCTGAAAAAGTTTTTCGTCCGACGCACCGTTTAGGCAGGGGGTGGGGGGTTGAATTTTCAAAACGTCATAACTCACTTATTTGGTGAGATATTGAGTTTATTCTTTTTGCTATGAGTTTCTATTAATAATATCTACAACTTTTGGCTGAAAAAGTTTTTTGTAAAATCACTTTCATTTTCTCGGGGGGGGGGGGGGGGGGTGAAATTTCAAAACTCAATTCCTCCGTTGTTATTGTAGAGAATGCATTTGGGTCAACTGAAAATCTTCTTAACCGTCTTTCTCAATGATTTTAGACTGCTTTTAGTGGATGGAAGTAATCTTCGAAATCTACCTATTACGCCTTTCGGGGCTGCCGAAAGGGATTTTTTTTTATTTAATCCCTCCCTAAGGAATATGTCCTGCCACTGATCTAGATTAGCAACTTGGTCTGTTTTAGGTTTTTCGGGCAGGTAAACACACCAAAACTATCAACCTTTGACACAAAAAGTCTGCCTTCAACTTTATGGCAGCAGATAGTTAAAATAATGATCATGCAGAGAAGAATATCGTCAACACAACCCACCTGCACCTGCGGCCATTTTTTGCCACCCCCTTGTTCAACAAAAACTGAATGACGTTTTTCGTTTTTTGCTATTTCAGGACGGTGTGAAATGACTTTTCAGTCAGAATAGATGGTAGTGCAAAAAAGGGAGCATTTCCAGGAATCACTGTAGTTTTCCTAAACAGGTACACGCTGGGTCACACCTGGGACACAGGTCTGTCTGTCAAGGTAATAGGTTTATTAGTGGCCGCCGCTGTACCTGGGCCCCTTTCAGGGGTTTTGCTGCTTTTGTACGAAAAGGAACAGGCTATAGGAAAGGTGTCATTGAGGGAGAGCAGGTTCTATAAGCGTATCCTATTGTGAGTAAAAACAAAAAATAAGCAAAAAAGGGAAGGAACAATTGGAAAACTATACCGGCAATTGGAGGGCCACTGAAAAAGCTACAGAAGAATGATAATTCAATACCAAACAACCTAGAATTTTTTACAACAGTTTCACAGACCTATTTCTGTTTCGATTAGAGAGTTTTATAATCGTGACGTTTTGTGGATGACCGTGTACCTAAGGCCCCATGCAACCAAACCATAATTTTCCAGAACCTAAAGTCCACTTACTTGGTCTATACATGAGCGAGAGGACTCGATAGCCGAGTGGACTAAATGGTCGACTTTTGAGGAGCAGTGAGGGCCGGGTCACACCGGTTCGATCCCGATCCTACCAAAAAGTTTTTCTGCTCGGCATTCACCTCTGATATGTTCAGCATGTCAAGTGAAATGTATATCGAGGCTGTGGTGGTTCGTATTTGGTAGTGCTGCCAGCTGAGCACAATGGATAGTTCTTGAAAACGGTCTAGTTGCTGGGCTTGTCCCCCCCAACCCTCAGCTATTATTATACCTATATATGAGCGACAAAAGTGAAAGAAAGTCTCAAGACGGGCTAAAGCTGGTAGGCAACCGAAGAAAGTCTAGGCCAAAGATGCCTCTCACTGTTGGAGAGGCCACTCTCAGAGGCCTTTCACAGCGGCCTTGGCTCCATGGAGCCTCTGTCCAAACATAAACGACATGGATGAAAGAAGAAGCCATCATTTAAATGATAATCAGTGTAAATAACCATGAAGCCAGGCTTGAGCGAGGGAGTAGAGTACAGTGAGTTGTCCTTTTGCCTCCTATCAAGACTAAAAATCCATTTTGACTTCTCTCTCCGAGGAGTCCGAGGCATAAGTTTATGTAATCGATTCAGTCGAAATGAAAAGTCAAATTAGAGTGAAGAATTTTTTAAGTGGGGCAACGCCATTCCAGAAGTGAGAAATGTTTGATGTTTTTGCGCCGAGACTTGAACTGTGACTCCTCAGGACTCTGCAACATACGTGAGGCACTGTGAGGCAAAGTAGCACTGTTCGACTTTTACAATAGCCTAGAACATTCAGCTTCAAGCTTCACCTAGTACAATAGAACAGTACTAACAGCCGGTAATAATAACCCATACCGACACATAAAATTCACTTTATGGGAGAGTATTCGCCCTCTATAACAATGTATGTACTCCACTGTTTTTACGTTTGTCTACAGCTCTGGGACGCTGTCTTTCTCAGTTATACAAACATGTCCAAGGAATTACGAACAAAACTGCTGTCCCATTATAACTTCGAACCTTGTTCAGTCGGTAATTTTCCCTAGGGGGCTCTGATACAGTAGAGAGACACTCTGTCTTGGGTCTTGCTTATAATGGGAACGCGTCCTAACACAAAAAGTGTCGGGATTGAGAAGGAAGAGAGCCGCGCCTACTGAAGGAGTTTATAAACAAACTGCAGGGAGTGCAGGGGCTGCAGCCAGTCGCTGTCGTATAGGGGTCACTGACACTGTATCTCTTCTCATTCTCCTCATCACACATCACTCCAAAAGTTTCAAGCCCTCAAGAGTCTCCATTTCAAGTGCATGGCGATGTTCATGCACACGCGGACCCAAGTTCCCGCGCATACAATCTGAAGATTCTATCTGCAGGACACTAAACCTAGAAGGGTAAGAAGAAGAGTCTTTTCAGATGGAAGCGAGGGGTTAACCACTCTTTGGGAATCTCGTTGGGAATCATTGGAAATCTTTATGAAATCTCAGGGAATCTTGGAATTTTTGGAGTGGTTACCCCTTCGAGGTTCATCTTTCTATGAATATCGTTTGTAATCTTTGGAAATCTTCATGGAATCTCAAGGAATCTCTGGAGTGGTTACCCCCTCGGATGGGAGGGATGCAGTAGAATCCTCTGATATCTTGCAGGCACTTCCCCATTATAATTCCATAACATTCTGCAACGTCTATTGGTCGTTGATGGGTAGACGCAACATAAAGAAACTGGTACTATACTCTTCCCGACTAATGCAGTGGAGTAGAAAACTTCTCTGCCATAACCCGGGTGTACCTAATTAGAATTCAGCACTTGCACCAAGTTAAAAGGGTCAACCACTCAACATCGCACACATGGATGCATATTTTAGGGAGAGGGCATCTGCCTCTTCAGCCATCCAAATCAACTACAACTCGTACAACATATGTAAGAAGAGGCAGTGCCGTATCTTCGATGTGTCGTCGACGCAGGACGAGGAACTAAGTGACGTAAAAAAAAATTTATAAAAAAAAAATAAAAAAATCAATCAGAAACTGGCCCTTTTTATAAATGAAACCCAATTCCTGCTGAGGTGTCAGTAACAAATCAAAACACAACCCGATTGAAACCAAAATCCCATTCCTACCCAACCGCACTCAGCTGGAGTTTATCTCAGGTTCTAATCTCCCATACCTTCACCATAAAATTTGTATGCAACATTAGGAAGACAACAAAAGAGTAATAAGCAGTGATAATTTAAGCAATAAAGGCACAGGTGTTGGGGGGTATACGTAAATCTAGGCGGCACACTCAAAGAATAAAACGCGGCCGCCAATACCGTCTACATGGGAACAATGGCCGTTATTTCGCATTCTAAGTTTATGAACTGTAAATTTTAGCATATCTATGCTCCATCTCTAACAGGTTTCTTCTCTGAAATGTCTTTTATACTTACGTGCATAATCCACGGTAATAAATAGGCAGTCGTTCATTGTAGAGCCTTCTACGTTTTGGATTATTGGAACCGCCCCCCTTTTCAATTAATATAATTTTGGCGACAGCTAACCAAATAGGTTGCCTATTGATTATTCGCGGAAGGCAACAAATCTAAGTAACACACTGGTCTGAAGGATAACGTTAAGAATTCGTTATACATAGTTCTCCCATTTGTACAGACGGCATACGGCATACGCCTGCCGGGGTCAATTCTTGGGGGTCAACCTCTGACCCACGTATGGTGTGTGGTCCCATATATATCATGTAACCAAGCTCTGCTTCGGGCACCGAGGCCATGCAATTACATCTGGTTTATCACCATTCAGCAGCATACTACTCATCGCTAAACCCATTCATTTGGCCAAATTTATACAGTTTACACAAGCCCACGCATTGGAAATGTGTATGATGCAGCTCAAGAATGCGGCTGCTATATGGAAATTATAAACAATCACATACGATTTCTGGCCAGACCGCACCTGTGTTTGCAACAGTGGCGTAGGGGAGGGGGACTGGGGAATATAGGGGAAAATGGGGATGAGGAGAAACTACTCCCCCGTACTCCCCCTATTCAATACCTAATACTCGCAGGGATACTTGATACCTCAGTGCCCCCAAGGTGCAACACCATTCGGCACCCCGGGTATTTCTTGCCAAAGTGACAGTCTTCCACCGAAGAAAAATTAGACCCTTATCGACATTTGAATCGGGCAGTAATAAATGCCTCACTGAATTTGGCGAAAACAGGCCTGACGGGGGCCTGCGCGCCTCCAGGCCAAATTTCAATTCGACTCATTAGGGCGGCTCGGACAATTGTATCATTGTGCGCTACAGGTAGTCCAGGTACCATACCTGATTCTTATATCTAGCTGGACAGGCCCGGTAGAAAGTATCGCCTCAGGCACCCTCGCAAAACAATTCGCGCACTGCCGATAGGGGGGACAGAAAATAAATTTCTCGTTTGGGGGTAACGGTAGAGACTGATCTTGACCTATTATCCCCTTATAATCACATTTCTTTAGTTTAGTTCAGGTTGCATGGTAATATTATATTCATAAAACTAACAGCCAGTCAGTTCATCATTATCCTATAAGGTAGTTACAGCCGATTATCTGTCAAACTGTCATTATAGGCATCACCCTGTGATACCTGCAGGTTACAGGTACACGGAAGACATTCCGAGATAATGGAGGCCTACTGCCATAACTGTGACGCCTCGTTATGGAACGACACCGATTAACTCAAATATATCGTTAGTGATTTATAGTTGACGCGAATTATCGTCGCCATTTTCAATTTTGGCAGTTCAGGGCGGGACGTACGATACGTTTGATATTTAGAATTAGACTCTCTATGAGGGAGGAAAGGACCTTTACTACAAATTTATTCACGTCATTTTATCGGATTGCAAATTCCCGACTAGTTTTCAATCATGGATGCTCCTCCTTTCCATTAGTATAACGACCATTGGAACATGCTGAGGAGGATCCAATAAGAGCTCATAAAAAGCTAGACAGAAAAAGAAGTAAATTTTGCGGCCCCCCATTGTGTGGAGGGCAAAGAACGAGAACTCCCGCTGCTAGCACTGCTTGACTGTCTACTGTCTCGTACGCGTCTTTGAAGTCGGAGTACGAATACACTGCCTGGCAAGTCGTCTCAAAATGTTCTTTAGAGTCAACGCTTTATTCCCAAAATTCCACTTGGCAACCTTATTAATTGGACCGAGACAGGACAACATCTCGGCTACGTCAACGTCACTCGCTTTATCAACTTAATTAAGGTACTTACGAGTATAAAAGGACCCATGCAGGATCCCCCAATTTTCATTTCGTTGGCTTAATGCTTAATGACTTCTAGTGTGGTAGCTGTATGAATGGTGGCGCTGGCATGCCTCATTTGACATTTGACCCTGGGGTTGCCAATCTACTGTTTTACTCTCCACTAGTTGAGACAGCCAACGGCGCTTTGTATGGTCCGGGTCTGTCCTGTTTGGAAGACGTCAAGGCCAGAGGCTGCTCGACCTCTGGCCCCAAGCCTTTCAACCAGATTGCACCGCAGACAAAGTTGTTGAGACCATGTCTTTTAGAGTTTTAGACAACAGAGTCGGAGTGTTGCAATTATTCTTACACCTCTCAGCGAGAGGTCTCAGAGAAAACTGGAAGGTGCCAGCAGCCAGCACATCTGAGCGAGGTGGAGGTGGCCCCCGCAAGCATCCGCCCCTTGTCAATACTCGAGCTCTCAGTCCACATATTTAAATGCAAAAATAAATATAAATTAATACGGAACAAGGGAAGACTAATACAAACCCCGTATAGGGGTAGGTGTAGGCACCTTAAGGGAGCTGGAAAGTCACAAAAAATTGAGAAAATTTGGAACAACTTCCAGCAGTCTCAAGTGGAGAAATACCTAGAGGTTCACCAGGATTTCTTTGACAACTCGGGACTACGTCCTCTTGGTTCATAACTCTCAATGTCCTGTCCCTGTCACCAAGTAAATATAGGTGTACTGCAAATATTATGTCCAAACGTTGCGGTTGCCACGAGGGGTTAACCACTCGTTGGGAATCTCGTTGGGAATAATTGGAAATCTTTATGAAATTTCAGGGAATCTTGGAATTTTTTGGAGTGGTTACCCCTTCGGGGTTCATCTTTCTATGAGTATCTTTGGGAATCTTTGGAAATCTTTATGGAATCTCAAGGAATCTATGGAGTGGTTACCCCCTCGGGTTGCCACAAGAAGGGTTGCGTCTCTGAACAGTTCAAGTCAAACCAATGTGGTCTATACAAATCCCTATCTCTTATTCGGAGCCGAAAGTCAACATGGGTTTTAATTAGTGTCCATAATAAGGGAGATCTAGGAAGTGGAAAGCGGCCAAGAAAGGCTATCAGCAGCAGAGTACATGTTCGCCCCACATAGCTATATCATCATTTATCAAAGATGCATAATGCAGTCGTGCCCGAATATCCTACGCCATAACCTATTAAGCCACTTAGATCATTATTTATGTTGATTTTGCAAAGGAGGTCTCAATTATTTACTAAGTACATCCATTACGTAGTTCCGAAAATATCAACCGGAGGCTTTCCTGTGAAATGGAGTAAAAGATAGACACCTTCAACTTTATTCCATACCATCGACCAAATTCGAGGCCATATTTTGGATTTTTTCCGGCAACGAAACTTTGCTTAAAAGGGTTTTGCCCACAATTTCGGAAGCTGCTTCACATATTCATTTCGATATTCACTGAGACCACCTTCAGAACAGAATAAAATTTCCATGGACAATGAGGTCAGTTCAGTTAATAAATGGAATTTACAATTATTACATCTTTATATGCATGTTCTCCGGCAGCGAAATGCAGAAACGTGAGAAACGTTGCACTACATTCGTGACAGAAAAAAATCATAAATAACCGTAAAGTGTTGTTTGAACTTTGCCACTCTACTGCGTTGAACAAGGATCCCAAAAAGAGACCAAGGATTAACTGCCTGAGGTTTAAGTTAACATTGCACCAACCCCCAGTTAAATTTAACTGACTGACCATTCAACGACTCATGAAAACGTGGGAGCAAACCGCAATGTAACCAGCACTGTCCCATTTTACAAGTTGGGAAAGATATGGTACAAGGAGTTACAAAGCTGGAAACTATTTTTACCCTAAGCACATGTTTCTTACCGAGACACGCACTCGTTGCATCAATCACTGTGTTTGTAAATATACTAGACTTAGGGGTGAAGCGAGGGGGTAACCATGCACTCCAGAGATTGTTTGAGATTGCATAAAGATTTCCTGAGATTATCAACGAGATTCGTGGAAAGATGCCCCCAGAAGGGTTAACCACTCCAGAAATTTCCAAGATTCCCTGAGATTTCAAAAAGATTTCCTGAGATTCCCAATGAGATTCCTGGAAGTGTTAACCCCTCGGGGTGAAGGTATATTCGGACTTTCGGAGACCATAGTTTTTTTATTCGTCATGGTCGACCCGTAACTTCTTTAACTTTTGAGGAGGATATTCCCAACGTTTCATTATTTTTTTTGCATTCAATGAGTGTTGACACCAAAATAAAAAACATTTTCCAGTTTTTCCCCAAAAAAATATTTTTTGATTGGGAAATTTCCAGTAATTTTATTTCTCATGGGAAAATTCCCAGTATATCACTGGTTGGGACTGGGACTGCCACTGCAAGCTGACCTGCGCCCGGAGCCGGTCACCTTACAAACGGGTCTATGGTAAATGACGGGAGACTTTTTAGGCAAAGACCACATCTTCCATTTCCATATTTCACAAATTTTCTCGAAAAACGAAACCAACTCATGTCATCAAGACGGGTAGTACTTTCCAGCTCGTCGATGTACAGTGGTAAAGAAAGGTTATGAACGAATAGTGATGTGCCGACCGAGGCCAATCGACAAGTGGGCGTCCTTGACCTAGGTCCAAAATTAGCCATGACTATGACTCACACCTATTAGGTCAACCAGTACCATGACAGTGCTGATATTCTGGCACTCTATCACACGACACAGTCCATCCGAACCTAGGTAGAGTGAAACAAATCGCGTCAACTGGGCTGGTAAAAAACTGATTCAGTGACGTTTCACTGTGTTTCCGCAGACTTTAGATGTCTGTTGTCTATTTGAACCAAAAGTCAAGCTTCATACATTTTCCGAACATTTGGCTAAGTGATCAGGGTCTGATATACAGTTCACAGATCTGGTTCCCAAGCCAGGGTTGAGAATGGGGCAGCAAATATCACTGACTTCAGCCAAATCTGAATTTACGTAGATCTTCTCAAATTGGCTAACTATGTGAGTGAGCTATATAGGGCCGAGGGGGAACCACTCCAGAGATTTCTTGAGATTCCCTGAGATTCCATAAAGATTTCCTAAGATTCCCAACGGTATTCATAGAAAGATGAACCCCGAAGGTGTAACCACTCCAAAAAATTTCAAGATTCCCTGAGATTTCATAAAGATTTTCAATGATTCCCAACGAGATTCCTGGAGTGGTTAACCCCTCGGCTAGGGCCCTGGACCCTGGATGGTTGAAATCTACATCAGGGTGGTATGGTAGCGTAGAATAAAGTTAGTAGTCGGTCGTCGGCCGGTGGAAGCAATGACCCGTCAACCCGTGCGGCAACGCGTGGGTCGTGGGCGTGTGTCACCGCACCTGAACCTGAATGCATTCCCTCTATGTCTGTACCCAGTACCTACCTACTAGAGCCAGCCTGATAGTACACAACATGCATATGCAAACACCTACTTGCCACCTTACTGATTTATACCTTTTCAGTTCCTCAAATACTAATCAATCTGAAACTTTCAAACCGGCGACGTATAGGAGTAGTAGAAGAACACCTGCAGGTGTATTCCCTTTCTCGAACGCCAGCAAACCCACTCAACTAACACCTTCAAAATTTATTGTAAGAAGAACTGTTCTCCGTATATTGCGTCATGGCGTATTTTATCTTCTTACAATAAATTTTGAAGGTGTTAGTTGAGTGGGTTTGCTGGCGTTCAAGAAAAGGAATACCTGCTGAGCTTTTGGGTGGTATTCCTTTGTAACTACCCTGTAGAAATATGGGTAGAAAGAAGGGTACTTTGCAAGGGCAAAAAGTAGAGAACTTCGATTCATCTTCGACACCTTCAGGCTGTGCATTGGGACCTGAGACCTCCCCCAAGCAGAGTAGAGCAAGGCCACGTACCAAATACCGATGACCAGTGATGTCATTTTAGGATCAAGACCTGCCAACAACTAGACAATGATCATTCCATAAGAGGCAACCACGCCTAATCTCGTATCTAAGCCCGAAACTAGCGTCCAGTTGTTTACATGCTGGTATATAACTCAACTACCTACATACATGCGGGCACGTGGCTTAATGGCCATCACACACGATTAATTTTTTGTGCCAAGGAACCTATGACAGATTTTTCTTTAGTCGATAATCCGTATACAAGCCAAATGCTCCCCTGAGGTGTGAGCCTTATAAGTTTTCCAATGGAGGAACATTATCTCGTAGTAACGAAAGCTCGGACTAACATCTGACTCGGGAGTTCAAGACTTTACCCTCCAACAAAGGAACCTTTCGAACGAGCTTTCGAAGGTCTCAGGGAGCCTTTTAGGGATACAGCAGAAGACCCATCCGATTCTTAAACTGCTCACATGATGCATAACGCCTATACGTACCTTCCAGACTTAACAGTCGAAAAAGAGAACAGAGGGATATCTCAAATGTCATCACCCGAGCCATCAAGAGATCAATGCCGGCCTTGCTATCGAATATATCGAGAGATAGAATATTGAAAGTAGCTGCCTGGAAGGTCTACTAGTGTCAAATGAATATGAATAAAGTCACAGACAGATATAGGCAGGTACTCATATATCGAAGGTATCGTTATGTAAGATACCTACATTTCAGTTCTTGATACAGAGACAGAATTAGTGTTAAGGGTCCGCTATACCTGACGGTGCATTTTTTGCCGCCCATAAGATTAACATTGCGAGCGGCGATTCATTTTCAAGGTTTACCCTTGGTTGGAAAGACACAAAATTTTGCCTGTACCTAGCCCTAACAATGTTCTAGGGAGTGTTCGAAGCAGATTTCCCATTTTTTTTTACTGATTTTCGAGATACAGCACTTTTCTTGAGGTATGCTATGCTAGCATTTGCAAAACAGTTGCAATAAAAGAAACCCGTGAGAAATTGGGAAATCTGCTTCGAACACTCCCTAGAACATTGTTAGGGCTATAGGTACAGGCAAAATTTTGTGTCTTTCCAACCAAGGGTAAACCTTGAAAATGAATCGCCGCTCGCAATGTTAATCTTATGGGCGGCAAAAAATGCATCGTCAGGTATAGCGTCCTCTTAAGGGAAGGGGCTGACTTTAACTTCAGGTTAACCTAACTGGTACTTAACAATTGAGAAAAAACATATACCAAAGCAGTTAGTTTCAATCTTAGAAGAAACGTATCAAAAACCAGTTGGCATCAAAGCTATTTTCTTTTAGTAGCACTTAATGACATATAACATGGTCATCTGACACTCTGACAGACATAATGGCATAATGGTCATCTCGTGTTGTTCGTGCAAGTTCTGGTCTCTGGATTTTCTGGATCGCTTCCAAAACGCCAAACATCCGCGTTCTCCGGCAGTCCGGCAGTCATCTGCCTATCAAACCACAAGCCAACGGTTACTTCCCGCACTCTGCCAGAAGCCTCTCTCTTTAACCGCACACTAAAATCTTAATTTATGGAGCTAGGATTTACGTTTCGTTGATGGTGTAATTTTTAAAGTTTTTACTAATGGTGGCAACTATAGGGACGTTCAATCAGATTCACATGACCATTTTCGCACTACGCTAGTAGCTTAAAACAAAATTTCCAAATACCCAGCGGTGGGGTTTTTCAGTCCTCGAGAAAAATGATTTTGATTTATTTGGGGCTTAATACAGAACTTCCCAAATAGACGGTAATTTTAAGAACAGCGAGGAACAAGGGGCATATTATAGAGATATTTATAGCAGGAGCATAAGAATGGATGCACATCCCAACCCAAGTGAACTCAGCTGGCCCGAAGTATCGAACCCGTTTGCGATCTCGTGATCCCGATCTGCGCTCTCGAGGAATCCGAAATCATGGCCGCGTGGCGTTGGCCGAGGACGGCGGTCATCTGCGAGATCGCCCGAGGGTCCATCCTGAAGATTTGCGGAGTCGATACCGATAGCACAAATCGTTTGCCTCCATACTTCTGTATACGGACACTGTGGGCGGTCGAAAAAAGTCCACTCCAGACTGCTATCTAAACCTGCAGTACCTCCCATTGTCTGGGTGGTGGTGCCAATTGCCGTAATGCGGTAATCCTATTGGAGGGCGGCGTGATTTCGGGAGTGAGAAATGGAGGGTCTTCGCGGTGTTCACGGGTCAGCACGCCCCCTTGCCCTCCACAGCGTCTTCGAGGGACCACCAGCGCAGGTTTTGCCATAGCGTCGAGTTATTAACTTCGGAAAAGAGTGATGTTCATTGTAAATAAGGAACAAACTAGGAAGTCTCGGACATGAGGATTATAACATCGCTTCTACTGCCTACTTGACGCACCTATGGCTACTCCACTCACGATAAGCTCATTCTTTATGGAGAGGCTCGCTTCGTCGGACGTGATTCCAGGATGTTTCGCCACAAAGCACATTCTTCGGCTTGTCACAGCGTCCATCTTTCTGCCAGGGCGACATTTGTCTGTGCCCTGAGTTCTATCGGGCCGTGCTTTCCTCTCGGTTTCGCAATTACCGCTCTGTTTGACACCTCACGGGTATAATCCCTGGGGCGGAGGTTATGGCATTGATTTATGCAGCCTGCGGATACCTAGATCATCCGAAGATTTACGGGCTGGTCTTGAGGGTACGAGTGCAGATTTTAAACATCCCACGCGCGCTGTCATGACACCTCTTCATTCATCCGATACCGATGAGGTACTTATATTACGTTTACGACTGGGACTTGAGAGGACGATCTTATAGCTGCTTAGGAACCTTGACGAGTCCGTTGGCACCGAGACTGAGCGTAGTAAAGTATAAGCAAAGTAGCCCATTTATGGCGTATAGGACGTTAGTTACCTCGGCGAGCCACAGTGGAGAGTGCTACTTGTTTCATTCATCAGATTCACCTCGAAGGAGAAGAGACTACGCTAATGCTACCATCTCGGGACACCCGTGGAATGTACCAAGATTTTCACTTTTCCGCTACCGTTAACTCGCGCCTAAGGAAATTTTGAAAAGACAAGCCAAGGTCGCAACAAAATGAATAACTTTGTCGGCTGTCAAATCGGAACACGATAAAGCGTTCTACCCCCTGAAGGCAAGAACCCTTGAAAATAACACCCCCTCATCCCATACGTCTCTCCACACTTTTCACCCAAATTACCGTGTCACAAAGTCGGAGCCAGGGGTTGTTCGTATAAATTTATTGAACAACACGCCCAGCGAGCCAACCTGCGAGCTGTGCTGTGGGCTTTGAATTTTTTTCTCAGCTTTGGATGATGTTTTTGTTTTAGGCCTCGGTCTTGCCCAACTAACTAGGTATCCTCATGCACTCAAAGCGGTGCCGTATGCAGGTGCAGGTGCTTTCCTTTTTACCTAAAGACAAGTGCCTTCAACTATGAACAGTGAATAGGTTTGTCAGCACCTGGCACTTTTCCTCATCCATAACTATCGAGGACCCAGCCGGGTTTCCCACGAACCTCACGTAAGGAAGTATATCTTGGTAACGTAGTGCAATGTTTTGGGCAGCCCTGAGGCGCAGTGGGCGGTTGCCCCAGTATCAATGGACCCCCATCAGTCCATCCATTGAACCACTTCAACCCATCAACTCAGATGCTCTGCTTCCGCTTTTGATTTCTGTCAAGCGTGGCTCATTGGTTCATGCGTAACCCCGACAGCGCCCACCACCCAGACAATGCCGGACAACAACGGGCTACGAGGAAAAACCCCTTCAATTTAACAATACACGTACAACAGTTCGTCTGCAAGCAAAGCCAAGACCTGATACACAGATTAGTCGCCAAGCAGAAGAACTCGTGGTCCGCTAGTATAGTAGCGCCACCCTGACCTGCCTGGCCCGAGGGCATTCTGTGAACAGTGCAGAATGCCCTCGGGCCAGGCGACTGCATGAAACGATTCAAATATTAAGTATGTTGCGATTCACTTCAACAGTTGATGATGGGTTCTATACAAGTACGGTACATAAAATGCGGCAAGCGTGAGCGGAATCATGCGTAATTATTGGAATCGCGATCGGAACAGGTTAAGTAATAGAAGGAAGAATGAATGCAGGGCACGGGCGATGGACTATAGAGCACACTCGATCCAAATGTAATGACATGCTTCATCCATGTAATTTGTAAAATGCCTGCATTAAAATTACATCACAATGGCTGCGCTGGCACACCCCGCCAGGTGGGCCTTTAACAGTTTGTTCACCCTCTTGTACTGGACGACGACTCCAGTTGTCCCCAATCAAAATCATAATAACAAAGGGTTCAAAAAGGTCATTCCCCTAAATTGCATACCTCTCACTGGTGCGACAAAACCGACTTAGTTCCTTTCGATGGGAGGTCTCACTTACCTGAAAAAGAAATAATAGGATTATTGTAGTTGTTACTGGGTAAGTCGAGGGGATAACCACTCCAGAGATTCCTTGAAATTCCACTGATTCCTTGAGATTCCACTGAGATTCCATAAAGATTTCCAAAGATTCCCAACGACATTCATAGAAAGATGAACCCCGGAGGGGTAACCACTCCAAAAAATTCCAAGATTTCCTGAGATTTCATTATGATTGAACCCATGATTCCAATGATTCCCAACGAGTGGTTAACCCCTCGGGGTAAGTATAGGCATGGCAGAGTTCATCATCGGCATATCATCTAGATGAGACTCCGAAACAGCCTTGGAACACCATCTGGCAGCTAAAGCTACAAATACAATACAAACATAATATAAAATCATCGGATGGAAAACGCCTATCCCTCCTTACAAGGCTGTGCCTATAAGGTTAAGGCACGACGGAACACCTGCCATCTGACTGCGCGACTTCTCTGACAGAATGACTGACGAGATACTACGGTGGATGCCATGCGACCACTTGATCGGGAAAGTTGCATCCATCTGTTTACAATTAATATCGCAGGAAAAGGTAAATATGCCATGAAAATATCTATCCCTTAGGAACTGTCTAGGGATGGCTTTCACAAGCTACAAAAGTCCACCACAGCGTTCCCTAAATGTTTATTAAGTGCTGCCCTTCCAAAGAGTAAGCGTCGGTTAATGCCAGAGTGGTCAGAGTTGGTTCCACGCTATAAATAATAGCTGAGGGTGGGGGGGGGGGGGGGGACAAGCCCAGCAACTAGACCGTTTTCAAGAACTATCCATTGTGCTCAACTGGCAGCACTACCAAATACCAGCTCCCCAGCCATCGAGTAAACGATGGGGACCTACAGTTTTAGGTGGGTTCCGAACCACCACAGCCTCGATATACATTTCACTTGACATGCTGAACATATCAGAGGTGAATGCTGAGCCGAAAACTTTTTGGTAGGACCGGGATCGAACCGGTGTGACTCGGCTCTCACTGCTCCTCGAAAGTCGACAATATTTAGTCCACTCGGCTATCGAGGCCGGTTCCACGCCATAGTCAACTTTCGTCCATTCTAAGCCTACGAGTAGACCCAGAAAAAATATAAAGGGATAGTGAAAAGACCTGATCCCGTTTGAGTGACTGCTCTAAGTTGCGAACGACTTATGACCGTGAGTGTCGGTGACAAGGTGTTTTCAGCACTTGCTCCAAGTCACGTCAAGTGACAAAGCGACTTGACATGACGTAAATTGTTGACACAGCTGGCAGCAATAGAGTAAATAAACCCGTGGAGAAGCATAACATTATGGAGAGAACCATCAACATCATCGCCTTTTACCTTTGTCACTTATCAAATGTATGGGACTAACGTGTCTCCTTAAAATAAGATGCCCTCAACCTCATTGACATTAGACTCATCATGTGTAGTTGAGCCATTTCGAAAAAATCAGAGGCGTAAGCAGGCCCGTATCCAGAAAGCGGTCATGGGGGGGGTTTTTGGGTCATGGGGGGGGTTTCGCCTATATTTTTTTGCTTCACGTTGGCATTACCATGTTAATTTTCCGCTCATGGGGGGGGGGGGTTTAACCCCCTAAACCCCCCCCCCCCCGTGGATACGGCTATGGGCGTAAGGTACAAAGGTACCTAGGAGGGAACCTCTCTACCCACCTGCAGGCTACAAACCAAAACATCTGACAATACAACTCAAACTTTATAGGTTCAACAAAAAACAATTAAAGCCAAAGAAATAGGGTTACCTAAATGGAAGAAATGTGTAAAATATCAAATATCCTGGAAGTCATAAAAGTCAGGTTTTTGTTTACGACTCACTACCCCCTAACTTGACGGCTGTTTACAACTTTCAAATTACAATGCCACAGAAGGGTGGAATGGTTTCAATCGAGTTCAATCCTAAACACATAAATTTTGAGGGCATGTCTAGGTTCGTATGCAATCCAAGATCTAAATTTAGATAAGAATTTCCTGACCCAGCCTCCAGAGATCTTTCCAGTGCCATTACTGTTGTAAATAATACAAAATAAATACAGGCCACGCTGCGGTCTAGTGTCAACACTAAACTCAACAGATATGTTCGAATCCTGGTACCAGCAATTTGCTGTTGGTAGCAAGAGTGTTATACCAAAATAAACGTTCGTCTGGCTTCGGCCAATCATTTTACGCCTTTTGTCACTGGGATGGGCATTGGCGGCGGAAGTTTATTGTGCACCCCCCAGAAAGTTGAAAAAAGTAACTATAAAAAAAAACCTCATTATAGCGATAGGAGTAAATACGAGAGACGAAAAATATTCAGCCCTCTCCCGAAAATCTAAACACATGCACCCCTCAGGAAAGTGGTCTTCCGCCGCCAATGGGGATGGGTTGTGAGCCCAGTGTCAGGGAGCAGGTACTTAACCTAAAATTAGTAAGCCTCTGCCTCAAGAGAAACTTTAAGAACGCATTAAGGGTCCGCTATACCTGACGGTGCATTTTTTGCCGCCCATAAGATTAACATTGCGAGCGGCGATTCATTTTCAAGGTTTACCCTTGGTTGGAAAGACACAAAGTTTTGCCTGTACCTAGCCCTAACAATGTTCTAGGTCGTGTTCGAAGCAGATTTCCCATTTTTATACTGGTTTTCGCATTTTATACTGGCATTTGCAAAACAGTTGCAATAAAAGAAACCAGTGAGAAATTGGGAAATCTGCTTCGAACACTCCCTAGAACATTGTTAGGGCTAGGTACAGGCAAAACTTTGTGTCTTTCCAACCAAGGGTAAACCTTGAAAATGAATCGCCCCTCGCAATGTTAATCTTATGGGCGGCAAAAAATGCACCGTCAGGTATAGCGTCCTCTTAACTAGATTTGAAACTCCACCTAGTTTGTCCAAATTTCGGACAAGATGAAATCGGACCGAGTTCAAATTGAGGTTCCTCCCCCAAAAAATTGATTAATATTTTTTTCTCAAAACCGGTCGAAGACTTTGATTAAAATCTGGTCACCATCAGGCTTAAGCATATAGGGTAGAGAGTAAACAGATCAAATCAAAATTAAACCCCTTTGAATTTTTGATCCAAAAAAAAATAGTACTCAAAACCACGGTCATTGTTGGTCTTGTCGTCCCAAAGGCCATAAAAACCACAATATATGCTAACTAGAACCCGATAAAAAATGAATACAAAAGGCCATAAGGGTGTCACTATACCATAATTCAGTGCGATATTTACTCAGTGACTTTTCTTTCTCGCTGTCCAGTAATAACTTGGACGATTTATGACAGTAATTTTATTTAATTACAAAAAAAATAGTTATTTGCATTGCAAGCGCGTTTTGATGGGACCATGTGATATCATAGAATATGTTATCGTCCCATCTAGGAGTCTAATAATAAACCTGATGCTGCTACCTTTTTGTAAACGCCACACCATTTGGTCAATAATTTATTAGACGGCTCTAATGACGGTAGTTATTTACTTTGTCATGCTATAATCGACTGTTAGAGGCAGTTAAGCCCTATTTACGTGTATCGGTGCAGGTAATCAAAGCCTTGTTCGTAATAACCCGTGTTCCTCATTTCGTATAGGATGCCACTATATAGATTTTGTATTTGAGAGGATACGTCTAATCGGGCTAATAAAATATTCTATTGACTTTTTGACTGTTACTGGGTGGTACCATCATTATCTACCCATTAATTTTATAAATTGCTGGATAAATTACCAAAAAGATAAGTAGGTATGGGTATAAATGGAATTTTTCTATCAGCTAAACCTTGATGCAGTCGAACCTGATGATGGATTTCACACTGTTCTCTTTCTTCCAATTAACAATTTACCCTGCTTTTTGGTACCTCTACATTTTTCCACTAAGGTTGGATTTCACTTTTCACTACTTTATTGTGTAGACTATCGTGTACACTATAGCGCTATCCTATCGCTACAAAAAAAGTTAACGGCTTTCTCCGTGCACCTTTAGCTTATCCTTAGCTTTCGAGTGGATTATCCGTGCGATAACTTTCATACTTTCAAATCATTTGGTTGCGAAACGGGCAGGGATTGTTGTCTACCCAACAATTTAATACATTTCTCCTAAAAATTAGTGTGTCTTTCACGTTTATTTTCCATTTTTAACTTCTTGTATCATGTAGAAGATGATCAGCCAATGATGGTTTTTACACTGTTACATTTTTAACTTGAACTTGTTGAAATGTACACCAAAACAAATTTGACGTAAACAAAGCAGACGAATTCTAGTGACACGACAAACCTTACGATATGATAAGTTTTGCGGCTACTTTAACGATAAGATAACAATTCGATCGTTAGGAGGCACTATAGTGAGGTGGTGAAATTCAGCCTAAATCTTCTTTCCGCCAAGTCCTCCTCATACCACTAGAGGAACGTGCAATGGGTCATCAATTAATCTTGTCTCCAGCTTTTACCTTTAACCTCAAGCCGCAAGGAAGGCCTCCGCCATAAACTTCTCCAAGACTTTTGTTATGGTTCGTGACTCATTGCCGTATGGAGGAGTTGTAAATAAAGAGCAGGCTCCAGTGTTTGTGTTTTCCAAGTGTTGGCAACTGGTTCCAGACACGTTTGGCCGCCGCGCACGTGTCAATTGGATGCACAACTTGTTAATCATTTAAAACCACAAGATACTTCTCGTACCGGTTTTTTAGGACATTGGGAACGTGTAAACTGCAGGGCCCAAGGCTCTCTCGCTGTATTTTTGTGGATACCCAAGGGGGTAACCACTCCAAAGATTCCTTGAGATTCCATAAAGATTTCCAAAGATTCCCAACGATATTCATAGAAAGATGAACCCCGAAGGGGTAACCACTTCAAAAAAGTCCAAGATTCCCTGAGATTTCATAAAAATTTCTAATGATTCCCAACGAGTGGTTACCCCCTCGTTGATCTACCTCAAAAATAAAGGGCCATGCAGGTTTGCTGATTAATGGGGTTGGGCCCTTGTGCCCCTACACCACCATAAAGTTATAGGTTCCCCCCCCCCCCTCTATTATTTCCGCAATATGACGGAGAAGCTGACAGCAGAACACATTCACTAATTCTTGGAATAGTCGAGTCTCTGGGCCACCCCACCCTTGCACTAACTATAGCTAATAAATACGAAGAGAGCCGTAGTTTTCGTTGAACTCCCTTAATTAAATAAAAGAATCCAATGTAATCATCAAGTTTTTCTCGAAACTTTCCGGCTTCAAGACTATCAGGGCTCAAATGGATTAGACGGTAAATTAAGAGGGGTTATGGGCTGGATATAGGGGATATAATCCCTGTTTTATTCTTCCGGTCTAACAGGAAGGACAAGGAGCTCTGGAAAGTCAACTTTCTTTGAAAGAGCGCGCAGTTAGAGTAACTAAACCAACATCTTTCACCCACCTCCACAGCTACCGCTGTGTTAATAATATAAAATTATAGAAAATAATTCAGGTATCGAGGGCTCATCAAGGAAAATCAACACGACAGGTTGTCCACCCATGATTCCGCATGAGCGATCTAACACTTGCGGCTACTACAATACAAGTAGGTATGTGACGAGATATCACCGGATTGTGGATAGCCTTGGTGTAGGATATAGGTATAGGTATACCGTGGTAGCCGACCAATAGCAGGGCTGCTGTCGACAAGGCACACAGGCGCGTGTGCGGATAAGGCACGAACACGACCGTGCCTGGGGGATGAACGCAGTGTAGGTTCGGTAAACATTCGATAGGTACAATTCGGAAGCGGATGTCTATCACTGAAATGCGCAGGAAGATGGACCAAACTGAAAACAATTACCTTCAATATCTTAGCCATGTACCAGGTGTGTGGTAGTTCTGTCAGCGGAGAAGGTATAGGCCGGATTAGTGCAGCAAGAGGACCCAGGTCCTAGTAGCGACCTGTAGAGATTTTTTATGTTGTGAATCTCGACCCGCCCCGAGTCTAGCAGAAGGGTGTGACACTGGCCAAATCATCTGAGCTAACGAAAAATCGGTCGAGAGTCAAGATTACCAAATGAACAGAAAAACAATTAAACGAAGAGTGGAGGCAAATATGTATGGATGTCCCCAAGTGACGTCCGCACCAAAATAGACATAGATCTGCGAAATTTTTGGGATAGTTCCATCCTTGTATAATAACTAATTCGGAAACTATAGATCCATTTTTAGCTTTTAGTCCCACGCACAGCAGTAGAGCTCCGTCCGCACAACACACACAAACAAGAACATGTTTCGGACAAATCTCTCGGTTTCGGAAGGTATCAAACATGCCTAAAGAATACACAAACAAATAAATTTTGGACTAAATGACTGAAAATGACAATAAAAGAAGTTTGAGCTCATTTCGGTATTCCTACGGAAGGAAAAACGGGTCTTTGTCAGACAGCGTTTTTTTTTAGCAAAACGTACAGTGACGCAATTGTTCGTGATGGCTGCTGGCGCCACAGGTCTCTCAGTCACTCAGTGAGAGATAAATCACGCATACGTGATACCATATGCCAACTAACCACCTAACCTGTCTGCTTGTCGTTTCACATCACCACATTATGAGAAACAGGTACAATTTATGGAGATTAAATGTAGGATTAATGATGGAAAAAACAATAGGTACCTAGATAACAATGGCTAGAGAAACTGTAGGCTTTACACGACGTCTCTACCGAAAATTGTTTACTCATGGATCTAAAGGTGTGCTAAAACTTTCTCACTTTGTACTTATATAATACTTAAGCCAAAAAGAGCAAATAAAATTCGAACTTATTATTTTGAATCGGAAATTATCTATAGCTATAGGAACCGCGCCGCAGAAGACTGGGATACTCTCGTCCTCTGGGATTATCCCGAGCCTCAGAAAAGTGCGATACACAGAGCGTGGAACTTCAAGCTTTCTCAAGCTATCAATGTTAAGTAGGGTCTCTGGAACACGTCAGCAAATTACTTTGACGTGTTGGGAGACCCTTCTTCTCACCTTGCGTAGGAATAAGTATATGTACATAACAGGATGGAAGTCTCCACTCACTCCAGTAGGCAGTCCTTGTTGCATTACATAAACTTCAAATTATATTTTCTGTGCTCCCTGCATACACAGATGCAATAAACTTTTCAAAAATATTGAACTGCTGGAATAAATAATTGTGGTCCAGTGGCTTGGTGGGCTGGAAGCTAAGTACCATACCTGCATAGTCTCAGTGCAGTGGGAGGTAGCAGTGCATGTGGGTAGTATTTAAATCGGTAGGTATGAATTGTCAGAATGTTGGTTGACTATACTGGGGTCTGTATACTGTACCTACATAACAGCAATGAGGCTTCTTCAATAGGCTTTCCCCTTTACACAAAATAAATGGAAAAGCTCAAAAATAATTGGCGCACCTTGCGCCTGGTACCTGCTTTATCCACGATAACACTGCATATGTACCTCGTTAACCTGGGGCACCCTGTATAATTACAGAGCATATGGGGTGGCTGAAAGGGACAAAATAAGGGAGACCACCCTCGGGAGCCGGCACGAGCCGTCTGCACAACATCTGGCCTCACCCACCAACCACCCCAAGTCTGCATGTTCCCTCTACCCTCTCTCATTATCTCACACTCATAAATTTCACTCAAAACCGACAGCGCAAATTTGAGTACAAAATGAGTACGGTAGAGCTGCGGATTGAAGGAAATGATTGTTATAGTCTTTTTACACTATACCTTCTAGGATCACTGTGATAACCAAGAAGAAAGTGCCAGTTCTGCATAAGGATGGATTATTGACCTAGAGCCTGCGAATTAAGGGGTCTTGCTACCAATGCTACTATACCTGGTTCCTCCTCACCACCAGGATTCAGTTTGTACCCAAATAAAAAAGACCCGTCAAGGCTGATGTAACCAGCGGACAAATTGCTTCCCAATTTTATAATAATCGGTAAAATAGCGTTGTAGTATAGGAGGCAAGGTCAGGTTCGCCTTGCACAAATGGACCTTAATGATAATAATGAGTGGCACTCAATCAACTTGCTACACGTCCCACCTCCTGTTTTTTTCCCTGCACTACGAAAAGTTCCAGAAGAAAAGATATTTGGAGGGTTTGGATGCAACAGAGAAGAATACGACAACAGTAGGTTATTTATACCTATTTAATTTATACCTATTCAATGAGTCATTCATTAGCGAGAACTCCACAGAAACCGGAAATACTACTTTTTTTACCGACAGCGGAAAAAGCAAACTGCCTGATTTCGAGCAGTAGGAGTTTAATCTGCCAAATCAATACTTGTTAGTACTTTGAACGGTGATTCAAGGAAAAGTAAATAAGTAGGACAAACAGAAACGCAACTGACGGGCCAAATGCTATCAAATCCTCACGTTTTTTTAAGCCAGTGACGTATTTAGGTGCATATAATGACGTCAAATGTGAGGTGCACAGTGCACACATGGCGTTCAATCATCTCACTTGTTCAAACATGGAGTAGTCAGCTATATTTATTCAGCTTTTCTCTAGTAGGTAACTGTAACTGCGGAGTTTCCTCTACGTGTGTCCTTTGTTCTTCTTGAACTCTTATACAAAAACCAACACACAGTGGGTGCTTTTTGAGTCAGCTCACACAGATAAATGCCCAAACGGGAAAATGTAAACAGAACAATGTCGGAAATACGCGAGGGGTTAACCACTCCAGGAATCTCAGGAAATCTTTATGCAATCTCAGGGAATCTTGGAAATTTCTAGACTGGTTAACCCTTCGGGGTGCATCTTTCCACGAATCTCGTTGAGAATCTCTGGAAATCTCAGGTAATCTCATGGAGTGGTTACCCCCTTGGAAATAGGAGAAACTATTTTTGAATGCTGAAGAGAATGCTGCCACAAAAAAAAGGTAAGCAATAAGGAATAAATCGCATTTCAGGAAACAGACATCACCTTACTTATACCTAAAATTTTCAGGGCTGCTCCCGGAGATTTTTCCTCAAAACTCACAAAGAAGCAGAACGGACAGTTTTTATGAAATAGTTGACGTTTGTACATGATGTAACATAGACGAGAAGGAAAGTCGACAAGGCCCGTGAGAGATGGCAAATAAAGAACTCGAGATAAAAGACGGCTGGACCAATGAAACAGGCGATTGATCCACCAAACTTTCATCACTTTTACTCCGGAGCAAACACTGCATCTGCACACAAGAGGCAAACAGAAGGGCACACAGCCACAACAATGCCCCGGAAACTATCATCGATCGGACCCACTGCACTTCAGCGAGGGTGGTCCGCCTGAGGGCCATAATACGATATCAGTATTGGTGAAAATTTGGTCCCTTCGCTTCGCTTGAGCAATAGCGCCAAGACCAGCCCCTCTCTCAGTCGCGCATAATTAAAATTTTCTCTTACGTTTTACTGCTGCCTGAACAATCGACTGTAGCGTAGATGTATGAATAGGTAAATTTACTATTCTAAGGCAAAATAGCCTTTGGCAGTTGGTATTCCTATACGTTCCGAATAGTAATATGCCTACTCATTTAACTCATTAGTAAGTAACTAGCAAGGTATGTGCAGTTCGTTTCTCCACAAGGTCACTAGCATGGAGGGCACGATATGCGTAGGTTTTGATGCACCAGTGAAGTGCATGTACCCACCTTCTCATGGCGGTGTATCTACCAACATAACAGAATACGTGATAGAAATAAATGATGATAATCATGGTAATGGGCATGCGCACGCAGTCAATTAGGGTAGTCGTTTATCTCAGCTGCTTTTGATTGCCCGATCAATTTGTTCTTTTAGGTCCATGCAGCTAATTGTATGCTCATCAGCCCCGTCTTGCAGATTGAAAAATTTCGTGTGGCGTGCCTGCATGAGTGCCTGAGTTTAAAAACCTTTTCAGATACCATAGCTCTTCAAAAATCGACTGGAAACCGTTCGGTCTGCCATACTGTTATCATAATACAGCCAGTGGACACTCACGCGCCCGACCATTGGTGAACGTGCACTGCTGGAGGTGGAAAAAAGGTTTTTAAATGGTCGACTTGGCCGCGCTTGACCAGGCTATTAGGATCGTATACGAGACAAACCTCAGAGTGATGACAACTGATGAAGGCCTCCAAGAACACTCTATTTTTAGGGGCAATACCACCCGCAGTATAGGTAGATACATAGAGAGAAAAATATTTCGTTGGGAAAAGACCACTCTTTCGAATCATGGTCAGGTTGAGAGAAGAATGGCTGAACTTTTGCTAGTTACCGGGAAACTAAGGAAACAGGAGAAGTTTTGGAAGGGAGGAATGAATGAGGGACCCCACAGGAAGCCTCCCCTATGTGTATTTACCCTACCCGCTTAAATAAACAGTCCATAGGTCTATCTGTCTGCGTCTGGTTGTCGTCTGCCGCAATGGAAATTAACCACTAGCAATATCAGCTTCTTCACAATCTTTTCATGAATGTTCATCTCATGAGAGGCAGAAATGCATCATCAGCTGAATAAAGCAGAACCTTAAAACTCTGAGTTTGCCACGTTCGAAGACAGTTTGGCGATGACGTAACTTCGTTGACTATAGTCCAAGTCAGGCTGGGAGCGTACCGATTATTCATAATTTCTAGAAGATTTTCAGTTGACGCCGATCCGGATTTGGGTTCCATATCCTACCATACGCTAAAAATGCCAATCCGACCCTGAGCAGATATTTCCCTCATCAAGAAGAAGTTTTGATCAACCCTAGATTTGCAAGAAATTATGAGTAATCGGTACGCTCCTAGCCTGACTTGGACTATACGCTGACCAATCAGAGTGTTCGGGCAGCTATGATTCACCAACGTAGGTCACTCTCAATAAGACTTTTAGAATCCACCCGAATTCCAGCAAATCTATCTTCCCCTGAAAAAAATAGCCTCTTAACTGTCACAATGGCTCATTATGGGCCAAGCTCTCAGGTTAGATTTTCGAGCCTGTGTAGGTATACCTTTGTTTTCTCTGCAGGTAGACCCATCACCTCTGGAATGAGGTCGGTTTGTTAGTGCCTTATTTAGTCAAACAAAGCAGAGATCTGGAATGAAAAACGGGGAGCATGGAGAGACCAATTAATCAGAAAACCAACGAGGTTCAGTTCATGAAGGGTACACAGGGGTCAAACGATCAATGACCTCAAGACCTATTATGCCCATTACTGGTTGCAAAGGCTTCGTTAGAGGATAGAGAGAGATTCGCGGGTAAGCCAACTACTCCAAAGTGGCGCAGACTGCATAAAATCCACGAAAGAAACTTTTCAAATACAGGGGTCAAAATATCATTGACCCCCAAAGGAAGGCTGGGTAGTGACCTGAAATCGACACTGTCCAGCTCTCGGTCTCAAATAGAGTTGGTATAGTAATTCGTGTACAATAAAAAGGGAATGAATGGCCGCGCACGAACCTATAGGTCTGTTTGTAGGCATCCTGTAGTTGTCATCACGTCTGCTGAACCGGCATGAATTTTGAGCGGGCGCGGTTGCCGTATCGAGATACGAACAACACTCACGGTCAAACCTCGGTCAAACTTTGTGCCATTGACAGGGGACCAGCAATTTCATCGTAGATTGGATCCCACAAGGCTGTTGGCACAATGTATTTTGTTGACGTATTTTAATGCCCATTTTCTGAGGAAACTGTACGATATTATTTATTTCTTCCAACACACAGAAAATTATTCAATCATAGAGTCAGTACTATTTTCTTACGCTAAAAAGACATGCCTATTATATTTCAGAGGAGGTGTATTTTACTACCGCGCGGAAAACTGGTACAACACTATCCCTATCAAATCTCATTTGAGTCTATCTTAAAAGTAAACGTGTGTTAGGCAATGAATTGAGGTTACAGTCTAATCCTTCTCACAGAACTATCTGTACAGCACTCTAAGTAGAGGTACAGCATACCAAGCAACGGAGATGTCAATGGTCAACATAGTCTGGGCGTTATAACGGGGCAATCAATGCTTATCAAAAATTAACCCGTTGATCAGTTGTTGATCAATGACATCTTAGTAGAGATCAGTGACACATGTGACACATCAAGACCTTTGTTGAACCTAATTCCTGTAACTATGTATACCCTGCGTACCTTTCACATACCGCGGCTTATACGTTCCGGTTGTACCTTCAGTTTGGTTTGGAATCGGGAAACAGAAAGAAAGCTTGGGTATCGATACTTGTGCGAGCAACGTTTCGGGTTTTTACGAAACAAATCAAGAACGTGTTTGTTTACATCACGGCATATGGTTGACGCCTTAATGACCTTTCTGGACCTCAGCTTTCAGCTTCTTGCACTTTGAACTATGAACTATGGCAAAGACATTATTTAAGATTCTAGAACAGAAATTTCAAATGAGAACGCACCAGTGCTGAACACGGTGCGCCTCGCATCTGGTGCTCTGGTATTAGGTAAAACCCAAAAATTAAAATACCTGAATCAGTAATAAACAGTGAAACAGTTCAGTGTCTTTCATTCGAATCGTCCCGCACCTGAAAGAGAAATTAGGACTGGGATCTCTCCTTCAGGACGCTATATTTTTCTGTTAAGAGTCCATTCAAAACCTACTCACCCAAAATTTGAAGAAATTTTTTACGTGTCATTCATCACAGGTCGCAAAACTGACATGACTATAGCTGATCATGTCGATAGGCGAGATGCCTCAGCACAGTACCTTATGTGCCTGCAAGAATGTTATATAGACCTAATTGACCTCCAAGGCGCAGGAATAGCAACACAACATGACATTGCTCTTTGCTATACATTCTGCGGGTGTAAGGTCAATAACTTCTCATGATAATATTCATCGATTAAGAGGAAATATTGATCTAAGAATATGGATGTAGGTATGAAAATACCAATATTTCTAGATCTATAAAGATGAATCAGCAGTTTCGATTTGGTAGTGTAGATATTTTTCCGACTCTGTACTGCTACTCTTAAGGCCTTATTTACACGTACAGAAAACCCGGGTAAGTTAAGCGAAATTAACAGTGAACTTGGATAACCCCTCATTGACCCAGAGTTTGTACCTCGTGTGTAAAAAGGTCTAAACACATTCATTAAGGATTTTGAACTTGCAAGTTTTCATGCTACTGCTACTCCCAGACACCATATAGATACCACCCAACCTGAGAATGCCGTGTATAGGCTAGGTCAGTAGGTACGTAGCGTACAGGTACTTGTGGCTGTGGGTAATGAACACTTCATTCTGTAATGTGCCCCATTAGCCTAGCGGTGGCGTTGGTGGTAGACTGTAGTCAGTCTGTAGTGTAGACAGGTACGCAGGTACCTGACAATCAAACTTGATGATGGGTAGTTTTTAATTTAACGCTGAAAGGTGGCTAAGATGAGGTGAAAGTGATGAGAGCCGAGATTCGGTTTTGGTACGACCGGGTCAGGGGGTCAATATCATCTGTTCATCTTCAGTATAACATACTCTATCGCGTACAGGTCGATATCAAAAAGTTAATGTAGCAAATGATGTAGTAAACTTCGGCCTATTGCTTGTATAGATTCGCCCAACACCAAGTTATAGTAGCGCCACCCTGACCTGCCGGGCCCGAGGGCATTCTGCACTGTTAACAGAATGCCCTCGGGCCAGGCAGGTTAGGGCGGCGCTACTATACCGTGAAGATTCGACACACAAATTTCTGGGAGTATTCCAAGACCAAGGGGTGAGAGATCTGTGAAATATTTCCTATACTTTTTTTGCTGTTTGATCTGTTGATTACGTCACGTTATTCCACTTCCCTGAATGCAGCTGTGAATCTGTGATAGACATTACTTACTAAATATCTCCGTATGTCAACATTGAACTAGACGAGTGATAAGAGCCATCTTTGATGTTTTGACTCTCAAAGATTCCGATACGGGTACTGCACACAAAATGCACATGCAGTCCAGCAGGCTCGATAGTGGTCCAACTCTGGAGGAAACTGAAATCAGGGTCGATCCCACCAATATACCTTCAATCAGGAAGTATCAAGTGGACAGTTCTTCAACGTTTGTATAGGTATAGGTGTTTTGTCGCCATGCTGGCTGAATATGTATACAGGTATGTACAAGGTGGTCAGTGCGTGCGTTAGGAGAGGTTAGCTCAGCGAATTATTTAGCTGCTTACACATTCGGTGATTGAAATATGCACGTAGTCAAGATAAGGAAACTTCCAGCTACCAAACAAGACCTAGGTAGGAAAAGTAGGCCTTCCTCCAAGGCATGGTAGTTAACGACAATGGCGACTGACGACAAATAAGGTCACAGACGAACAGCTCGAGGAAAGCGAATGAAAAATCTACAACTAATGTATAGATTTCATTTCAATTTTACTCTTCACAGGAAGTGCCTCTCAGTGGCCGAGCGGTCAAGGGGTCCGCATTGTGTCCTGAGAGGTCCGGGTTCGAATCCCGGCGTAACGGAAAATTTTTCCGCTTACGACATGGATGTATTGGCTTCGGCCCACTCATATTCGGCTTCGGCCAATTCTTCTTCGGCTTCGGCCAAAAAAATCTAACAAACCAACTCATCGGCGCATATGTTCTCTGAACGTCGCGCGTTAAAAAAAAAAAAATAAATACTCTTACCCGAAAAAGAGTCACTAGTCAGTCAGACTCTACCAATAATCCTCACTGAAGCGCCAATTAGTAAACTCTTATACTGTAGATTTCACAATCCAAGTTACTTCGGCAAAATTTGTCAATATTGCAGATTCCCATATAGGTAGGAATCTCACTGTAGGCTCTTAACATAATATGCGAAACTTCCTCATAATTTATTTAGCGTTAAACTGAACTTGTGAAATTTACCATTAAAATTTCAGTAAGTAGATACATTATCCTATCATCAGTTAAATTTAGGTATGGTTAGCATACCAGAAATTAGCCGTCAAAATCTCTTCCAAGCGAGGGGGTAACCACTCCAGAGATTCCTTGAGATTCTCTGAGATTTCATAAAGATTTCCATGCAATGATTCCCAACGAGATTCCTGGAGTGGTTAACCCCTCGCTTTCAAGTATAGAGACGGGCTAAAAAACAATTTGCACTCACTAATCGTCGCCATACGAAAGAAAAGTATCAGGTATACCAATTTCTTCTCTGACACCAGAAAAAGGTCAAAGACCAGACAGAACTCGATCTACTGACATGACAATTTGTCACAGGTGACTCCAGAAGGAGAAGCAGACACGAGTGGCAAGCGAAACCGCTGGAGGGAGTCACGAGAGGGTGTCGATGTCAGGTGACCCAAGGGTCACGACAGAGTCAGTGTCAAGTGAAGCTATCGGGCGGGCACGACAGTTGTGTCAGATTGACCCTGCACGACAGGAGAGTCGGGTGGTGTCACGATCGACAAGGCATAGCTACATATGCCGAACTCTAATAAGAGAAAGTGGGAAAATGGAAAATAAAAGAGGAGTAGTTTTAATTAGGGTCATACTATAGACTGCTTTCTTTGTCACTGCGCTAAACCAGTCAACAAATTTTCCGAAAAACTATGAACTTCTGAACTGAATATTATGTAACGGAACCGTGTAATGATACGCTCTAATAATATTGTACAAATATCTTGTACGAGCTATTCTTAGCAGATACCAAGATAGCCATCAGTATCATATACATTTCCTAACATACTTAATACCGTGGTACCATCTCCCATCCCAATCATCGAATAAACGTTACTACGTAATGTCTCACGTATTACCTCCCAGAAAGACAACGCATTGGCACTTGTGTCTTATTGTGCAGTCAATTAAAGATTCTGGACATAAATACGTAAGTATGACACCTATACCTGTGCCTATACCTATCATGCTACCCTCACCCCAACCACAACCAAAGATGCATAGCCGAAACCAATGCTTACAGTCACCCCATTCCGGATGCCCCCTAAACAGTATAGGTACAAGAAATTACCCTAATATCAAAATTTGAAACTGGAATAACGATTACCCCATCAGGTATATTACACGCATAAAATCTATACCACATTCACTAGCGAATATATCGCCTTAAAATGACCAGAAGTCGCAAAGAATGCTACCTATAGCATCTGTGGTTTAATGGAAAAAACCAAACAATGAAAAAGAATAAAAAGCTGAAGCCGAAGACAATAAAAGCCGGCCAAGATCAACTATTGCAGTACTGTTCTCAGCCAGTCTGGGCTCTCTACGATATATGGTCTTGGGACAGGTCCGCAAAGGCTTGTGAACGCACAATGCTCCATTTCATTCGATTCGTTCAAATGGATTTTCTCATAGGTTACAAATCATACGCGGCGCCACTGCAGAGACTATGGGCTCTGCCACCCAGCGCACGGAGTCAAGGACCAAAGTTGGAGCCCTGAAGAGAAGAGTGGCTGGAATACCTATGTATAAATGAGTGGGTTGCCAGGAGACGGAGATCTGAAGGCGTCTTTTCGGAGTAAACTTTGACTCAGAAGCCAAGTGAAAATTTCCAAAATAGTGCACTTCCCATGGGTACCAATAATGAATTTCAACTAAACTTATAGTTCACCGGCGGCCAGTGGTACAGTTCTGTGTCGGTTATATGGAATATCATAAACCTCTTCAAGTACTTCAGCACTTGGTCCAAAACTCAATAATATGGGTCCCAGAAGGGGTAGTCAGATAGTCATTCGAGACATCAACGGCCAGTGATGGACAGAGGGCTACAGGATTGCCTCATTAGGGGAAGAAGACAATAATCCTCCAGCGGCTTATGCAAAACACTATAGTGAAGGTGAAAAACACGGCGGCTCGATGAAAGATTGACAAGCCTCTGGAGGTGTTCGGCGTGACCCATATGTCCGACGTCCTGCAGCCATGTTCCCAACGTCCTGAGGTACAGGTCCAATTGCGTCACTATCAGGCACCTGAATGGGCACCTCTGGTATAGTGATGGCCCGGGTAGAGTCTGGGTGCTTCACGAGAGAAACCTTACTGGTGAGATAGGGCGGTTTTCTCATTCTGAGTCTTCTTTTGCGACTTTTATAAAGAGAAAGACAACGTCATCGGTCTATACACACTTTCAGTGAGAGAAACTGGGAGTCTCTGTAGACAGTTCGAGTAATAGGAACAAGACCGAATGTAGACAGGACACACAGTGGTACACTGACCATTAAAAAACAATTACTTACAGCAAATGACTGCCTGAATCGTTCACATAGTAATGTCGGCAATCGGACCTCAAGTGCGACAGAACCGACTAAAATTTACACACTCATGGGGCATGCTGGAAATGCGAATAGCGCAATAATTGTTGCAAGTTCTGGAGCAACACTCCTTTCCCCTGATAAGCCATCAGTTGCCCATGGCACTTGATTTGTTTTATTTGAAAGAGGTATAGAAGGTTAGTGGGCTGCAAGTTGCAATGTGCTGCAAAACAATATGACAGTCCGATTGAGGACCAGCATCAAATCAAGTAATGATGTACGTTGGCGCAATCTAGGTGTTTCGTGTTTCGTTTATTATAATCCGATCGCCAGCAGAACCTAACCTGCGGGGTGACGTAGACTTCGCATGTGGATTATTTCAAATCTCTGGCGGGAGTAATTTCACCACCTTTTCAAGATTGGAAAGTCAAATCAAGTTTTCATCTCCAGCCAACTGGGGGAAGGGGGGGGGGGGTACGCACTTTTCCCCCAATAAGTGGATGTAAGAAAATAACGAGGGGTTAACCACTCGTTGGGAATCGTTGGAAATCTTTATGAAATCTCAGGGAATCTAAGAATTTTTTGGAATTTCATCTTTTAATGAATATCGTTGGGAATCTTTGGAAATCTTTATGGAATCTCAGTGGAGTCTCAAGGAATCTCTGCAGGTGTATTCCCTTTCTCTAACGCCACCAAAACCCACACAACTTACGCCTTCAAACTCGCTAAACGCTCAAATGGTATTCCCTAACGCTTATGGTGGGTTATTGAGTGGGTTTTGGACGCCCTTTCAAGGCGGTAGAACTCACCACCCCTTCCCATTGGTGCAAAGTCAACTTGAGTGGGTTTCTGAGCGGATTTAATAGAAAGTGTACTTGAAAATGAGAATATATCTATTTTTTTGGGGGAAAAATGAAAGTTTCTTTACATTTGCAATGAAAGAAGTACACTTCGTTTTGCTTTTGTTTGAGTTTGGTTTTTTGAAAAAAGGGGCAAATTTGAAATTTTTTCACGACCATTCAATTTTAATATTATTATCTTATCTTCTACTCATTTTATCTTGAATAATTAAACATTTTAATAGAAAAATATAAAATAACCAAATAAGGTTATGAAAGCTTACCATCTTTTACTTTCACAAATTTTAAACTGAAATCCATACATTTTATGTTCTTTGAAATTAAATAAAGGTATTACTGAAACATTTCTTACATTAAATCTAGCAAGTGTTACATATTTAACACCTAAAACTAAATTTGAAGTTCAATATTAACAAGAATCCGGTAAAAATGGATTCATACTGTTGTTGTTTCGGTCTGTCTAGCTTTAACGCCAAGTTTTCAAAGTTGCGACAAATTTCCCTTGTTTTGTTTGCGCCTGGCGGTAGGAGATAGCGCCGACGAAAAGCGTAAAAGTAAGCGGAATACGGGAATTGCTGAAGCGAGTTCTAAGTGGCGTAAAAATAGCGGTTGCGAGTTATCGCCTGCTAAAAGCGTTTCCAACGGGAATACTCCTGCAGGAGTGGTTACCCCCTCGGAAAATAACTAACTCTCTGAGAGGTCAGAGAAGAACTGCTGCTCATCTGAAGTTCATACAATGGATTGTACTGAGAAATTTCTATGATCACCATCGGTTAAATCCGAGGGGTTAACCACTCGTTGGGAATCACTGGAAGTCTTTATGAAATCTCAGGGAATTTTTTATTTTTTGGAGTGGTTACCCCTACGAGGTTCATCTTTCTATGAATATCGTTTGGAATCTTTGGAAATCTTTATGGAATCTCAGTGGAATCTCAAGAGTGGTTACCCCCTCGGTTAAATCGTTCCGGATTGGTACCTCTTAATAACACTCAGAAGAGTTATTTTCTTGCGTTTGAGGTAAAATTCCTAATATTCCACCAAGAGCCTCTGGAGTAATAGCACAGTTAGTCCTTGCTATTATCGCAGTTATTAGCTACTTGTGATGCTAGGCTTGGCTATAGTACTTGCCACTTTCTTGGTCGCCACTATATCTCGACAGACTGTTGGCGCCAGTCAAGGTTGTATCAGTGCATGACTAGTGTCCTGAGTAGATGATGGATAACTTCGATACCTACGGTTGATATGGCACTCGGCCTCTGACTGGGTAAATATACCTAACTTACCAAAAAGGCAATACGGGTTTACATGGGTTAACAACCCAAACACTGCGTGTGAAAAAGAAGCCAATCAACTTCATACTGACGAGGGAATGGGATACTTTGCCACTCACTGGCCGATATACCCATCCGGGTCATGGGCATAAAAGGATAAAATGTCATTTGGGGTGAATAGGAATCTGAGGGCACTGGCATGGACCACCAGAGCAGGGACCTCCCACGCCTCTTGCCACATATTTGCACGCAAGAAGCCCTCAAATCGTAACAGGTGTTTTATCGCGGCCAAGGTCAATGGCTTCCTTTCTTTCCTAGTTCATAGAACCCAGAACAGAAAATCTGGGGGGTCAGGCTCACTAATTTTGAATTTTTCGGATCGAGGGTTCGAGGATGCCGTCGATCCTCACCAAATCAGAGTAATTTGAATACGGCAGGTGGCAGAGGCGCGCCATAGGGCAAGGTGTACCGGATCGGCAATTGCTTTCTTTTGCACGAAGCCAGGCAGCCGCCGTCTGAGGCACATGCCTGTATTGGCAATCTCAAGGCTTCTCATCCATATTCAGATTTAATTGACTCTATAATGAATGTTCACCAAAAGATATGAGAACAGAGAAGGTGTAATTATAATTTCACTTACTTCTGCAAACAGTCTGTGGCTAAGTCATTTTCTTTCGGGAATGAACTGGAATAGTTCGGATAGCCTATTCAGAGTAGCAAGCCTCTGCTGAGTTACAATCGACTTCTTTTCACCAGAATAGCCCCCTGAAGTGATGCGAACAAGTAACAACGAGCCCCTCCCTATAGTCTCTACAGGGCCCTAATGAAATACGAGTAGTAATGGATATCGTACAGAAGTTTGCTGTTTTTTAGTTCTCTTTATTTCACTTACTTCCGAATCGTGGGACTCGTGCGTGATACCTATGTTCCTCTTATGCCTTGCGAAAAAATTCTCTTTCAATATCACGCGAACGCGGATTAGAAGAGACCCCTTTGCCTCTATCCTTCCCTACAGAATGGGGGCTCGTAGTTCAATGGGCAATTCGATTTCTTGGTGGCCAGTAGACCGCCTCCGCCATGGAAAAAGTTCCCTCAATTTTGGGCCACATAGCCGGCAAGTTTAGGCACCTGTCTATATACTTTGAACTTGGAGATAAGCTGAAATGAATCGCATGCCCTTGCGCCCACTTGGACGAAAGACAATGTGAGCTCGAAAGCAAGTGGGTGACGAACAAGCCTCTGGCCCCGTACTGACCGAATGGCAATCAGGTACCACTGCCTACGTAAGCCATTGCACCGCCTGCGTTATAACCAAGTAACTACAGGATCATTGCTCCTGCTGACAAAACCAAACTCAGGAAACCTTGAACTTCCAAGTTAACACTTTCTCAAGGTTTACACCTCTCTCCTGCTCTGCAGATTTAAGCTGTGTCAGAGCCAGTCTCTCAATAGTGTGACGAACCTTTGAGACAATAGTGTGAATAGTGTATACACAAAGAGAAAAAGGTTTAACATAAATTATTTCTTCATTTTTTCTTAAAATCACAATTCACAGCTCAGTACGAATGAACTATAGACAAGTTACCTAACTGTACCCGGTACCTGAGACCGCACTAATGCCGGCTCCACTTAGTTCACCAATAGATTTCAAGATCACCGTTTCCCCAAGGTTGTTATAGATCCCTTTAGAATGATGTCCGGCAGGCTAATAGACCAAGCACGCAGCAGGGGCGGCTCTTTCAAATCGTTATTAACAAAGGCACCAACCTTCGGTGCTGCAAAGGTGGCTATAAATAAATGAATGCGTTATCAACGGGACAGTGGCCTTCGATCAGGCCAATTATGAACACTTGTTGAATAACCAAACCAAGTTCAACGGATATAGACCAGTAGCCCACTCGTACTTCATTCTCATGTCTACCTCATAATTACCTTGTCGTAGGACCCTAAAGGTTAGGCTGCTATTCTTACAGTCGCCTCGGCAAACAAATTGGCAGTTATACCTATACGTATCTACAGAACATGCATGGTTTGATGTGGGTATAGGTATGTAAACCTAAACTACAATCCGGTGTATAATGTCAAAAGTCAAAAGAGCTTTATCAATCGGCTTTGTTCACGTACCCTGCTGACTTGAAACCGTAAGCCTTGTTCTCAAACTTGCGTCAAGTCACAAAATGAGTGTATATCGTGTCAGTATACCTACTCAGTATCCACAGTAGGTATAAGGCATAGGTATATAGCTAGGCAGGTATAGGTATTGTAAATACCGACCCAACGAACTAGCTGAGAGCTCCTCACAGGGCTGTTTCTTCCCAAAACAGCACTGGGGAGGCCAACCAATAGTTAACAAGTACCCGAGGGGGATAAGGGAACTTACCAAAGAAGTCTTCCCAAGAAAGGGATCCGTCCGAGTCCCACCCCTCCGGAGGGGGGTGAGTTCCCATGGTAGTCACCACACGCGTGGTAGCGGGTAGCGTTTCACTACAACACAAACCAATCCAAAAATTTCAAAACTCCACTGACACGCCGGCGAAAACAGCGATAGGACCGCGGTGTTGAGCTCAACACACTCCACACAAGTCACTTCTCATCTACTACTAACAACACTCCGTGGTCTGGCAGGCCTACGAACGGCTCCATGTGCTTCCAGCCGCACGCTTACTTGACGGCGACGTCCACGGCTATGGGTTCGATCCTACGCCATCTTATAATGACACGAGTGCTTCATCGAGCAAATGCAATTCATTTCAGTGCAACGCCATCTACTTTTTATGGGAACCGACATGATTTTTATGTGTTTAAGCCCTGCTTTTCTTCTCGCACGCTCGGCTTTGGAGTGGGTGGGTGGCTGGCAGTGCAGAGGCGTGTTGAGGTGAAGAGACAAATTTATGACTTAGAGCAGTAGGTACGTCTGTGAGTGTGTAAGTACCTACCAGTCCCATGTCTACAAACCGGTCATGGGGAGGGATACTTAGACGGACATTATTTTCTTTAACTACTATTACTAATTGGGATTTGAGCCTTGTATTTTTTCAGTATTAGTCTTTTCTAATGGATTAAATAAAGCAGAAGCTGTTAAGGGTCCGCTATACCTGACGGTGCATTTTTTGCCGCCCATAAGATTAACATTGCGAGCGGCGATTCATTTTCAAGGTTTACCCTTGGTTGGAAAGACACAAACTTTTGCCTGTACCTAGCCCTAACAATGTTCTAGGGAGTGTTCGAAGCAGATTTCCCATTTTTTTTACTGGTTTTCGAGATACAGCACTTTTCTTGAGGTATGCGATGCTAGCATTTGCAAAACAGTTGCAATAAAAGAAACTTCTGCTCATTTTAAATGAGGGCCAAAGCATGACAATATGCATTACAACAACAGCTTGTGAGCTGCATTTAGACCATTCAACCAACAAACAGAAAAGTTCTTAGCACAGGATGGATTCAAACTAGGTACCTCCGTCACAATATACGGAAATGTCGTTCAAGTATTCTTGAAACGTAATAAAGATCAGTTACCTGACATCAAAAGGTGTAAAGAGTTACATAATCATGAATCTTCAGGCGAACTCCGAATAATGTTCGCAATTGCATAATCATGAATATTCAGGCGCAATGTTTGAAAAGCTACATTTTTACTTTTGTCTACTTTGAATACGAATTACGATATGAGAATACCTTATTACGGTAAACTGTAAAAGGCCAGATAATAATCACGAATACCTCTTACCTGTAACAGGCTGACAGCAGTAGTAAAGGCGTCCATACGGCTGTAGGTATCCAAAATGGTATCCAAAGTTGTAGGTATCCTCACTGAATATCACTTCACTGCTCTGCTTTTTATTTCACTGACCACTTATCCTGAGAACTGGTGATGAAACTGGTAGGTATGATATCCAAGGGGTATCAAAAATTGTATCCAGAGATGTAGGTATTCAGGATTGCAGGTATCATCACTGAATATACTGCACTATACTCTGCTTTAATTTCCACTTCAACACAGAACCACTGAAAACAACTTTTTATTCATACACAATTTTACACTTAGGTTACCACCCTCCACCTGCAAAAAACATCTTTTCTTAGGTTCCTACCCTTCACCAGTAAAATTCTTTAATTACCTACTTAGGTATTGCACCGAAAGGGATATTCTTCTCTTTGGTGCAATTACTACCTACTTATATAAGTACTTGAAAAGCAACGATTCCCATGCAACCCGTGACAATATTAAAAGGCTCATGGTTAACTTATCTTACCTACCCTTCACCACAATGCATGAGTTACCTACCTATATACCTAGATACTGCATCCAAAGGGATAGGCTTATTTAAGTATTCTTCTCTTTGATGCGGTAACTTAATAGCAATAACTCCCATGCATTCAAGACTCAAGCAAAACAAGGAAACGAGACCAGTACAAGTAAAGTTTGCCGTCATCCGAGTCAGGTAGAGAAACTTTGGGACAGATTATCCTTGGCACATCCAAAACCCCAATCATATAGGTACGGTTATTCTGAAACAATCAATAGAAACCCTGTTATTAATACGATGTCTCAAAGGAGGTGTTATTTCCTTAATCCTCTCCATTGCCTACTAATTCGACATAGAGGTTGCCATAACGTCGTTATACTTACCTAAACCTACTTAATACAAAGGTAGCACAATCATATAAGTAGGTACGTGTGTCAAACTTAGTGCATGTCATTTTCGCGGGTAGGTACCTAGGTATTTATGAAAAGGTCTTACATGATCCTGAAATGTAAACAAATAATGTGAAGTAAATTAAATGGGATAGGGGGCGCACGACGCCATAGCATCCTCAGTGAATCTGCTTAATTTTCTAATTTTTAAGTACCTACGCGTTCAGGATGGATCCCACCAATTCAGTTGTTAGTTCATCCTCAGTTAAACCAGGAATTCACGAAAAAATACAACTGAACTGATAAGGTTTAACTATTTTTACTCAGAGAGGCAGACTGGGCGCCATTTTTTCTACCTTAGGTAAACAACCCGGTTTAAGTGGGTAACTACCAAGGTAAACCTCATTAATAATGGATTTTTGTCATGAACCTGAATTAACCGAGGTTTAAGTATGGAAACCTGCAAGGTGAAATTCATCGCTGAATGGTACTGAAAGAGGCAAATACGATGCTTACCGAACGGTTTCAATTTTCAGCAGGTTTACCGGCACAATAAAGACGTCATTACAACGTTAATGTTTTCAGAATCCAAATAATTGTTTAAAATTAGAAAAAGCGATCAATCCTGCAAGAAGATAACTTTAAAATAAAATTAAGATTTATTTGCTAGAATTTTAGGAGGTATGATGGTTTTGTGAATTTAAATAAATAAAATAAGTTGTTTACCAATTTTGCCTGGAGTTTTCTTCTGCCACGTTTTGAGCAAGTTTTATAAATTTACCATCAATAATTTATTTTAAAAACTATAATGCTCATTTTTAGCGCATGGTTTTATTTAAATATAGTATTTTTTATTACATTTTACATTTTTATTTGACTATTTTTTGAATTAATAATAATTAATTAATTTAATGCTTTCCCTCTCTCAATCGGAAAATTTGCATCTTTGCATGCATAAATCCAAGATGGCATAACTGACAACAAAATATGATCATTTTCTTTGATAAATTTTGCTTTTTATGTTGATTATGTGTTATCTATGTATTAACTCACTGAATTCATGGTATATTTCGATGGCTGGCTTAAAATACCATACTGACGTCTTGTGGTAAAATATTAGTGAAGCACCAATTGGCAGAAGCTATGGTTAGTAATGAATCCGCCCAAAATCAATGTCTGTCTTTATCTCCCGGCGCCGCGCCGTAAGATTTTCTGTAGAAAAGACGTAAGGAATGCATTGGGAAGAAGCCTCTGGACCTTGGAAAGACAACGGGATCTTCTTTGTCAGCAGGTAATTTTTACTGCAACAGGTGTAGGAAAGCAAATGCCCGTATCTGAGTAATCTGTGATACCTAGGCTGAACACACTTTGTTCAGTATTTTCCCCCAATCTTCTTTAAATTTATAACGACCGGTTACGTTTCCTGAGGATCCGTCTGTTCCGTACTTTACCTCCTCACCGTATTATGGAATCCCGTTCTCGAAGCACACAGTTAACACAGACTTAGGTACCAAGTGAGTGGTGTGGGAAATTTCACCTGAAAGCTGGTGTTAACTCGGTGTTAATTGGGTTCTTTAGCATCAGCCAACACCAGCTGTTGCAAGACTGAAACTAAACAGTTAGATGAAGTCTTGGCTGATCTTGCAGGAATGCAGTAACACTGCGAACTTTTCATTTTGCAGGCGGCATGCAGATACGTAACCTATTGTCCCGCCTGAAGGTTCATGGCGGTCTGGGGATGGCTGTCACTGTCACATCTCTTGGACAGTTCCTGTAGAGGGAGAGGCGACCTGTAGTGATTCTGGCATGGTGGAAAGGTGCCTCATAAGGTCAGCACAATAAGGTTGGTGTCGATAGATCGTCAGAAGGGTAAAAATTCTGGATAAGCCGGAATATACGAGTACATAAGCTGTTTCTTGATGTTTTTTTTCTCGCGGAAACTGTTGGATATTTAAATGTTATGAAATATAATTTCTTTTTAATGACTTTACTAGCTACGTTTTGATTTGACGATCAAGTTCTTTGGCACTTTTTTTTTTTTTTTTTTTTTTTTACAAAAATACCTAGCTTGATTGTAAAATTACAACATTGCCAGTTAATTTCCGACGTTACAGAGAAAGATGTTATGTTTTAGTACATTTAAATATCCAGCAAAGTCATAAAATAAAAAAATAAAAAAGTGATTGAAAAAACATAAACAAACAGGAATTTGGGGTGACCCTCGTCCGAATGTTGATGATGCGAGATTTGCCAATAGTGGGCTTACGCCGTAGCATGATAAAAACCCCGAATGTGCGCACTAAGCGTAGGTGTAGAACTGTATACCTACAGTACCTGATCCTACCCACTTTCCCACTCTTCGCGGCGATCAGGCCAGGCTGAGGCTGAGCGAGTGACGAGCGAGAGGAGCGGGGAGCGAGCCTTGTTTTGTTTTCAAGTTTAGTTTGCCGGGAACTGTTGCCGAGTACGGACGTGTTGTTGACTGTTCCCGTTAGTGCCTTAACTTATAGTGTCTTCCTGAGGATTATTACCAGGCTTTTGCCTGCCCGTCTTTCGCTAATGGTATGTGAATAAAATTTTTATTTTGCGTCGCACTAGATCGTTACCTAAACAAAGGAGGTTTGGGGAGGGAGCCAAAGGTGAAAGGTCTGTTTGAAACTGGATCACTCCGAAGAAAGTGCTTGTAGCCAACGTCTAGGTCACAGAAAAAGTCCAGTTGCCTTGTAGTTAGACCTCGGGCCCCATGGACTCTAAAAGCTTTGTTTGCATGCATACCAATCTTCCCCATCTGCCTACGTAAAATGACGGGAAGTTGGAGTTTTAGCACATGATGTCGATAATGTAGGTCCATTTGGATGCGTAGGTAGGTTGTACCTAGAAACTAAGGCCATGAAGTACTCGTAGGTAGATGTTAACTGACTGTACAGTACCCTCATCTGTTTACACAGTGACCAACGATCATCACTCTAAACAGGATGTCACGTCATGCCCTGTAGGAGAGGAGTTGTTCGTAGATGCAAAAATAGCACTTTTTGCCTTACTTGGTCTCGGTTGGATCGTTTGGCTCTGTCGTGGCTGTACTATAATTAACTTTTGGTGTCGCACCGGCCACACAGTTGTAAAGCTTTGAATTTTGAGTCAAAAGCGTACCTAGTTTTTCACCCTGGTGCTGTTTATGGTACTGGCTCAACCAGCGTGCTATTGCGGACCACCATCTGGGCCTTTCTGGTCCCTTTTCGCAAGGGTATCAAATGTCTGTCATCTGATGCTCCTTTCTAACGGTTTCTCTATTCGAGAGCAGGCTCAGCCCCGACGCGCCACGACAAATATAGTCTAGCTAGGTACTACCTGTTCGAAGCTCCTTTTGGTCAGACCAATCAAAGTAAAATGTAAAATTACTCCTTTGGTTAGTTTCTTTATGCTATATTGTACACGTATTGACATCGCCATTAAGTATGCTATATCTACGTCATACTAGGGACCGTCGCATTTCACCACTTCAGTCACTTTCTTCAGTAATTATTTCAGGACAAAAAATACCGTGATCCGCAAGGCATTTCAAATTGATGAAAGGTGAAGTGATGAGTCACCTAAAGTGTCTGCGATAAATCAGACAAACAATAGTTTATGGAAGAGAAAGCCACCGTGATTTCGATCTAAATCGCTTAGTAAAGGCCTGAACTCCGTGTATGGTTGAAATTCATGTACCCCTAGGTATCGCCCACATCTCTGATGATGAATGATAATTACTTTGGCCTGACGGTAACAGTACCAGTGCTTTCCGGGTGGCCCGATTGGTCATTGCGGCAGTTCTAGGTCAATGCATCACTATCCTCTCCTGTGCAATTATTTGGCTACGATGGGAATTACCGAGACAGTAGTGAGCGGCGGCCTGAGTGAAATGAAGCAGAGCCTTAACCTGGATATCCCTCATCCTAGTCATGCTCATGCTGCCTGATTGCAGTCATTTCCACTAGCAAAAACCGGAAAGAGGTTAAAAGGGAAGCAAGCAGCAGGCTTGGCCTTTTGCGAGGCGTGTCGTTGCCCCCCTCCGTGGAAAAAGAAAAGGTCACTCGAGTGAACAATATCGCCCCTCGAATTGCCAGGATTAGGCACCTGAATCTATTTTTATACTGCTTGATTGCTTATTGATGGCTCTTGGTCTTTGGTGAATTAACAGAGGTGCTCGTTATACACCTATACTGTTCAGTTGTTGGAAGCTCTTGAAATATTCTGACCTTATCACTCCCATCTACGAGTCAGAAAAGAGGAGCCATTTCCCGTACATGTGTAATGTGTAGTACACCCCTAATTTTCTAACTTCAGGAATAATATCTCCAGAAAAGTTTTAAACTGCGTCAGTTATTCTTCGATATCGAGTTCAAGTATGGTTAATTTTTTAATCACTGATCATCAGTGACATTGATCAGTAATTCTTGCCCATCAACATTTGACCATCATTTAGGTAGGCTCTTAAAAAGCTGTCGACGGACGAATAGTTGAATAGGTGACTAGACGTGGTCCCATTAAACTGTCGGTAGAGTCGTTAGGACGTCAATGCGGAGGAGCGGGGGAGTTCATGCCTTTCTACAATCATCTACTTACCCTAATTCCTAATTCCTTCCTCATCTTATTCCATTATGGTGGATTCCGTGCCGGCCCAGACGCCCTCGAGGGGTCTTTTCTCACCCTCCGACGCACGATTCATCCCGAACTATCTGTTTCGATGGCGTTTGGTTTCGTCTATAGTTAACTCAAGGGTGGGTAGGTCCTCTTCTGTTTGGTTCCAATCTCCGAGCTTCTAGGAGTTCTAGCATTAGCAGGGACTGCTTTAGGTATACTCATCTAGAAAGCTTATTATTTCCATATCTCTGCAGAGTTGGTTGCTCAAAAGCTATTATGGGAACTTGTCCCTTTAGGGCAGGTGCACCCCTCCAACTGTTGTAATTCTATGGGACGTGTGGATAGGTTTTATTTTGGAATGTAGGTACAAATGTATGTGGCACGCATACGACATGGAGCAATGAGCCGCACCCCCGAAATCCCCAGCCTGAATCACATTACCCCACCCTCGTGTGCCTCTAGGATCCGAACATTACCTCATAGAATTGTCATCTCCGACATCCTTATTCGGCTGTTCTCTAAGTTTCCTTTAGTTCCTATTGTTGCGTGAGCTGAATTCCACAAAGGTACGTGATGTTGTCCCAAAAGTGGTTCAGGACAATATGTGAGTGTGACCAATGTCCGATTTCGCACGCGTAGTAGGGAAAGCCTGTCATTTCACACACGTTGCGTCTGTTTGCTGGGCTGTGACCCACCACAAAAATTACACAGTGAAGGAGGGGACTGAGAAGAGAAAGGATATTCCACCACAATGGGCACTGCCCCTAAGGAGGGTTGAATAATAAGTATCCGAGGTTTCACCATGACCAGTGGGCAGTGAACTACCTGAATCAGATGAATCTGATGCGGGATTTGAATCATGAATCGCACTATTGTGAGGTCAGCTACCGCAGCAGGAGCTCCTATAGAACGGTCCTTTCAAAACCTGGACGTGCGCCTATTCAGCACTTTAAGTTTGCAGATAAATTAGTACTCCAATTCCAATGTTCCACTCAGTTTTGTATAACCATCTTCGACTTTAATGTAGCTCTTTATTTTACCTCGGAGGAAACAGCAACTGCTGTAGTTTCCGAGACCTTGCGTTCTTTCTACCTACGCCTCCTTTTGCTTTAGGAACTGGCATTGTTATTACATCATGCATCGTCAACGGGACTGCTAAGGCTACCTCCAGCCTCTTGACTGTAGAGGAAGGCTGACCGTTCGGGATCCACTGAACCAAACGATCACATGCATGAGAGCTCTCAAGGTTGGATGAAAGTGCATACGCAGGATGCAGTGCATTGGCAGGAAGAGAGAGTCGCTCACGTTTGGCCACTTGGCAAGTCGCACGTGTGTCAAACCAAACCAGATTAAAAGTGTACCAACTCGATGGAGGGACATTGGTGGATCGAATGAAAGGAATTAGTCTGTGTTGATGCGTCACTGCGACGCGTACCGTTCCCTACACGGTTGCACGACGGAGCGACGACCGACGAACATTGTTTAAAAACTGTGAAACGTAATAAATAGTACCAGCGTGAAACATTCCTTCGAGAAGGAAGTACCTATACCGACTTCTCTTAGAACATTCATCTCCTAAAAACATTGTGCTCGCAAAGCGTTAGTACAATATACAAGACAATTAAGGATTTTTTCCAGTCCTTGCTCTGCCTCCAGCAGGTTGGAACTATGGAATTTTCGTGCCTAGGTATCCCAATCAGCCGCACCAAACAAACAACTGCTACAGTTTTCTTTTTGCTGCACTGCTGAATGAAATAGCGTATTGTACTGAATTTGTGTAGAACTATTCTTGACGAGATAGCAGCGTCATGGTGTCCACTAATTCTACCACATCACTGTTAGTCTGCACACCTACATTGTGCGTATGGTATGGCCTACAGCCAAGGTATCGTTTTCCAGTCATCGCAAGGTATCCTACACAGAGCATACACATTTGTAGATTATTAGGCGGGAGGCAATTGCAGTGTTTTGTTGTGGTCGAGCAGGAGAGAGGTGAAAGAAAGTGTGGCTGCGTCTATAGCGGACATTGGTGTGATGGCGGCCGGCGGCTTCTTTGAAGCGTCGGACTTGACCCTTCTCGGCCGTCAAGATAACGACGGAAAAAGGAAATGCCCATGAAAGTCATGCTCCAGTCGATTATGACAACAAAAACAAATAATAGGGTGAACCTACTCATCTCATCGCTCTCCTCTGGTCCCTATAACTAGCTATAGCCTGCCCTACATGTTGTGATGCGAGGGGTTAACCACTCCAGGAATCTCGTTGGGAATCATTGGAAATCTTTATGAAATCTCAGGGAATCTTGGAATTTTTTGGAGTGGTTATCCCTTCGGGGTTTATCTTTCTATGAATATCGTTGGGAATCTTTGGAAATCGTTATGGAATCTCAGGGAATCCCAAGGAGTCTCTGGAGTGGGTTACCCCTCGATTTGATGCCTCCTGGTTTTCCCGGTTTACTACTTCTAAGAAATACGGAGTTCCCCCTTTGTTAGAAAGTACCAAAATCCTGCTGCTTAGAGAACAAGTACGAGCATAAGAGGATTCTCATCTCGACTTGAGATAAGTTTATTTATATGCTGAGGTGACCCCCCTTGGGCAAATCATATCAGATCGTAAAGTAAACATTAGGTAATATTATTGATGTGATTCAACACTTTCTGAAAATGGAATGACGTCTTTAATACCTACGTGGTGTGGGATTTGCCGAATATTTTCATTGTTGTTGGACACCTTAGGTGTGGGACTTCCCTAACCATCCTCATCGCCCTTCAGTTCTTTCTGCATTGTAACTACTGAGTGCAGCTCTTACAAGGACGTCCGTGCTCATACTGCATTAACGCTTGAAATGACTGCGCTGTGCTGCATCATGCAGTCGTTAGGCCATCAGAAGGATATTTTTATGAAGAACCATTGTACAACTGCCTATAGTTTTGTTCTTCCCTGACTCCTATATGAATAATCTGGTAGCATCTAAAACTGTCTTAAGGGTCCGCTGAACCTGACGATGCATTTTTTGCCGCCCATAAGATTAACATTGCGAGCGGCGATTCATTTTCAAGGTTTACCCTTGGTTGGAAAGACACAAAATGTTGCCTGTACCTAGCCCTAACAATGTTCTAGGGAGTGTTCGAAGCAGATTTCCCAATTTCTCACTGGTTTCTTTTATTGCAACTGTTTTGCAAATGCTAGCATCGCATACCTCAAGAAAAGTGCTGTATCTCGAAAACCAGTAAAAAAATGGGAAACAGGGAACACTCCCTAGAACATTGTTAGGGCTAGGTACAGGCAAAATTTTGTGTCTTTCCAACCAAGGGTAAACCTTGAAAATGAATCGCCGCTCGCAATGTTAATCTTATGGGAGGCAAAAAATGCATCGTCAGGTTCAGCGGACCCTTAATGGCGAAATGAGCGCGTTTTAGGGGCGAATTGATTTTAGTACCACCCCTCTCTGTCTCATCCCTTTCTGCAAGTGTGTTCATACTTATCGTTTTAATTCCATCTAGTCTGAGGGGTGCATAGGAGTGTGGAGAGGATGAAGTTGAGTGCGAGTCCAAGACATCACGCATTATCAGCCCAACACCCGCGGTTCAGTGCTTTTGGTCAATACATGTCTTTGTTTCATCCGCGGGGAGTTGCTTCCTACAGCTCATCAATACGCTCAAACTCCAATCGGTCTGCTAATTCATTCATAATAGTGTTTGGTAGTAAGAATTTTACGTAATTTCCACCATTTTGTTCGCAAAGATCTGTTTATATTAAGCCACTAATTCTGGTAGCACTGAAGTAAGAAAGATTTTACTTTAGGGTTGATCTTCGCCCTCCCTGGAGTAAGCACAGATGAAATCTTATTGATAGAGGTTCGGCTTGTCGATCTGCTTATACTGAAATTTTGAGCTTCTGGGTGGGTGGGTCTAGAACCCCTAAAGGTTGCATATGCATCATTGCAGCACCGTCATGTGGCTGGAACGCGGAGGTGTTTCTGGTGGGATAGCTGGAGCTGGAGTAGCCTGTAGCCCTAGTGGAAGTGGTCGACCCGTCACTGCCATGTTGGGAAGTAACCGTGGGCTGCGTCGCCTTGCCTTGCCTGGCTTTGCCAAGGTGCAAAAGGTGACCTCGTGACGTCATAGCGCTTCTCCCACCGAACCTCACGTCATATGTGTCATGCAGACGAGCAGCTGTCACCAGTTCCGAGAATACCTGCGTAGTAGGCGAGGTAGTAGGGAACCAGGGTGTCCAGTCAAGTCTTCATTGACTCCAGTGACTCGAAATTCACGTTAAATAGCTCTGTGATATTTCTTTACTATTCGGTTACTATTCAGTTGTTTGAATGTCACTTGTACGAATTTTCTAACCACCGAGAAAGTTAGTAAATAACATACTCTTGCTCCTGAGCTCTCAGTGGAGACTTCAGCCAGTACCTTTGACAGGAAACGGAACTTTTCGTCCTTCTCTATCCATACCCAAAGCAGTAGATACTGTTAATAACCAGTGGTGTAGAACCCACTATATAGAGACACTTCTCCGAACTCGGACTCCGAGAAGACATAAACGGTGGCGTTCTCCAGCCGAAAACTGGCGACAGCATTGTTGAAATCCTCTACTAACATTTTGTGCTTTTCTCATTTCAGGCGATGATGGACGTCTATTGGACGCTGGTACTAACCTTCCTCTACTGTGCTTCAGTTTCTTCCCAGCAAGGGTAAGTGCACATTTTACTATCCCCTCCCTGGCACTTGCTAAAATAACGGTGACCATCTAAGGTCCAGTTCTACTCAATGAAAGTTGGAGCATTCATTGTTTCGAATACTTCGATGTAGCGGTTTTTATATTTTCCGGGTACCCCTGGAGGCGAGAGGAAGCCACTCCAGTAGCACAATACCCAAACTAACCAACCAATTAACTATTTAAATTGAAAGGCAGAAACAGTGGAACGGAGCCAGTGACTGGGACAGGTCCTATGTTCCAGTCGTTGCCCACAGGTCCCCCATATCGTTTAACTGGAAATTTACGGTATCGGCATCGCAGTATAATAACGCTAAACTAGATAACTAATGGACTTTTTATTGTACCTAAATAAGTGGCTAATGCACTTTTGCTTGTCACAGTCAGGTAACGTTAGGTTCTGTGAAATACATAGCCTGGGACAGCTATCAAAATATTCAGAATGTGGGATGGGTACTAGTAACAAAGCATAGACTGTGTCTCCTTGGCGCTCACTCATGGCTCTATTCATATCGAGGTGAGAAAGATGACGGTGCTATATTTGCTATAGCATTTATTTACCTTCGCAAACTGTTGATCTGTCCAAAGCACCTGTGTAGAGACTAGCGACCGCATTCCTATAGCATCTGTGAGATCGTTTATATGCAGCGACAGCGGCGCTCGACGGAATATGCCCACCTTCAGAGCGGCTATATGCTCTACCATGGCGTTGTGGCATATGGTTCACGCTGTAGAGAACACCAAGGCCATTTGGTAATATCTCCTACATCTCGGGTATATGTACAGCTACCTAGTGTGTGCTGCATGAATTAAAATCGCTAGGCTACCGAATCCGGACTAATAATTCGAAACAATGGTTTCGATACGATCGTCATCGTCATCACACATCATTTTGCCCTTTGGATTAAATAAAAGAACTGGCTCCCGGGGCAATGTTGATTACATACACAGAATTAACAAGGGATACTGAAGAACATAAGCGTAGCTATAACTTTTCAATGGGGGGGGGGGGGGGGGTCCGGACCCCCCCTATAGCTACGCCAATGCTGAAGAACCAAACTGCCCTTTTCATTCTCGCAAGCAAGCCTGATTTCTCACAAGGCATATTTCGCATCATCCCAAAACTCAGCATAAGGGGGTTCTCCCTATTTGTCGGTCAGGGAAATTTTTTTGGGTGGGGGGAATGGGTGGTATCTTGGATTTGTATTAGTAATTTTATCGCCAGGAGTCGCAAATCTATAGCGATTGAGAGGTGTCAGCTAAAAATATAAAAGCTGAAGGCTTGAAAGCGAAAAAGGGAGTGAACCCACCTTAGATTGAGTAACATCAAGGACTACTGGCCTAAGGATCCCACTCGCTGGGGCGCCTACCATTTGAATACTGCTACCTACGCCAGATTTGACTCGTTCGCTAAAACGAATAATGTATGTTTGATGTGAAATCGATTAGTATGACTTAGGTACATAGGTACAGACCTACTTCTGCTGTCCAGCGTCGTAACTGGAGAAGCTCCATGTACCGTTCCTACAATATATCCTGTTCCTATCTCGATGAAATTCCAACCCAACCTAACCTAACGTTTCCCTACTACCGCAAGGGGACATTCAGGTTTTCTATAATGCAGGTCGTTGTGCATCCCTGATTTCAGTCATTCATACATTGCGGTGGGTGACATGCCATGCAATCTGTAGGTACGTTCTGTTCATGTGGTGTAGGAGGAAAAAATTCATTGAATTAGGTCATTTATTGTTCAGTAGTCATTATTCATGATCATGAACTTAGCTAGGTACACAGAATTAGTTATCATTAATAGTAAGTCTGATCTTGATTGACTTATGATATAAAGGGGTGATCCATTGTGACAGAATTGAGAGCTTGATGTTGAAGACTACTTGATGCTCGATGGCTTGCTAGTGCCAACTGGGTTCTGACGTTAAAAAGTCATTTTATATTTCAGGACATATAAATCTCCTACAGTTTTCTCAGAATATGGTCCCAAAAAATCATTAGAAACATAGGATTTTGTGGACACAGTTGCCACTTTCCTTCTGAACTTAGCCCTGACGTCAGTGCGTTTTATCGCGGTATGTCTCAATCGGTAAAACACAAAACATGAAAATTACGTTTGATGGGCAAAAGAAGCGATGTCGCCAACGTGCATCCTCATTGCGAAACTCGGGCCGTGCCTGAAATAACGCGGGTCCTGTTCAGTAGAATGGGGAAAGTGGCAGGATCCCGGTGTGCGTCAGAGTGACGCTAGAGGACCCTGCCTATACCTAGAGCCTGCTGTCTGTTCTTTAGGCATATCCCATGGCAACTCCCAGGTGCTTTTTATACCTAATCGCTTCATAGAAATGGTAAATGTGACGTATCCACTCCTTTGGAGCGGTCGGTTTGACAGGTCACACCAGATTGATCCTGGTGGCTGGAGGCTGCGATGGTTCAGAAACCATTTAGACTGTAGGTCCCCATCGTGACTGGGGAAATGGTGTGTTGCTGGGCTTCCCCCCCCCCCCCCCCATCCCTCTACTAAGTAACTATGTATAATAGTTAACAGAAGGGGTGAAAGAGAGACTTTTTTATTCCCAGCCGGAATACATTTTCGAAATTTCCGCAAAAAATGGTATCCTTGCACTGCTTAATTTTCCCGTCTTTCTGCAGGTTTTACACGATAACGGGACCCCGGACCTTGCGGCCGAACAGCGAGTACCATGCAGCAGTATCAGTACAAGGCACATCTCAACCTACCCGTGTTCTCGTGGAGGTCGGAGGGAAGCAGGACAGCGGCGGTACCTTCCAGACAAACCAGCTCACTGTCGTGCCTCCCTACACGACACAGATCGTCAAGTTAGAGGTAAGGAGGAAGTGCTGACTGCTGATGCGTTGAATGGATATTTCATTCATTTCACTGACCACCCTCTCGAACGGAAAGCCCAATCTCCGGAGCGTCCTTTTTTCCTCTGTTTGTTTCCCATTATGGGTTTAATTACAAGAAATGTCGAGTCATTGAACAGGGGTTAAACGTGTCAATTATCAGTTTGGACGGGTGGGGGCGATGTCTGGACTCAGCGACATCCAGCTCGAAACGGACTGAGGAAAAAACAGTCAGCAGAGATGGTTGCTCTGCTGACTGGCAACCCTTCTATTTTGTTCCTTTTTGACTCTTTGCGGGCCTTCGTATGAACCATCTACACCTATAAAGTAGCGCGCCTGCGTGCAGAATTCAATTCTTCATTGTTTGATTAGCTCCGGCATAGGTACCCACCTATATTTTGTGGAGAAAGTGTCCCTTAGCAAATGGACAAATGACTAGATGTATAAATAATGGAAATGGTAAATGATGGCCTTGACACAACGCCCGACAAGATGCTCTTTCTCTGCAATCTCCGCGGTACATCTTTTGTACGTTTGCAAAAAAGAAACTAAACCGCACTTTCTCGTTGTAATGCACTTTGTAAATAAGTAATAGGTACCTCACTATTTGACGCTAAGTTGTGTAACGAATGGGAAGAGAAGAATTAGGTTCCAAGTTTTCTGCCTAAGATTCGAGCTTCCTGGTTTATCATACTTCTTATTTCCAAAATCTTCGCCTGCTTCTGTGCGCCTTCATTCGGTATTAAAAGTGGAATTTCCGGTAAACAGGATTTCAGAGAAATCCCGGGAAATATTTAAGTTATTTACGTACATCGATTTTGCCGTCCCTGCAATTTTTGTTGTTGAAAATTTAACCAGTTCCATTTTCCTTTTGGAAAGAAACGTTGGTGGCACGCTGTAGTCAACTTTTATGGGGGTACCTGGAAATCCGCACCCTCAATAAACTAAAATAAAATTTATTCGACTTAGCGGAGGCCAAGTAAAACCTAAAATACACATGAAAGATCACCTCCGGGAGCGACCAAAGTAAATAACACTTAGTAAATAGATCTAGGTACTTATGGGAGGTTCTCGTTTACGGGCATCAAGTAGGCAGACTGACAAAGTCGGCCAAACAATGGGAAGGGAAGGGGCCATCGGGAGCGGCGTAATGAAGGTACGAAGGTACGGACGTCTTTGTGGCTATCACCGCTAGATCACTCATGCATAACCAAATAGGTAGGTGATGTCTGTCTGCTTTATTCTACTTAGGTGATACAATCGCTTGGTATTGTGAGTCACCGTCAAGAACCTCGTCCACCTAGCCGCACCGCAATTTTTGAAACTATGGTGTAGGATAGCGAACGCGGCAAGCTTTCTTAGATGTGTGAGAGAAAGGGAGACGGTGAAAAAAGGCCGGTGGAGGGTCGGAAAAAATACCGTGCTCTCTTTTTGTTTTGATTCTCCCGGCCATTCACCATCACTGACCCGATGTGAGTGTATTTACCTACGTATTCATACCTGACTATCCACTTTGTTGCTCTGCGTCTAGGGGTACTAATTATGTTAATGGTCCTGGCACGACGCTCTGCACGAAACTGACCTCACCAACCAGTAGTAACCACTGTGTACTTCGCTATTTGTAGGCACTGTATACCTACAGTAGTATTAATGCAGAAACCCCTGCCAAACCTTTTGGGACTTGCAAGATATCAAGTTAACACCAAGTGGTGTTTTCTCGTTGCTATTTTGGTGTAAACAAGGCGTTAAGAGAAGGGAATCACCTGTGAAATGAAAATGAATTATTTCGTCAGTGATAATCACGCCTAGCCAATAAGATAACTTCCACGTTTCCTACGATTCAAGGTTTTTCCTCTTATAGGAGTTAAGAGTCACGAAAAATATATGTGTGTCTGTAATAGGTACCTGCTGTTGGTGCTCGGTACTGACAGTTAGGTGGCAGGTGGCTGTTTCGAATGTTCCGTGCTTCATCCTGGCAGTTGTTCGTGTCCGCGAATAATCATGCGGAAAACCCACAGTCGGTACTATCGCCAGGTACAACGGTAGAAGCTATATAATCAGTTGGAGCCATGCAACCTTACGATTGCCACGGTCACCCGCTAAACCTAGGTTCACGTGTCCAGTAAGGCAGTAGATAACTAACCCCTGGGCGACAGTGGATATAGAGGGGTTAACCACTCCAGGAATCTCGTTGGGAATCTCAGGAAATCATTGAAAATCTTTATGGAACCTCAGGCAATCTCAAGCAATCTCTGGAGTGGTTACCCCCAGTGCCCCCTCGGTGGATATATACTGCGCAGTGTCTACCAGATCAGTTCCTTCTGAGCGGGAGATTTTCTCAAGACATTTTCTCATATTAAGTGTTGCAAAATATATACAAATTTTAAATCTCTGTGGCGTTAACAGAATTTTTAAGCATCAAATAACTCACTATTCAGTAGACAATTAGACTTTGAAAGAGTTGTCATTTGCAATTTTTAACTCATTCGATTTAACCTTACTTTAAGGTAAACAAGCAGTCATCGAACCGACCCTGAATTAAACATCCCGTAAGAATGAAATGCTGCCCATTAATCTCAGTTGTACATAATTTAATGAGAATGGTGCAGATGCTGTATACTTTCTATCTACGAGCGATGACACGATGAAACCGAGCCAGCCAGATGTTGCATTGCGAGTTACGGAGGAATTTTCGTTTAACATTTTTTACCACGGTTAAGTGAACGAGAATTTCGAGCTGATATTGGATCTTTGAAATCGTCATTCGTCCACTTAGCCGGTCCATCATAAGCCGAAAAAATAAATTCCCTTTGTCTTTTTTCAGATCGGGGACCTGGGGCCCGGAACCTACAACTTGACTGCCAAAGGTTTCGACGGACTGAACTTCCTGAACAGCACTTCTCTAGACTATGTCCACAAGAGCTACTCCGTGTTCATCCAGACTGATAAAGCCATCTATAAACCTGGACATAAAGTTCTCTTCCGGGCTGTGGTCCTCAACGCCCACCTCAAGCCCACCGTCACGGGCTCTCTGGACGTCACCATTACGGTACGAACTTTTCTGAGTCCTCTCATTCGCGTTACCACCCTCTCTCTATGTCTTCTCTCCCTTCTCGACTGCATTTCCCTTTTCCTCTCTCCCTGTCTGCTTTCCCGTCCCCTCGGGCTTCTTCTCTACCTTCCTACTTCCCTCCCTCTCCCTTATTTCATCTCTTCCTCTCCCTCTCTGACTTTGTTCCTTCCCTTCCCTTTTTCTCTCTCATCCCTCTCTTTGATGGCCCCTCTGTCTTATTTCCCTGACATTGGCCGCTGTGTCTTGTTTCTTCTCTCCCTCTCTTTTCGTGCCTCCCCTTCCTTCTACCCCTTTCTCTTCCTCCCTCTCTTTTTGTGTCACTGGAGGGCTATACTTGCTACTACTGAAGCATTACGTTCGGCCCAAATCTAGATGGTTGAAATGTGGACTAATCCTGCTTCTGGTCAGTAGCACTTGTACGTGTTGTTCTATCGTAGGTGCACTTCTCTTCAAATTATGAAGGAGAGAAACGGTGTAGAAATCAAATGTTCGTGGACCGTCCGTATTTTATTGTTAGGACCTCAATAGTATATTGTTCCTAGTGAAAAGCAATTGGTAATGTAGCACGTACTCGCGTAGATACTTGGGTCGACCGAACCGCAAATAATGACTTTTTCTTGCTAGTAAAAAGACTGACCAATCACCGCAGACAGTAGGTATTGTACATGCCTAATTAAAGCCGATGATCAGCGTTTTAAAATCATATCCGGCACTTCAACCGTGCACTGAGGATCGCCCTAATCCACGTGGTCTCTTTTCTCTTGGAATTTATGAGTACCTGCTAATATTGTCCACTTGTCGCTTAAATTAGTCAATCGCACGTGCCCACTTTTTTCTAAAAGGAACATTCACCTCAGCTTTCCTGTCCCCTCTGGTTGCGGCTCTATCTTCCTACTTCTCTCCCTCTTCACCATCTTCCCCTCCTTCTCTGCCTTTCTCCCGTTCCTTTCTCTTTTTCTGTCTCATTCCTCTCTTTGATTGAACCCTCTGTCTACCTTCCTTAACCCTCATTTTCTCTCTACTTCTCTCTCACCCTTGTCTTTCTAAATAAAGCATCCACCTCGCAACAAATAGGGGAAAAGGTTGGTGCCTTTTGTAGGTTTGGGTTTGGTGCACGCGGACCGTCAGACCGCGACCTGTATAGGTGGATGACCCACCGTATCTATAGGCACCCGCTCTACTGCTTTCCGGTATCAAGCAGCGATGGGTGTCCAACCGGGGAACCCCCAGCCTGTGATCTTCCTAGTCCGATCAGACAAATTCATATATAAACCCGGTAATAACCCTTTGACGAAGTGATGATCGAGTGTTAACGGGAGTGCTTGTCATTTTGGAGGCGTCAGCTGTCAGCACGGCTATGGGTGTGCCTTTGGTATGAACCCCCTATACCGAGGGGTTAACCACTCGTTGGGAATCTCGTTGGGAATCATTGGAAATCTATATGAAATCTCAGGGAATCTTGGAATTTTTTGGAGTGTTTACCCGTTCGGGGTTCATCTTTGGAAATCTTTATGGAATCTCAGGGAATCTCAAGGAATCTCTGGAGTGGTTACCCCCTCACCTAACGTATTATGTATAATATGACTGGGGCAAACTGAGTTCTCGGCACAGGCACCGTTACAGCAAACTTGGCTCGATCTGGTTTGCGTATGAGCGCTATACTTGCCGGAAGTTGCAATCACCCTAGTGGAACGGTTTTATGCGAATTTTCAAATGCGTCTATTTTGCGTTCACTAGTGATACTGGGGCAGGAAAGTCCACGATGACTGCTATGTAGGGGAGGCAAGGGCCTTCAGACGGATGTAATTCCCTTGTTTGGAGAGAGGGTGGCCCCATTGGTGACAAGGCGTCATTTCTGGCATCTGGTTTCGATCCAGTGCTATATTATTGCCCATTACACAAAAAAGAGCTCTTAAAACGTGTCATATTTCAGAGTTTATAGCTTTTTTGTATCTGATTCTTTATGGCACACCCTTCCGTCGACAGAGCCTTTCCTTGTATTAATAAGGGATCCAGGGCCTTCCCCTGCAGAATTAAATTACGAACCTTTCCTCTCCAGTTAGTTATATTTCATTTCGAAAGTTAAAATATTTTTTTAACATGCTTAATTTTTGCTGGATCTAGAAAGTTTCTAGTTCACAAAACCCTGGGCCAAATTGGGCCTCCTTTTTCCCTCAAAACTGAACAGTGCAAACAATAAAAACTTCTGTTTTCCAGGACGGAAAAAATAACCGCGTGAAGCAGTGGAGTCGAGCTCTGACGACGAAGGGCGTATTCTCGGGCGAGCTCCAGCTTTCGGAGCACCCTGTCATGGGAGACTGGAAGGTGACGGTCACTCTGCTGGATCAGGTCTTCACTAAAAACTTCCAGGTAGCCGAGTACGTCCTCCCCAAGTTCGAGGTCACCGTTGACGCCCCGGAGCACGCAACCTTCAAGGACTCCAAAGTTGTCGCCAGTATCAAGGCCAAGTCAGTTCACATTCCTTTAATTTTCATCATCTTCTCCTACATCAGTTTTATTATAGGTGCTGTGGAGGAATGTGGTCGTATGGACCCCCATGTGTAAGCTCTGGGAGTGTCTTCAAAGTCACGGTCAATTGTGCCCTTAAGGTTAACTTAACCGCCTATTGATAACACTACTGCAGTAGCCTTCGGCATAGCCTTACCTCCATACTGGTGTATTTCCTTGATTGTTTGCTGTAATTATGCTAGGCATGCTGGCAGGCCTGCTTTATCTCAGTAATTTTCAATTACATTCCTTACAGTGGGGCGGGTCAATTCAAGGTTTTTCCCCCTCTTAAACCGTCATACCTCGGCTTTTTTCGAATTTTCTTTTATCCAGAAAGTTGCAACTTAATCCTTGACTTTCAGGTACACGTATGGGAAGCCTGTTAAAGGAGAAGCGACGATCTCCGTGTACCCGCTGTACTATTCTGGATTTATTCAGCCCATCTTTGAGACCCCGGTCCGAAAGGTGGTTCCCATCGACGGCAAGGCGGTTGTCGACTTCGACATCGTCAAGGACCTTAAGTAAGTGGAAGATTTCAGGTCGGTGTTGAATTAATATCATTGTTTTTTTACCTTACTTACTAGACAACTTACTTTGAAGTTCATTCCCCCAAGGCTATTCATAATATGTTATTGAACTTGAGAGTAAACAAAACTACTTATGTACAGTAAGTTCTCAATTGCCAAGTGTTCTTATTGTCTTACAACACCATTAAGACACCGGTGCTAGTTTTTTCTTCCGGATCTAAGTGTCGTGTTTAACATTGATCAACAATGGACCTGTTATTGTATTGGTATGCTCCTACATGTCTCTAAAGATGACGGCCATTCCCATACCATGACAGTACCTTGGTGCCTATTGTCCTCTTGCGCAAATAGTACGCAGTGACACTAGATACCGGCTCCTCGTTCTTACGTGGGATTTTCCTGTCTGATGATGACTTTAAGTGTGGAAAAAGAAAAGCCTTGACACTTTGCACATCCTTCATTCTACCTATTGTCTATTGGCATAATGTACACGGCTATTTTTAATACCACGTATTGTTATGCTTTGACGAGGCTTCTTTCTAATTTTACTGAGAGTTCACTCTTACAGTGAGTTACTGTGAGGGTGTAAGTTAAAATAAGTTAAATAGTTAGTAGACGAGTGGCGGGGTTGACATGCTGAACATATCAGAGGTTAAATCCGATCAGAAAAACTTTGTGGTTTGATCGAACCGGCGTGACCCCGCTCTCTATGTTCTTCTAATGTCGACCGCTTGGCTATCGAGGGTGTTAAGAAGGTACCTAAGGTATTTCTTGTTGTTGGTTACAGACTTACGGATGAGTACGAGCGGAACATCCAGATTGATGTGACTGTGGAGGAAGCGCTAACAGGTCGCCGGCAGAACACTTCAGTACAAGTCATTCTACACAAATACAAATACAAGATGGAGCTCATCAAGACAGCAGAATGCTTCAAGCCTGGTCTCAAATATTCCGCATTCGTAAGTAATCATTACCTTATACAGAGACACGACCAAAAGTAAAGTAAGTAGGTCATTAAGTGTACCTAATAGTACTTAGTACAGAGGCAGCCCATATAGGACTTGTGCCAACATTTTACCATGGAAACCGATAAATATTTTTTTCCTCTAAAATATAATGAACGACTCTGTTTCTATTATGTAGTGTTGGTCGGGACTAACTTCTGTGGTTTTGCTTTCAGCTGAAGCTAGCGCATCATGATGGGACACCGGTGCAAGATGACACGAACCCGGTTGTCGTGAAGCACGGTTACACATGGGAGACGGAGAAGTACACGGCCACCAAACACAAACTGCCCAGCAACGGACTCCTCGAACTCGACTTTTACGTCAACGATCCAAACGCCACTACTCTCGGCATTGAGGTGACTTTTTTTTTGTAGAGAGCCGCGTACTTTGTGTCCTTCTATCGTTATACCCAAGAGAATATTTTTCGTCTTCTCCGTTCTCCGCCATCAACATTTTCTGTTTTTCTTTTATTGTAGGCAACGTACCTGGACCTGACTGAGTGGTTCTCCACCGTCAGCCCTGCCAGATCCCCCAGCAACACATTCATCCAAGTGTTGCTTAAAACGGATAAACCCCGTGTCAATGATGACGTGGAACTAGAAGTTAATTCCACAGTGCCGTTGCGTTATTTCAGCTACGAAGTTATCGGCCGTGGGGACGTCCAGACTGCGAGCACGGTTAGTTTCTCTTTTGTTTCTAACTAATGTTAGATGTGGTCCGCTAACTGGTTTGAAAGGAAGTTGTTGGCAATGCCTCCCTTGCCAGTCATATAGGCTTCTCGACGTACATTCCAATAAGACAGCCTCTAGCGCCATCCTTAACGAGAAGATCAAAACTAGTTCTTTGGAATGCCTCCTGTATATCTTTAAAATTTCACGTTGAATAAAATCAGCGAAATTCCTTTTTCTCCTCTACTTATATTTAATTCAAATTTAAAGAATCAGATTACCATATGACCAGATGAAGATATCTTTATTGCTACCTCCAGGTGGCGTTGCGTCCTCCTTCCCCTACACATCGGTTCCGCTTCTTAGCGACCTACGCCATGGCACCCACTGCTAGAGTCCTCGTCCACTATGTCACCGACGATGGAGAGGTCGTTGCAGATGCCCTTGACGTTGAAATTGACGGATTCCTGCAGAACTTTGTGAGTATTGCAAATTGAAACAAATCTGTTCGACAGGGGGCGACTAAATGGAGTCTGTGTATAGGTGCATGGCGATGTGATGCCAGACTATACCTAGGTGGCTACCTGAGTCATTTATACATGCACGGGTATTAGTTCGATTCACTCAAATAAAAAGTAATGTTTATTTTTAAATGGACTCATTTTTTGGAATTTTTGTTGTAGGTTAAAATTGATGCCTCGCCCGAAGAAACTGAGCCGGGCCGTAACCTCGAGCTGTCCATCCAGGCCAAACCAAATTCCTATGTCGGCGTGCTGGGAGTGGACCAAAGCGTGCTTCTTCTCAAAACTGGCAACGATTTCACTCACGTATGGCCAAAACAAGTTTTTTTTCGTTTGTTGAACATATATGCCCATGTGTGGGTCGTGAGATTTTTTTTTGGCTGAAACCGAAGAGGAGTAGGCCGAAGATAGTCAGCTTAGGGGTGGGCCGAAGCCAATGCATCCATATCATAAGCGGAAAATTGTTCTGCTGATTTGTATTGTTCAATTTCAGGAGCAAGTGATTGAGGAGTTGCACTCATATGACGCTGGACATGTGTCACCATACGCAGCGGGCGGATTCCTGAGGGGCAAGAGGTCATTCTTCTGGTGGCCTGGCTCCGCCACTGCCCATAAAGTTTTCGAGGTAAGTGCCTACCTTGGAAATAAAAATTATTTTCGTACTTCCGAGCTATTAGACATCATTTTGAGACCCTGCCTCGTATTCGAGAGGTCCATGTACAGTTTTATTGTCGATGAAAGTCCGTTCTATAAGCCCAACGTTTGGGTGCAATTTCGTTGAAACCTGCTTGCATACTTCTAACTTCAATTTTTTTTCTTTCAGAATTCTGGAACAGTGATATTGACAAACGCTCATGTCTATGAATTCGATCCATCGAGTAAGTAACAGTCCTAACCGTAATCTTCATTTTTCACTGCTTAATTTTACTGATTGCTTAAATCAAACTTTAACTTCATTTGTACTAAGCGGCAGATATGCAATAAGATAATACCTATACCCTCACGCAAAAACTGATTGAACCATACAGTGAAAACACTACAGTACCTACTTACCTACTCAAGAAACCTTTTATTCAATTGGCCAGAGAAATTTTGATAAAAGTGTAATTTTTAATTACTAAGTAGGCAACTACATTTCAGACGGGACACGGAAACGAGAGGGATGAAAAATATATCACTATTGCTAAGCATGGCAGATTCCTTTGTATCTGCTTATAACCCCATAACTTAACTTATCAGTTCCCACACTACAGAAGTTTTGGTCCTCTCTTTTGGCACTCTTTTCACTACCAATAGAAATGATTAAATTTGCTCTGTGGCGTCTCTGTTTATTCTTCAGGTGTATTTCAGAGAGTTGTGAAAATAGTTAATTAGAAACAAAAACTGAGAAAAGTTGTAATTTCTCTGTCCAGCATCAAACCTCTGAAGTACAACCGAATACTAAACAAAATTTGTTAATTATGTCACAGAGTAAATTTCCAGTTTTGGCTAAAGGAACAGCAAAAGAGTGACTTTTCAACTCCCTTAATATTGTAATGGTAGTGCATGGTAACTAATGTGGTGACTGTGGGCAGTTTACTACAGATCTAACTTTGATAACATCGAGACGATGAGCGCCGGTGGTCCGATGGCAGCGTTTGGCGTCAATCCGGAGGCTGCATTTTCGCCCGCTGGAGTAGAAGCTCCTCGAGTCCGCTCCAACTTCCCCGAGACTTGGCTTTGGGACTCCCTCGACTCCGGGTATAAATATATAGTCATCACTCTTTATAACGAGCAAACGCCTCTATAGCGAACTCTCTTCATAGTGAGCAAATTTACATGGTCACTTGACATTTGTTTTAGAGAGGACTAGGTTCTTGTATGTACCTAGGTACCTACTGACCTGTCTCGTAAAAGTAAATTCGATGTCAGGTGTCAGGTATAGGTAGGAACTCATTGTATCCAATTTACACTTAGCCTCCAACGCTGAAAAGACGAAATCTTATATAAGGTAAGTTTGGAAATGGTGACTAACCCCTTGCACGTACCTTGTACCTACCTAAAGGTAAAAGCCATTTGTAAAATATTGGTCTACCTGTTTCTTTCACTGTTGCTTGCTCGGCTGCTTTTGTGTCTCTTGCTTTCTGTACCATACCTGCCATTGATCACCATCACTCTTTAAACCCCTCGTCTAAAGTTACTTGAAAATCTCTATTTATCGTTCACTCCAAGACAACCTTCACGGTACCAAACCCAGGGTAAGCTGAACTGTTTAAGCCTTAAACAGCCTTAATTTAAGGTAATCAGCAGCAGGTGTATTCCCTATCTCGAACGCCAGAAAAACCACTCAACTAACACCTTCAAAATTTATTGTAAGATGAACTATTCTCCATATATTGCATCATGGCGTGCCTTATCTTCTTACAATAAATCTTGAAGGTGTTGGTTGAGTGGGTTTTCTGACGTTCGAGAAAGGGAATACACTTGCAGAGGGTTTTACTTACCTTTGTGTTGTGCGATTAGTCTTATATTCTTTGTGCGCATGGTAAAAAGAATGAGAGGGCCACTACACTTGAGTTTCTGCTGTGTTTGTTTGTGTGAGCATTGTTTCTATCTCTCTAACCTCTTGGTGGAATGGCGTTAGGCACTGGCTACCCGAACGGAGTCCGCGCAGAGAACAGGCCTCGGAACCGGCCCATCCTAGCTCCCGGGCAAGACGTGGTCGTGAAGCCGGACCTTGGCCCGGCCGTGAGGTACCGCACGCTGGCCAGGCCGCCCCTGGCCGGGCCGTACGCCTTCTCCCGCATCCCCGCCCCTCACTGGGACCACCCCCGTGTCTTCCTTATGCATGACCCAGCCAAGACCTGGCTATTCGCCAATGTTACTTCTGGGTATGCTACTTACTTCTCTACACCATCCAACCAGCCTGCAGTTAAAGTTTCAGTTTGCGCATGGTGGTGGTACACGGGCGGTATAGTCGGACTGAAGTATTTTGTGCGTCCCTGGCATAAACGTCCCGTTTTTTTAAATCAAGGATTCCCGTTTTGGATTTCCGTCGAGCCAACCAAATGGTGTGGTCGATTTGCTCTGAAAAAATCCACCCGTATATCCCCATCGTGTGGAAAAAATTGTGAACTGGCGTATTAAGCAGAGGGATACGGTAGGTACCTACCTAAACACTTCTTTCCTATAAAGGAAGCTGGTGAATCGATTAGACATAGTTCAATATCTATCGGCACCTCTGCTATCGTTTCCGATTTCTGCACGCTTGGCTTCTTATTCTATGTTTTACGGTTTGACATGTGGGAAAAATAAGGTGACACCAAGAAGGAGGCATTACGTCATCCACGTAAGTATAATAATTAAGTTAAATATATAAACAGGATTGTGGTAGTCTGATCAGTTATGCTAAAAAACTAATGTATGACTCAGGTATGACGGGCGCGCCATGCTGAAACCGACGGTTCCTGACACGATCACGTCATGGGTCATCACGGGCTTCTCTGTTGACCCTGTCCACGGGTTTGGCCTTATTGAGGCCCCTAGGAAGGTAAGCAACCGCTCACTTAAAGCACAGTTCTTGAAAACCCAGATATTAGGGAAGGTAACTCCTGTGTAAAAATTTTGCATTGGAAACTGTGGCAGTTTATTCCTTTTCACCCGTTGGGATGCAAACTTTATGAAGTTACACAGATTATTTCATGCGACATTTGTATAGTTGCATCAGTGCACTAAACTGAAAGTTCTTTTTAACTATTTCAATTCTCAGGTGAAAGTATTCCGGCCATTCTTCGTGTCACTAGACTTGCCATACTCAGTAATCCGTGGTGAGGTGGTTTCCATCCCCATCGTGGTATTTAATTACCTCAACAAGGACGTCACTGCCGAGGTGACTCTCTCCAATGAGGGTGAATTCGAGTTTGCTGATATTAGCAATGACGTCAGCGATGCCCCCACGAAACCTGGTTAGTACTTACACCTTGTTTAACTTTTCACTGTGTCTCATTTCATTTCAAAAATGCTATTTGCCAGCCAAATGTTCTTTGTACACAGATTAGCGTCTTTCCTTCGAAAGGTGTCAACGAAACCGTTCTGTTACCACTTAATCATATTAATGAAATTTTTTCAGGCCTAGAGTTGTATCGTAAGAAAACAGTGACAGTCAAGGCCAACAGCGGAGCATCCACATCTTTTGCGATCACCCCCCGCACCATCGGGTACATCAGCATCAAGGTGACGGCTACTAGCGCTCTGGCGGGTGACGCTGTTGACCGGAAACTGCTTGTCAAGGCGGAAGGAGAGACCCAGTTCCGCAACACCGCCATCTTCGTCGACCTTCGCGCCAAAACTGATTTCAAGCAGAACGTTACCCTTGACATTCCTGCCAATATTGTCAACGGGTCCGAGGAGATTGAAGTTTCTGCTGTTGGTAAGTGGAAAAAAGAAAAAGAAAGAACAAGTCGGTTTTATTCCATGAGAAGGGCTTTCCTGCTCGTTTAAACCAATCGTGCTGAAATAACCCAGTGGTTTCTTTTAATGTTTAGGTGATATCATGGGCCCAAGCATCCCCAATCTCGACAAACTGCTGAGGATGCCCTTCGGGTGCGGTGAGCAGAACATGCTGAACCTAGTGCCCAACATCGTGGTGATGGAGTACCTGACCAATACCAGACAGCTGACGCCAGCTATACAGACCAAGGCCATGAGATTCCTAGAGACAGGGTACCAGCAGGAGCTGACGTACCAGCGTGATGACGGCTCCTTCAGCGCTTTCGGAAAGTCTGACAACAACGGAAGTACTTGGTATGTCGCAGAGGGTGAAAGCATACGTGGCACCAGAACACATTTTTATGTCGCCTTTCCAACGAAACTTGTAGGTTTTATTTTGTTCTGGAGTATAATACTCTGTTTCCTTCAGGCTGACTGCGTTCGTGGCCAAGTCCTTCCGCCAGGCCATGCCTTATACAAGCATCGAGGAGCGAGTCATCAAGGACGCTCTCCATTGGCTAGAGTCAGTGCAGGCGACCAATGGCAGCTTCCCTGAGGTCGGCCATGTTAGTCACACTGATATGCAGGGTGGCGCGGCCAAGGGTTTGGCCCTCACCGCATTCACTCTTATCGCCTTTTTGGAGAACCAGGTAAGTACAATCACCCTGTGTGATGGATAAATATACAAATTTTGTTTAAAGTACTATCGCACAATGATGTGCAGAGAAAATTCGCTGTTTTATTTGAAGAGAAAATTTTGAGTTGAGTGAAGGTCCTCTCTCGAGCATGTTCTATCGAGTAATTGCTAGTGAGTGTGGAAGTGTTGTTTAATTGTACCTACATTTTGCTTTCAGAAAACGTCACCGCTTTACCGAAACACAATCAACAAAGCGGTGGACTACATTGCGCGGAACATGGAAGGTCTGAATGATACGTACGCCATCGCCATCTCCAGCTACGCCCTCCACTTGGCCGATCATCCTGCCAAAAACCTTGCGTTCAACCTTCTCGAGAATAAGTCTGAAAACAAAGGTAGGTAAAACTATCGATTCTCGATGGAGACCAATAATTGCAACACCATTTCTTTCGTTCGATAGTATTTTTTCTTCCGTGAAAGCTAAACATAGTGTCCTACAATACTGTCAGTCATTTGTTTTGCGTTCGAATAGCACACTATGTTTAGCTTTCAGAGCAGCCACGGCAAATGGTGCTATTGCAATTACTAGTCTCATTCAGTACCGTAGGTAAAATCTATGTAAGAGAACGGTAGAAGTTCGAACCTCATACTCTTGCGTTAAAAATTAGAATTGCCTTACCCCAACCTACCTTTAATTATTATTTGCAGGAGACATGAAGTGGTGGAAGAAGCCTGTTCCTTCCGGCGATGAGAAAAACCCTTGGAACTCGCTTCCCAATGGCGTTTCAGTGGAAATGACGGCCTACGCGCTACTGACGTACCTGGAGCGAGGTCTCGTAGCTGACGCTTTCCCCATTATGAAATGGCTGGTGGCGCAGCGGAATGAGCAGGGCGGCTTCGCGAGCACTCAGGACACTGTTATTGGCCTTTACGCTCTGGCCAAGTTAGCCGAAAAGATCGCATCCCCCAACGTCGATATGCAGCTCCACTTTAACTATAATACAGGCACCAGTGCTCAAACCACCATCAACATCAACCCACAGAAATCCATGATCCTGCAGAAAAATGAGGTAAATATTTAAGAGTGCCCTAGTAGGATGTGTGAATAAATAACAACCCTCTATGTAGCCCCTGTAGCAAACTAAGTTGAGATGTTTAGCGTTGAAGATGTTTAGCTATTGAAGTGCAGCCGTTGTATCCACTGGTTGGGCTTACAAAATCTGATTTGATTTCTAGCTACCCCGCAGAGTTCGGCAAGTGGAGATCACGGGAAGTGGAAGTGGATTCGCTGTGGTGCAGGTCTCGTACCAGTACAACCTGATGGTAACCGGAGCCTGGCCGCTGTTTACCCTTGACCCTCAAGTCGACAAAAACTCCGACAAAAACCACCTCCAAGTTACTGTCTGCTCTGGGTAATTATTTTTTTAGTGACAACTTTATTTGGTGAGGCTACCACTAGCATATTTTTGCTGTCACCTACACCTTCGAAGAAACTACTGGAAATTACTTATCTGTTTTATGACGGTCTGTATACATTTTAAGGTTTGTGGGAACACGAGAGTTCAATGAGAGCAACATGGCGGTGATGGAGGTGAGCTTGCCCTCAGGCTACAGCGTGGACCGCGACAGTCTGCCCAGCCTGCAGGCCAGCCAAAATGTCAAGCGTGTCGAGACCAAAGAAGGCGACTCAGTCGTTATCATGTACTTTGACAAGGTAAGCAGACTCAGTTGGTGTGACATTTTTAGACTCCCTCTTGAGGGAAAATTACTGACTTGTGGCAAATTGTTGGATACTTATATTAGGTTCACATCAGAAGCTAACTAAGTACGTTGGGACTTTCCGAAAAAGTTCAGGAGATCACTTAGAAGGGAGTGCCTCGTATTTTCTCGCTTCATTCTTCATTAATCCATAAAACTTTATTTTTTCCCAGATGACGAAGAAAGAGTATTGTCCAACAATATCAGCGTACAGAACACACAAAGTGGCGAACCAGAAACCTGTGCCAGTGACGGTATATGACTACTACGACTCTAGTCGCAGAGCGCGGAGTTTCTACGAGCCCGTGCGCTCCACCCTCTGCGACCTGTGTGAGGGACAAGACTGTGAAGGTGCCTGCTCTTCAAGGCGGACGGACGGCGGAAATCAGAGAAGTGAAGGAGGGCCCGGATCCGGTGCCGTTACGTCACTACCTTCTGTATCCGCTCTTTGTGCTATAGTCATTTTTGCTCTCCTGTGCCACTCTTAGTAACAAGTACTGAGGAAATGGCTGATATTTCTTGCATTTTTTTTAAGATAAGAGAAATAGTTCTGTTCGAAAAAGGCCTTTTAATATTTGAAAGCTACAAAAGATACATTTCAATTATTTCCAGTAGAGTTTGACCTAGCGGTTATTTCCCCTGTTTGGAACTTTTATGCCGTTCCAATTGACTTTCAGTTGATATTCTCCCTCCAAAAGGAGAAACGTTGTTTGCCATTTCTTATACGTCACACGTAGATTATGATTGCGATTGACAACTCGGAGTATGGGCCTTTCCAAAGAACAATCACTTGGGGCCTTAATTCGTTTATGTACATATTGTAAATGTGAACCTACGTGGGTATCTCCGACTAACTTCAGGTTCTAAGCAGTAACAATTATTGCTCTAAAGTTTAAACTTCACTTACCTACTACCAACATTTGCAGTAATTTATTGCATGGTAGTACCTACCCACTTCAAGTAGGTAAAGAGACGCGAGTATTAGGAAATCTAGAATTAAATTAATTTACTAATTATTAATAATTTTATTATTGAGGTTTGCATTGTGTAAGTTCCTTTTACCCCCCATTGCGATGGGCAATGAGCATAGAAAATCCTGACGTGGAAACTATGAAGTTGTTAAACTGTGGAAACGCAGGAATGTAGGATTTTCTTATGAATTGCTCTATAATAGGTGAACTTTTGCCTATTTTACCTAACTGTAATAGATGCGGTAACAGATCGCACAGTGAAGTTGGTAATTGTTGAGTTTTGTAGAGAAAAAGTAAAAAGTGGTGTAAAAATGTTATTGCCCCATTACACATTGGCCCAGATTCTGTCCAGCTCCACAGAGGAGTTGCCTCCGGTTTGGGCCAATCTGTTGTGGGGGCTTTACCTATTAGTTTGTTGGCATCTGGCGTGTACCTAGTAATAATTATTGTAGAAGTAGCGAGATTTAAAATTATTGAATGATGATGAATAAATGTGTAACAGTTCGTTGACTCTATTTTTTAACCGATTTAACTGCAACTAAGCTCTACTGCAACTGGAGACATCAACAACAAAAAATACGTAGGAAAATGGAACAACGCGAAAGGAAACTTTTTCTTGTTGGTTCTTTACCCTACTTCTTGATGACAACCAACTTCAGTAGGTATATCGAGTCCCCGATAGGATTTAATTAACCGTAAATAGTGTAAGCATGAGCACCTAAGGCCTGTATCTCACTATCAAAGATTTCATCAAAGTTTTTGATCCAATATTTGATGACGCCATTTTAATCTTTTATAAAAGATAAACACAAGCGCTTATCTTTTGTAAAATATTTGATGAAAATCTTTTATGACAAATCACAATGTCAAATATTTTATAAAAGAAAATATTTTCATCAAACTTTTATGGAATCTTTGATAGTGAGATACAGGCCTAAGAAAGTGGAAGGAAATCCAAAAAAATAATCTTCAGTGATAGTTTGTCATAAGTTTTTCGAAACTTATCCTGACCGGAAGTTTATCAGAAGATGCAAAAGCGCGGGAAAGTACTGTTCGAAGAAACTGCCGAGAAATTATCTACAATTTCAAAATAAATATAATATTTATAATAACTAAAAATAAATTGAGTATTACTACATCAATTTAAAATATATAACATAACAAAAATCTTATAATATTCTTTAACTTTGTATTATCTGTGGTATTGTATGGTCAATAGTCAATATAAACATGGCGTCTTCAAGACCGCTTATTATTTCGTTGGTATTATTTAGTTGTGTTTTATTAATATCCGGCTCAGAGGATAGTTTCTACGAAGAGTTATACATCAAGCCTCTACCAAGTAGTCACGTTTACTCGTATTTCCAATTCACTACATTATGGAACAAGGAGTTAACCTCCAATTTATGTAAGTAAACAACCCACCCTCGACCGCCGGCCGTAGGCAAGATCTGTAAACGAAAGAGGTTGTCTCTTCGTTGTGCTATCCTTATTTCTATTCCATATCAATTGAACTCAGCTTTAGAAATTCGCCATTCGGATGCTATGCCGCTCTTCGTCCCAACGTAACTATTTTGACTTGAATGTTTCACAGATGAGCACTGTCACTTATTTCCAAGAGCTCTCGGTGAGATCCTGCAGCGCTATAATGTAGAGGAGCTGCACATTAGTCTGACCGGAGGCCTGTGGCGTCATGACATCTGGGGGTATCCTGCAGTGGACGCCCCGCCCGGCGCCGAGCTCAGGGTCTGGTTTCAGAACGGAACTCATGAGTAAGTTTGGTATTTCGGGGAAATGTTAATGGTGGTATAGGCACGTACAGGTATTCTTAAAGAAGCCGATTGAGAACTTTGCCCGTATTTTTTACGCTAACCCCAAATAAACCCCCTTGTGGTTGTAGTACAATAAGTATATAACTCTTTCAGCGTTGATGGAACATGGAAAGAGCTGACGGCCAGCTTGTCGGGCCTCCTCTGCGCTTCACTAAACTTCATCGATCTCTCGAACAGCATCTCCCCTCAGTTCAGTTTCCGTCCCACGGGTGCCGTCCCTGCCGAGCCCAATATCACGTTATTCCGCTACGGGAGTCTGCCCCAGGAGATTGTCTGCACTGAAAATCTGACGCCGTGGAAGAAGCTGCTTCCCTGCGACGCCACGCGAGGGCTGGCAACACTTCTCAATGCGGGCTACATTCACAACACCAACTACCACTCGCTGGGTAGGTGATTTCAAAGCAAAATATAATATCAAACCATTTTCTCGGAAATATTAAAATTCATTTTAATGAGATCTTTACTTTCTCGATGGTCAGAGAATGTAGGATTCGTGTATGGGTGGCGGGAAAGTATTGTTTTTATACACACGTAATAATTCTCCGTATTCGCAGGTATCCATGTGAGGAGTATGTGCCGGGACAGAGGTTGCACGGGGAGGGCTGTAGAGCTACGGCAGACCGTATCCCTTGTTCATGACCTGGTCATCATTGAATCAGGCAATGAGGACTTCTCCATCCGCAAACTATTTGGATCCGGTCTAAGTGGGGCATGCCCTCTTGCAAGTCTGAGCAAGGTACGTTTCTCGCAATGGGAGTTCCTTTGACTTCCGACTGAGCAGTCGTCGACCCAAACCAACCACCCCGTTTGGTGTATAGCTTTGTACTTCGAAGTTATGTTTGGTTCTGACGAGAAGTTAAAATGTCAAGTCTAAAGCCATGATGAACTCTGACAGTCAAATACATACATGATTGTATATTTATTAATGATTGATATTTGATTTTGAAAGGTCTACTTTGACGTAAGCAATAATGAAACTGATGGGACTTATAACTTGGTGCCTCCTCCGTGGGAACGAGTGACGTCAGTGAAGGCTGGATCCACCAATCAGCTGGCCGTGTATGATATCAAGGCTATGCATTTGGCAGGGATGTTCAATGTCGCCCTCACATACAAGGTGAGCGTTTAGAGAGTACTCACTCCTGAAGTTGTGTTCTCCCTAAGAGAGCTTTCCTATTTTTCCAAAACAGCATTTTTTTTCTGACTTCTGCCATAGAAAACTGTTCTGATATCAAAATCTAGTTTGATAGGTTGAAATTCCACCATAGACAGTTTTCTAAAACAATATTAGTCGCTCAGTGTACTGTTTAACTTATTGAACTCAGCTAACAGATAACCTAGAATGAGCAGCTAATTTTTCAATGTGGCCTGTTTCCCAGGGGAAGAAGTTGGCGGGAGTGAAGCGGCCGCCATTGTTGTTCGCACATCGGTACATATCGGGGTATGGGCAGCAGAAAGGAGGCATCGTCACCAAGCTAGTCAACCGGCATTGGCAGCCCTTAAATATCGTATTTTTGGAAAATATTCCCTGGTTTCTTCCTGTCTATCTCCACACTCTCTCAGTCGTCGCTGATGGAGTCTACATCAAACCAGGTCGGTTGCACGTAACACTCAGTTGATCGGGTTAGTTTGTAGGTTTCGAGATTTGCCGAAAAAATGGCAAAAAAAAACGGTTTTTTGAGTGACAGGTCACTGGATAGTTTCTGCTGACATCTGTTTCATGAAACTTTGGTACCTACCTTTGTTTTGTTTCTGAGGAAATCAGCTTTCGATATTGGAGTGATAGAGGTTAAGTATTTTATTTCAGCGGTTACAGAAAAGAAATTGAAACTTTTTGTTGTGAATTGTCCCTTTTAAAGAGGAGTTAAATTTTACTCTTGCAGACCTGATAAAGTATATCCCCGGTAAGCAGCGCGTGCGGCCTACTTATCTGGAGGTGCTGATTCAGCTGCCTCCCCGCACCACCACGACACTATCCATAGACCTGGACTACGTGTTCCTCAAGTGGCAGGAATACCCACCCGATGCGAGTCACGGGTTCTACCTCGGCTCAGCTGTCGTGTCTTGCCTTATGCCGGTCGCCACCAACTACACGGGGGTCCCTTTGGACGGCTCTCTCTTTGCGTCCAGGTGAGACTAAAAAAATAATTTTAAAAAAACCTACAAAAGAATATATAGCCCTGGCCTCCACTTTGAGGATATTCGGACTCTGTTATTGTCTGAGGAGATGAGGAAACTATTGGGTATTTAAATGTTCTGAAATATAACATTGTCTTTTTAACGTTATAAATTGTTTTGTTGACAAAAATCACTCGGTCGTAAAATAACAGCATAGCCTCTTAATTTCGGCCGTTGAAAAGCTATATTATATTTCAGAACATAGAAAACTCCAATAGTTTCCTCTTAAAAGGTGCAGAAAAAAACGTAAACGAACGTGATTGTGTGGTCGCGCTTAAGTATTTCACCTATATTGGTATTATGAACAATCTCAGCAGGTGTATTCCCTTTCTCGAACGCCAGCAAACCCACCCAACTAACACCTTCAAAATTTATTGTAAGAAGAACTGTTCCCCGTATATTGCATCATGGCGTGCCTTATCTTCTTACAATAAATTTTGAAGGTGTTAGTTGGGTGGGTTTGCTGGCGTTCGAGAAAGGGAATACACCTCCAGGTCTGAAAGGGTTAAAGCTTCCTTGATTCCAATTTGAAACGTACTGTCTGTTCAGCTTTAACGCCTCACGTGACGGGTACCTGGTTCAGCTGCGAACAGAGTCCCTAATAATCACTCTTCCCACACCGGACTTCAGTATGCCTTACAACGTCATCTGCCTCGCCTGCACGGTCGTAGCCCTGGCCTTCGGTCCTATTCACAACATTACCACCAAAAGGTAACCCACCATGCGACGGTGAGACACCCACAATAGAAAAGCCGGTATTTCTCCATTTCAAGTTGCTGGAAGTACAAGTGCAGCTACAATAGATTCTATTATATTACCACAGACCATCAGCCTAAATTTGAGAAAAAAACGTAAACAAACACAACTGCGTAGACGCCCTTAAGTGTCACGAATCTTTTATTAGTCAGTCCACCGTTGAGTCGTTACATGGTGCTAACCTAACTAAACAAATGTTGTGCAGGTTACGAGTGAAAGACGTGGTTGCGTCCAAGGGAATAGCTGCTGACATGAAGAACAAACTGCTGGCTCTGCTGGGCAGGAAAAAGCCACAACCAGAGGCGCAGCAGTGAATGGCGTTCCTCCGATCAAACTTGATTCTAGTCAGAAGGTGAGAAAAATGACTACCAAATAACTGAAACTTAATGAGTTGAAAGATTTCTGTTTTCTGTATTTCTGTCCCACTGACTTTAGACTTACTGTATTCTTCCTTAGGTAAATAGTACCTATGTACCCTAGTATAGGTATTAGCTAAAATGTATTCTGACTTCCGGTGAGTAGTTTTGGGACGTAGTAATTTATTCCTGACTCACTATAAAAGTGGCAGTAGAACCGTTTTTTGTGACATTCCAGGAAATGTTTTTTCCGGTCTGATACTTTTTGTCAAAATATCTCTTAATCCTTATCCTATTAGTGACGATCCAACCATATCGCCTTGCTAAGAAATCAGCAGGAGGTAGAGACAACTCAAAACTAGTTTTTAACTAACCAATTTTTTTAATTATAAATGAGGAACATTAAAAATAAATCCTTGTTAACATTAGCCTAGGACCTTGACACTATTGTTAATTTTTCTATCCACACATTTTTTTTAAATTTGGCGGCCGATACAAAAGTGCGAAAATGCAATCAAACATATTTTACATGCAATGAAAACCAGGTCCTACCACTCGGGGTAATGAAGGAGTAATCCCACTGTCAGCAGGTGTCGAATCACATTCAGATTATGTTTACGCCTATGTTATCTTCAGGTAGCAATTCTACCAAGTGTGGATGGAAAAATAAGGAGAGTCATAGCTCCCCAAAGTAAACACAGGCGTGTTTCAAATTTACCAGCAGCGGGGTCACGCCTTCAAGCGCATTAATCTGCTACAGTGCCTTCCTGATTGAAGGACTGGGCAACTGTTTAGAACCAAATAAGAAACGTTCGAAAAACGGAACGCTGTCACTCTGTCAGCGATTTACACAAGTTTGCTGCTTGCCTCCAAATTTGGGACAATCGCAAAGAATAAATGACGAAGGTAGGAAACTAAAAGTTGCTCCATACAACCCGAATCGCCAGTCAGATGTTCGTCGTTTACCCAACTGTTCAGTCGAAATCGTCACAACTACTCAACAGTTTAGTTGGATCAACTAATGAGTCAGTTTTTCAAGTGGGAGCCAGTTCAGCAGTTAAATTAACTGTATGATCGCTTTCATTTAGCACCGCGAACTTTCACACTTCAGGGTGGATATCACAAGTCTTGTTTAACGGTTACATCATTTTATCAGTAACATATTTTCGGCTCATGATAATGCCGAATGGTTTAGCATGTGTCATAGGTGAAACACATCAGTAATAACACGATAAAGGAGCTTGATAACTTAGGGCATCCACCCGGCGTCAAGTGAATTTTCTTTTGAACTGACTCCTTTCGCAACCAGAAAAACACACTTCAAATATTTGGCTAGCGATTGCATACGGAGCTAGTTTGGAAGCAAGAAAAAAGTTGATTCAAATATAAAATAATAATAACATAACATACATGGGAGTCATTGTTGTTACTTCAAATAATTTCACATTTTCTCAGTCCTAGCAATGAAAAAATTCTAGTAGGTATAGACCAAGATACCAACGTTGTGTAGGTAACATTTAGGCAAAATACAACCATGGTCCAGTGCGATGTAGGTATGTATGCCTTAGCAGTGAGGCAGAATTCTGTTTAGAGCTACCTAGTACTTTCACTAGATAGGCCAATTGTAAAACTACATCGTACCGGACATTCTACTTAAAATGGTGAAACGAGAATAAATTGGTGAAAACAGGCATCAGAATTATTTTCACTCTACGCTTATCAATGATAGTGTGCTTGATGAGCCGTACAAAATTTCGTAAGTCTATCACTAATTTTAAAATATCAAATCTAAGGCGCAAGGGTACATTTATGTTTTCCGTAGCCCTACGCCGAGATGGGTGGGTGACAGTCAGTGTAACAAGGCATGGATGAGATGAAGATGGAGTTCAGTTCTTGAATCTGGAGAAGAGCATCGAAAGATTTTATTTGTGTCCAGTTTCTTTTAAGAGGTTTGTTACAGAAAGAGCAACAAGGTTTTTTTTAATACACACAGTGAACCTATAAGCCTGAAAAAACGTCGCTTTGTATGTGAATGAAACGGGAAACCTCGTAAATTCACAGACCTACCTACCTACCTACTGGACAAAAATTATATCTCCAGCTCACACACGCTGGTGTGAGACCCTCCTTAATGATTGATGATACATTTGCCTTCTCCAGAGTGTAATACATTTTATTTCTAAAAGCCTAAGCATTGATCATGTAAATTTAAAAAAGTAAGATTTGGGATAGAACGCTGAAAACTCAGGTAACATGGGTATTTTTTGCCCTTTTTGGCAAAGAAAAATGGGGCGAAAACAGCAGTCTATCCCATCTAGAACAATAATTAGGCGCAACGTGGTCGACCAACCAGTAGGTTTAGGTCTCCAAATGTTCGTTGCCGCTTAAACAACCGAAATAATATTGCAATTAAGAGTACAACCTACCGCCATATTGGCTAAAAACTTTGATATTGATGAAGTCGTTGTATCGAATTATTCCAGAACTATTTCCAAAAGAACTAGGCCACCTAAACGTTTCACTTAATAAACCGCCCGTAGTGAGACTACTAACGCCATATTTCAATAAGAACTTTCTTTTGAACAAAAATACAACTAATAATATGTAGGGGCTCGATATTTTGACACGACTTACGAACGGCTCGTAGCAAAGATGGCGGCTGATATGTACCCTTTAGGCTGTGCCGAATAAAAACACCGATCCTCATGGCACAGCCTTAACGGGAGCGGATCGAGCGACAGAGCTCGTGTGTTTGTCGCGGCAGTCAGGGGTGTACTTCATTGACAATAGCATTATTATTGCTCACACATAAGTTATTCGATGGGGGACGAAGGTAGTGCACTCTAGTTCAAAGAGCGTTATTAATTAAGAAGAAGTTCAGATTGGTGCAAATCACTTCCAGTTTACGCTGCAGAATTTCACTGTAGGCCATTTTGACGGTGGATCAATCGTTGATCGAATACAGCAGGGTAGGCTGAACAATGAACCTACACTGGGTCAAAGTTGATTGAAGAGAATGGCTGATACTGGTCCAGTTTCGATTAGGCGAAAATACTAGTCGTTTTTCTGAGAAGGAATTATTTCAAGTGCGGCTACTCGATTCTGATTTCCACCTTTTCGAGGATCGTTGATTGATTGGTTCATGATAGGGATATATACAGGTGAAATCTGTCCATTGCTTCAATAACAAAAACTGGACCGAAACCATGAATTTCCCTTGATAGAGTTGAAATTTGAAATCAGCCATCTTGAGTTCAGTCGCAGGCCACCCATTCAGCACCGCTCTCCTCGTCCTCTGTTTCCGCCTCCTCCTCTTCTTCCTCTTCTGACTCCTCATGTTTTCGTTTCCGGAGGCCGTTCCTCACTTGTCGGGCGTGCATTTCCGCTTCCTCCTCCTTCGTCCGCTCCTTTCTGAATTCATAGACTAGAGGGAATATGTGCTCGATAGCTGTTGCCACGAACGAGACGCACGGAGCTGAAACCAGATAAGATTGGTTTTTTAATCATGCCTGGGTTCCATAGTTAACTTGGCTGAAGATGATCTCAGTCAAATTGAGCTACTGAAATGTATAGTGTCCCATCTATAAAAATATGCACCAACAATTAACTTGAGATGGGTGTGACGGTCAGTAAGATGACGCTGATTTCAGGGCGGTTTGCTTCCGAACGCAGGAAACTCATCTCCAAGTGAGACAACCTTTGGAATAAAAATACCTTGCTATCTCAGTACCAACCTGTGACAGTGATACTCCCGGTGGAGAATATCTTGAGAGTAGCTTTGGGTTCTTTAAGTCTGTAGGTTACACCCGGATGGATTTCAGGTTCATATCTGAAAGAATACCAAATCGAATAATCCCATGCATGAGAAGAAAAGGATCACATTATAAATACATCAGGGCAGACATCCCGTTCTGTGATAGCCCGCGAACCGACACGATATGAACCGTAACGTTCTAAAATAATTGGATGTTTAATAAATAGTAGCCTCGCAGGTAGGCAGACGGATAACGACAATCAATAATAACAACAGCTCCCCCCAGAAACTCGATAAATGATGTGGCAAAAAAAGCAAATTTCTAGCGCCTCACGAGAAGCATAGCAAACGATGAAAGAAGTAGGCGATTTGAATGTGACAGGCCCAGAACCAATGCTCTCATTCGTCATCATTCACCTGTGTCCAATCCCAAGTCAAGGTTCCAGCCTGAGCTCTTAACTGAAAACTAGCCCGTTATTTCTACAGCGACTTCAGTACTTCATTGGAGTATAATATGGAAACCAGAAAACTTGGTATGCTTCTCGGTGTTTCTCCGAGAGGTTCACTAAAAACATTTCTTCAGGACTCAAAAAATTCAGGCCCTCGGCCTTCGCTCTTCAGCAGAATTTTAAACGCTTTTATCCCATCTTTCGAAGGAGGATACAGTCAGCAAAACATAAGAAAAAAGTGCTTACTCTGCTTCCTTGGGGTATTTGGCGGAGAAGGAGTTTATTTTGATGCCAAACGGCATGCAACACGTGCCCAACACGTTGACGACACGGAAGTTGTTGAATCGGGCGTTGAATCCGAGTTTCTGGATTGCTCGGGCGAAGCGCCTCGCTGCCGTCTTGGCGTTGATTTCGCTGGTGGCCCCTGTGCACGTGATCTTCCCCGACGACCACACTGATGCTGTCGTGTATGGTTTGCGCAGTTTCATCGTCACCATCTTAACCGGAAACAACAATACAACATTATAGACGAGAATTATTAGCGGTAGACAGAGCCATCAAGCATGTTACAAATTGCTACTCAGTCACAGAAAAAAAAATCTGAACATTTCTTTGGTTATGTCTGAGTAGTTGCAAAGTTACTTCGGCCGACAGAAGGAAGATAAGTTCAACTTTCAGAAATCAGTCAGAAGACCGTGAGTTCGATTCCCAGCATCTACTCCTGTCCTGGCTGCATGAATCACCTCGAACATGGCCGAATCAAGACACGCAGGAGGGCGAACTCGCCAAGAATACCGTCAGAAACACAGCTTATGACAGGCTTAGAACCCGCACTCAGTGCCTCCACCGAAGCAGTAACTGTTTGACACTAATAGTCGCAAATAGTCGCCTGGTAACTGGACAGTAGATATTATCCATTAGGCCTAGCTGGCAATGCAACCAGGTCCCCAGCCATCTCGCTGGAGTTTTCGCAGTTTTATCGGTGCCTGGTCTTACCACCACTAACGCCCCAATTTACATTTGATCCAGTTGTACAAAATATAATCACGTTTTGAAGACAACACATGTATCTGAGAAAGAACATCGTAAATTAAAAACGTTGCGTATGCCAGCCAATGGCAAGACAATGTTTAGCTTACTCTCAGTAAAAAAATATATATCAGAACAGTGCAGTACAAGGAAAATTATAAAGAAATATCTTAACGCGTCTGAAAGAGTCTGCCTAGGCTGTGAAGTCAAGCTGTTCAAACAACGAGATCAATCGACAGCTGCAACAATCCATAAGACTAAAAGTATCGTTGACAAGTTTCTAAGAGAAACAATAAGGTATTGTAATGGCTTATGTAGCTTTAAGTGAAATGGAGACCATTTCAAAGTGAGTCCTTCTGTGCATTATTGTTCCAAGTATTTGATGGCTGGATGTATAACTACTTCAGTAAGATTCTTCTGGAGTTAGGGAAAGGATCTTCAGGTTGAATCATCCATACAAATCAGCTATTAGTGTAGGATTTGTAACATTATTCAAGTACACTCCAGCGGTTCTAAGGGAATTTTTTATTACTTCATCTATGTAATTGTATAGGATACTATCCGAAAAACTGGTAAACCGATGTTAAGCCCGTTCCATCCGGGTTGAACTCCCACCCTTGCCATGCATTTGGCCATTCTATTCCAAGTTAAATAAACCAGGGGTGATATGTTGGAGACCCTCTACTCCCACCTACGACTACTTTACTATTCCATTAAATATTTAGCATAACGTGCGATCGATCGATTAGAAACAGACACTCCACACCCTCAGGCCCGCCCTCATGTATCTACTACATCCAGAGGATTTCAGCACGTCAACAATTCTTAAATCTGCGAGAGGGTGCCGAGCATCTGCTCGCAAGGGATATCTCAACTGACAACGATGACACCTCCAGGACAGACATAACAATCAATGTAACGATGGGCCGTTCTCACTCGAGTCGAGCTACTTGTCAAACCTCCTTCAACGGATTACCAATACTCAAGGGAATCGAGTTCATCACAATGAGTCAAAAATTGAAAATACTTGTTGAAGGAGGCTCGGCACGTGATTCGGTCGAAGTGGGGACAAGCCGTAAAACTGGTGTCTGCTGTGCTATGAGCAGATAACGCATGTGTTGTAGGTCATTCATTACACGCAGCATCACAAGACTTACCCCGTTTTCTCTTCGATATTCAACATTAGTGCCGTGCAATGCAATTTGTCTGAGGTTGAGATGGCACCGCACACTAAAACTGCAGACTACGTTATTTATAACAATGTCTATTTCTGGCGTAGAATCTTCCTCAGCTGTCTGTGTGGGTGGGTCCTTTTCGCCGATCGTGTTGGGCTCGCCGTCACATTCCACGGGTTTCATTTCAATGTGATGGTTTGCATTCGGTAATGTCTGCAACCCGTTCTTCTGGACTGCAGCAGCCATAAGTCTCTTTATTTATAGTCTACCCTGTTTAAATGCGGTTCTGAAACGGAAATACGCATTTTTATCAACAATGGGACACGATCGAAACGAGAGGAAGTGTACGGATGAGAACTTGACACTGTAAGTTGGAGGCTACAGTCCTTGACCTAAACAGGGCTATAAATTTAGGGTATAAACCATTCAAGACAAAATTATCAGATTCCAAGACACTGTAGCAACCTAAAGCTCTTTGTTTGCACAAGACCCAGATAAATTTAGTCAAGAAATAGGCTTCCAAAATATAAAAGTTACAAAATGAATCTATGATCATGCCGAATATGACCACAACGGTATATTTTGCCACTGTATACATACAAGCAGCTAAATACTAATTAATTTTGTTAAATAATGAATCAAGTACCTTTAAACGCAGTCTTAGAGATGTAAATAGCAAAGTAATGTAGAAAAATGATTTGGAAACAGTTTTTAAATCACAAAAAATTATTTTCAGACGCCATATTTGATCAACATTTGTTATGTTGTCTCCATGCTTCCGTCACGTTGGCCACCTAGCTGTCTCAAAAAATGTTTATTTTAAAATTTCAATATTATATCCAGTTTTTGAAAGTTCTAAATTATAATAAATAATTAAAATATATTTTTATTGTTAAGGTGTTTGTGATACTTAGATTCAAACTATCTGATTTTATAGAAATACTTTCTGATTTATCATATTTCAGAGCAAAAAATAGTCAACTGTTGCCTTGAAAAAACGTCATTAAAAAACATATTTTTGCAATTTTTTATTATAATATTTCATTAAATTATATAAAATATGCCACTACTACAGCAATATTTGTTAAAAATGTGTTTTTTGGGTTGCTATGTTATTACGGAGGGCTCGAAATTTTGAAATCCTAAAATGGTGTTGTGTGTCAAGGATGATAATTTAAGTGAAAAACATATAAAACGCCTTGTTGATATTCCCTAAATTACCCGTTTTATGTTATTTAACATTGACATAAATCCAATAACGCAAGAAAACCATGATTCCTTTCAGCGTTTGATAAAATGTTGTACCATTCGGACCGTTTTTGGTTAGAAATGCTGTAAACTTGGTAACGGATCGGTTTTTGCACAGCAGGGGATGAAATGGCAACTTCTAGTCTACGATCATGGAAGCTTCGTAAGTAATAGGTTAGGGTGGGGCAAGATATAAAAGTGTGGGAGGCGCTAAATGGTGTCTCCTGGGTTAGGCACTTAGGCACCAACGAGTTATCGCGAATAATGTGCTGGCGAACACCTTTTGAAACTGTTGTCAGCTCAGTGTCAGTGGAAAGCGTTAAGGTAGGGACTAGTCCCTCAAAGGAACCAGTTCACAGCAGAATCTGCTCGTACCACTTGGCGATAACTCGGCGTTAACTGGTTTGCCTGCGTACGTAAAGATCAGGAAGAGCCCCCTAGGCAGCCTATCTCATAGCCGTATCCACGGGGGGGGGGGGTTAGGGGGTTAACCCTCCCCCCCATGAGCGGAAAATTAACATGGTAATACCAACGTGAAGCAAAAAGTATAGGCTAAACCCCCCCCCCCCCCCTCTTGACACTAACCCCCCCCCCCATGACCGGTTTCTGGATACGGGCCTGGCCTATCTATTGTGTTTACTAGATAGTCGCACGCTGTAACAGTTGTCTGACTAGGATTCTAACTCCTTCGAACACCACTATAATAGTACAAGTGGGTTCTTTCAAACCACCGTGAACTACCCGATTACTGAGCTCTCTCGTTGTTATAATGTTACTCTGGTTGCTAAGGTGGGGCAATACGTAAAAGTGTGGGAGGCGCTAAGATGTGCCAAACACAGGTGAATGCCACCTGTCAGGCACGCTACCTATCCTGCTTGCTAGACACTCTTCACAGTGGAGCTGTCAGTTATCGGTTGCCTATGACAAATCGCTTTGTGGCTAACACAGTATTACAATCTTGCAAATGAAACATAGAGTTGAGACCTACCATGGTCAATTGATCAGAGCGCTGAATTGTCCCTGATTTGAATCCCAGTACAGGATGTACACTGGTCTTATCATTCTGGTTCGTTAGGGTGTCTTCTTTCTTCATACTTGTCCTGCTTAAGTATAAGCTTTATAATTCTGTGTTACAGAAGAGTTTACTGCTCACGAGTCGAACGTAAACTGCCTGGCCCTCGGCCACATGTCAGGCAGAGTGTTGGTCACTGGAGGCTACGACAGAAAAGTCAATCTTTGGGCCATCGGCACGTCTACTTATGTTTTGGTAAACTATCTTTTGACTTTGACCTAGAGACATATTCAGACGAAGCAGCTTCTTAAAAGACTAACCGTCTCCCTTCATTAAGGACAGTATAATCATATTTGTTTTATTTTTCAGAGTCTGAACGCACACCAAAGCCCTGTGGAATGCGTAAAGTTCGGCCACACGGAGGAGTTTGTATGCTCGGGATCGCAAGCAGGCGAACTCAACATTTGGGACTTGGAGGCGAACAAAAAGGTTCGAACCTTCTCCGGGCACCGCGACGCCATCAAATCTCTCGACTTTCATCCTTACGGTGACTTTCTAGCTTCGGGATCCCTCGATACAACTATTAAGGTGTGTTTCAGCTTGGTTAATTCATAAGTTCTTTAAAAAAAAATCCGATGTTTCTTTACTTACCCTAGCGACGCAGCCATCTGCGATTCCGATTAGTTTGGTTTGGTAGGCCCTGCGGGGATCTTATTTGACTGAACTGCTAGAGATGGGCGGTAATAAAAAACCGTTCTGTTAAAAAAAAAAAAACGGTTTTTAAAACAAAAAAAACACGAGGCCTTGTTTTTTTTTGTTTTTTGTTTTGTGTTTTGATCGGAGTCACTAAATGATAGCAACCTAACTCACGCATTTATTAGGCGCGAAAAACAAATTCACCCATAGTTGTGTTTTTTAATCTTGGATACTTATTTGTTCTGAAATAATAAACCTTTTTTTTAACGTCCGAAGCTGAGGTGTAGAATAGCGATTTTGCGATCGAGTGATTTTGGACAATTTTTTTATTGGCAAAAATACCCGATCGTGTAATCACTATTCTATTGGTAGGTACTTAGGAACTTAGGTACCTGCATTGGTTTCTGAGGAACTTTAGGCACCTGCATTAGTTTCTGACGTTAAAAAGATGCATTATACTTCAGAACAAATAAATATTCAACGGTTCCTACATGAATAAAATAAAAAACGTAAACAAACCCGAATTGTATATTATTCATCGTTGAAAATTGATTTAAAACAATAAAAATTAAAAAAAACGGTTTTGTATTGACTTGAATAAAAAACCGTTCTAAACCCATCTCTATAACTGCACTACCATCTCTGTTTTCTCGTAGCTATGGGACCTAAGAAGAAAAGGCTGCCTATCAAGTTACAAAGGCCATACGTTAACGGTGAACCGAGTCCGGTTTAGCCCCGATGGCATCTGGATGGCTTCTGCGGGAGAGGACGGCCGTGTTTTGGTGTGGGACGTGAGAGTGGGCAGGAAGCTGGCCGACCTGGCGGACCACGAGGCGGCTGTGCTTACACTCGAATTTCATCCTCACGAGTTTCTGCTCGCTTCGGGCGGGATGGATCGCCGTGTTCAATTCTGGGACCTAGAAAACTTTCAAGCCGTGTCCAGCACTAGCCAGGACAAAGGACCCATAAGGTACTGCCCTACCTGATGCCGTTAGATTCAGATCAACTCTGGTACAACTTGGAATTTATACTCTCCCAAAAAAAAGAAAAAGTAGTTTTATTTTATTTTATATTATTATCTTTCTGTGTATAAGGATATGGAATTTATTTTTAATATTTTTTTGTCTAGGTGCTTGAGGTTCAGTCCAGAAGGGCATTGCCTGTACGCAGGAGTGGAGGATCATCTGAAGGTCTTCGTGTGGGAGCCTGGGCGCTTGCTGGACTCGGTCAACACGGGCTGGGGTCAGGTCCAGGATATGGTGCAGACTACCGGCAACCAGCTGGTAAGCAACTGGACCACAAGGCAATGAAAATTTCTTTATGCCTGTCGTCACAATGCTAACTGATAAATTTTTTTCGCTAGGTGGGTGCTTCTTTCTACAAGTCGAAGGTGTCTTTAATGACGGTGGACCTCAAATCCGTGCGGACGCGGCCAGAGCCGAATGTTGGAGTGGCGGCAGGAGCAGGAGGAGGTCTGTCCTCGAGAACTGCCAACGTGAGAAAGAGCTTTAGTAAAGACAAGCTGCTGCCTGGGACGTTTACCGTACAGAGGAGGCTGGACGACTCGGAGGAGGAGCCTGTCGACACGGGCAAAGCGTTCCTACCCCAGCGAACCTGTGAGTACAACCTAATCAGGTTGGAGTCCTTCCGGAAAATCACATTGCTTTCGTGGACTCGAATCAAATGTTCATTCCAGCTTATCCTGTTGTACTACTTGGCTCTCACTTCATGTGTGTCAGATCGATGGTTTGGTTAGTAGCGAGTATGAAAATACTTGCCTGTACGTAAGTTATTTCTTGGTACGAGTCAGGTACCAATCTATCCATCCATAAGTATGTAATGATAATTGAGTCACTGTTATTGTGCTTACGATTGTTTACCATTTTTTACTATTGTTTGTAATTTGTTGATGTTGTCAATTTGTTGTGTAAATAGTGGCTAAATGTTGTGGTTGTGGCCATTTCAGTAAATCGCACCCCTCCCCCTGTGCCTGAGACTCTTGAAACACCTGAACCAGAACCAGGTAAGTCTACCTTCACCTCCTCTACGTACCTGCCGCACTATCTAGTGATAGGTATAACTGTCGCCTACTCAGGGTGAGTTTTGACGACCCCCAGTTTGCTATTTTTTGTAGGTATTATTAATTTTTTTAGTTCACGGACTTCCTACTCGGAAATGGACTGATGGACTGACCGCCATAACGGAGGGTCGTTGAACCCACCCTTGTGAGAACTATTCGATCCGTTTATTGAAAATCGGTCGTATGCCAAGGCGCCACCTCTATTTACAAATGTCGAATAATCAATATTGTAATATAAGTTGATCTGAAACTTGCAAAATTGGTGGGACAAGCAGCACTTTTAGCCTACCTGTGCACTTGCACTAGCTTTTACCTTTTACCACGCTATTTGCAGGTAAAGGGTTCATTCTTATAACAAGCGGTAACTGTTGTTAACTGCACCCAAAGATAATTTATTTGTTTCGGTTGCGCAGATCGGTCGTTGCCCACACGTTATGACACACCCACTTCAGAGCCAGAACCGCTGAGCCTCAGCAGTCTGGATAGTAATCCCAGAAACTACAACACGGACTACTATTCCAACTATCCACAACAACCGCAAAATGTTCAGCAAGCGGCGTACTCGCCGCAACCCGGCAGCAGCTCCCCTCGGTCGCCGTCTCCCCGGCAGCAGCTTTCCCCGGTCAAAGCAAGAAGACATTCCACCAGTGATCAGCGACGTCCTCTCCTGCCGGATAAACCCAAGCCGAATAATATGAGGATGGGACCGATTAAGGCTGATCCTGAACCCGATTATCCCGTTAAGTGAGTACATCTCATTGATCATAAGACGAGAAAAGGGTGGAACAGCCATGAATAAATTGTGCGTGTGTCAGCTTTGCTAATTTCCAATTAAATTTAACTGGAGAACTTCGAGTGAAGTTATTTCAGGTCGTTAAAACGTTGAGAATTTTTTATTTCAATTGTATTTCACGTTGTAAAATTTGATGGGTTATACTTGTTTGCAGAATGAACAACATTCGGCACAGTCCGTCAGAGCCCCTTCTTGCGAAAATAGGGACAACCGCAGCAGCAGGTCCTGCTGCGCCTTCGCGCCTACGCAAAGCCTCCCTGAATGTTCACCCTGACTCGACGCCTCTGTCTGCACGCCAGCCCGCCCCGACCAAAGCCATAAACGTATGTATTAAAATTTAAAACCTTTTTTGAGAAAAGAGTAGGTGCCTACACACTACTTCAGGTAGCTTAACGTTATGAATGTGTTGACAGATGGACGTGGCGCCGCAGTCTGCTCGGCAAGGCGCCCCGCTTGTAGCGCGGCCTCGCCCCGTGCTTCCTGTGCGGCCCAGTCCCGCGCCCCCCGCCCCTTCGCCCGCATACTTCACACCTCCACAGTCCCTTAGCAAAACCGATAATGACGAGTCTCAGTGTGAAGACGTCAGCACAAGGCTGGGTAGCATCAACATTGAGGACTTCTTGCCTGTAAGTATTCAATTGGACTCGTGCATATTTGGGGACGAAATGATTGTAGTTCGGAGACGTTCCCTTGGCCGATGATTCTCTTAGAGAAGGGAATGAATTTTGAAAAGTTTTTGAAACCGCTGTACGGTTTCGAATGAAACAATTGGCACTAAGTGTCCGTAGTCAAAAGACGTTTCTAAGTTTCTCTCAGGCAGGAAACGGTCTTCGTTCTGATTTATAATATACCTATATTTTTTAACGCCAGAAAAATCCTTGTACATTTTTCCAGTAATCAAACCTTACGATCCACATATTTAATTTTAGAAAAGCGCTAATCGAAGCACACCGCTGAATTCTCGGCTAGACAGCAGCGCCTCAGAAGCTGAAGCGTTCACGTCGCTAACGTCAGTTCATAACTCCGTCATGATGGCGCTAAGTGCGCGGCAGCGGAACCTGCAGCTCGTGTTCTCCATATGGCACAGCAAGGATGCACGAACTGCTCTGGATTCAGCAGTGGGGATGAGCGACCCAGCGATCATTGCTGACCTGCTGGGTGTTCTGATCCTCAGGCCGACGATATGGAACCTGGACATGTGTGGCTCCGTGCTTCCGTCTATTGAGAACTTACTCCATAGCAAATACGAAGCGTAAGTTCAGCTTTCAGATTAATTTTCTACATGTGTATATTGATCGGCAGTCACCTCTTCTATGTATAGCATGTCAAGTAAAATGTATATCGAGGCTGTGGTGGTTCGAAACCCACCTAAAACTATAGATCCCCATCCTGTACTAACATAATGACTGGGGAGCTGATATCTGGTAGTGCTGCCAGCTGAGGACAATGGATAATGCTTGAAATGGTCTATTGCTGGGTTTATCCCCCCTTCATACATACTTTGGGGGGGGGGGGGGGGGGGGGAGTGAATGCTTCAAAAGATCACAAAAATTAGGAATAGGGTGACCTGAACATCCATGTTGCTAATATAGAAAATATCTGACCAATTTACCCAGTAACTGCAGAAAAGTAATTATGTAGTTTAAGTACATGCATGTGGGGCGTTGGCATCGATTATTTGTGTAGGCCTCTTGGCTTTTCATCGCACTTTCACTAAGTTAGAAACCCTTATCGAGAGAGCCGAAATACTTGTATCCCCTCCACTGGTACTTGATTCTGGGTCAGAAAAATCAAAATATCCTATTTCCTCTCCTCCTTACACTTCTGCTTGAATAAAGGTTTCGCCATAGAAAAGACTTCCACCCTTATCCGTCAGGCACAATATGTTCCTATATGCTCCACTCTGATAGGGTATATGCGTTCAGGTCGAAGAGTTTATCATGTAGGCATCAGCACTGGCGAAGGGTGCTTTCCTGAGCCTGAGTGCTGGTGCTGGACCATAGTGTTTTTGGTCCTTTACGTTTTTCCTTGGGTGCCATTCTCGTGACAGGTTCAGAAGATGACTCAAACGTTGAAAAGTTGGTTAAGTTAAGCCCGGAGGGCAGCGGCCCATTGGAAACACCAGGTACGTCAGGTGGGTCAGGTGGTCCTCCGGTTTCAAGCTGGCGCTAGGCACTAATTACCCAATTACCCTCAACTACCCAACACGCGATACCCATTACAAACAAAGCCCACACGCCAAACATCTGCAATATGTGTTGTCATGAATGCGATCTGTGTTATCTACATAGGTGTGGGTATTGAGAGGATCACAGCGGTTCGATCTCCATCCTATCAAAGTTTTTTACTTTCTCGCTAGTCTGAATGGCACTCACGTCTGAAATGTTCAATACGTTCAAGTATATTGAGGCTGTGGTAGTTCGGAATTTAATTTCAGCTTCAAAATTATGCCATAAATGCCTGGTAAAATGAAAAGGAAAATAAAAAGAAGTCTGAAATTTTAACACTGGGTGTGCGTTCATCACTGTATAATATTGGTATATTGGGTGTTAGTCTACTCCGAGGGGTTAACCACTCCAGGAATCTCGTTGGGAATCTCAGGCAGTCATTGGAAATCTTTATGAAATATCAGGGAATCTTGGAAATTTCTGGAGTAGTTAACTCTTCGGGGTGCATCTTTCCACGAATCTCGTTGAGAATCTCAGGAAGCACTTCTGCTTAAAATAAAATAAAAATATATTTGAAATGCCCTATAAGTTTGGATTGGAAGAGTCCCCCCTCTCAGCACAAGAGAGGATAGGGTTATTCGAGTTGTGTGATAGTGAGGGAAGCGACCACTGTAACCTCTACTGCAGAATTATGCAATTTGATGTTCCTGTGTCGAATCCTATATCGAATCATCGGGGTAAGCCGGGACCGGCGACAATGCCCGATACCGATAAAATAATTTCACGGCATCACGTTGATGAATACATAACCATGTACAAAAAATTGAAGAAAGGGTTTGCCCGTGATTGCCGATCAAGTGAAACGGACAGGGTGGCAGCCTTGTTACGCTTTATTTCATGTCTCTGCTATGTTACTAGTATGTCACTGACCGAATCACCCGTAACAAAATGATATTATGTGTTTGTCTATCCCCTGATCGCGGCAACACCCTCCGATAAGTTGATATACAAATTTCAGCTTGATTTATATTTAAAGCAAATAACCGAGCTGTATAGTGGTCTTGGTTACTTATGATGGCCTCTTTCCTAGCAAGAGGCAATAAGGTTTTCGAACCTGACTTGTAGAAGCCGGACGCCTTACCCTTTCGGGCACTCCGCCACCCTTCAAAAAGAAGGGAAGAAGAAAATAATATTCTGGAATAATTTTTTTTTTCAACTCACCTCTAGAATAATTACCGTATACCGTATCGTAGGTTGCTTCTATTGACCCAAATAGTTTCCGAAAATCTGCCAGGAAATCTATCGCTCCATGTGGGTAGAGTAGAAGGTGACAGCAGGACAGTAGGACAGTAGTACTTTGACAAGTATCAACTAAACCAAGGCGGGCCATAGTAATAAATGGCTGTTCGATATACTTCTCATAAATTTGGATTCGGCAGGCGTGGCACTCTCAGATGCAATCAAAAGAATAAATGGCGAATATTTTCCTACTTTCGATAAAATCAGCAACGAGCCATTCGAAAGGATAAAGAAGTCGCTATTGTCAAACGGGAGAACAATAAAAAATGGATATTAAGACCGTAAGAGGGCAAAGGGGCAAAAAGGGTTGCCGTGAAATTGGCCAAAAGGGAATAGGAGCGTGCAACTGGAATTGAACCTCGACTCTCCTGTCTCTGGTTGCACATTCGACAAAGAACTCTCTCAGAACGGACTGAAATTCGTTTTTCACAATATTAGCTTGACCCCTTTATCTCATTTGAATAGGACGGAGTTCGAGTGGCGACACGCCGTCCCTTTGCTACTGTTTCCCCTGTTCTTGTTCTGTTTCGATGACATGACTACAATGATGGAGTAAAAGTACGCGTACTGCGTGAAGGATATGTAAATAGTAGGTAACAGTAACCCTTTGAGAACTCACGCGAATACGTCGGGTGTTCCATATTGATAAAAGTTACGGTAACGTTTTTAAGGGACATGGTACCGTCACCGCGGGAGTTTAAAATCATCAGGTACATCTGCACTATGTAGTTATTTTTACTACTACGTACAGTTAACTCTATAGCAATATTTAAAACATTGCTAAAATCGTATTTACTTGAAAATGTTTATTTATAGTTTAGAGGAATTTCTCAATTTTTAATTTAACTGGACAACCAGGCGTTTTACACTTTAGTTCCACCTATGTTGGGCGGGACAAGATCAACAAAACGTAAAAAATAAAAAAAGAAACTGTGTTTCTTGGGGCAGAGGCCGCAGAGCACTATGTTCTGGCTTAGCTATTGCCAACTGAATGAGACTCAACTGCAGCTTGGACTTCTTAGGGCCTATCGAAGTTAAGGAGGCCTCACCTGGGGAGCTGATGGTTCTTGAAGGACTTCAGCCTGTTCTAGGTGTCAATAAGAAAGGGGAACACCACTAGAGAGTTCTGTATACGGGATAATGCCAATGCCATGTCCGTTAATTCGTTTCGCGTATGAAATTTCGAGGTAAATGCCATGAACTGTTTGCTACTCTATGTCTTCTCGTGTGAGTAGAGTGGTGACGCTGTGAGGCGCAGATGTTGAGCGCTCAATATAAAACAGGTACCTAATTATCATGTCATGCAACCCTATCCCTGTCTGTATGCAAATGCGAATTCTTCTCCAACTATACCTCGCCTGTCTAACTGTCCGCGTCGAGTGTCGATTGTTTGCCAAACAATTTTAATCGGACTACCCCCACCCTTTCTCTTCTGCTACTCACATGTCAAAGTTATTTACTTCCTCCTGTTAGGGGGTAGATAATGCTAAAGTTTCATATTTTTTGTCTACCCTCTCTGCTATATATCCACTACTGGATTTGTTTACAAAAGCGTCCTTTCTTTCGGGGAACAAGAAATCTTTAAAATGATTTTTTTTAGAGTAAGCATTTGCTTGCCCTGCACGACTTTTAAAAGCTTGCGCTATGGTTCAGCTAACTTAAATAACTGAGAATGTCTATTTTGCGCAGGTACATGACTGTGGGATGTTCGGCTTTATCCCTAATCCTTCGCACCTTCGCGCACATCATCAAATCCAACATCCTGGCCCCCGTCCACACGATGGGGGTGGACATTTCAAGAGAAGAGCGCTACAACAAGAGCTTGCGCTGCTACCAAAGCCTCATCTCCATACGGGCTTTCCTTCTGAAGCGGCAGACTCTGCCTGGAAAACTGGGTCAGTCATTCCGGGAACTCCTTATGCTCATGGAGAACCTGGAGAACTAACTTAAGGTAGGAGGGTTCAGCCTTTTTGTGTATTTTTCACTCCGTTGAGGCTGTAGATACAATGCTGGTTATTTACGTTGCTGAGGAAACTGTTGTCAAATAAATTGCTCGATGGTTACGTCTGAGTTACTCTGCTAATTCTGACAGTTAAAAAAAGTCAAAAAATCAGCATTGTATTAACAGCCTTTAAAACGAAAATCGAAAAAAAAACTACAAAGTTGTTTTTAAAGTGACCGATGCAACAAAATCAACAAAAGACGAAATATTTCGCGGAATAAATAAAAATAAATTTAGCGACTGTTGGTTCACCAGGTTAGTGGCTCTCGCATATTGAGCAGCTGACCTTGATGAATATTTCTTTGTGGCCGAATGCCATTTTTGTGAGGACCTGGGAACGTTAACAAAAATTTATATACTAGTCTGGGACGTATGACGTAGGTGGGCGGTGATTCAGAAAATCTTTACCATGTTCGAAGGGACAGGAGTCATATGCATTTGATGATACGGTCAGCGACGAAAAGCTGATGTTTTTTTTTTCGAAATGGCAACGTTACAAATTTAAAATTACTTTTTGGAGTTTACTTTAAAATATCACTAAGTTTTCCTTGTTGTCTACTTTTTTCCACGTACGTAATCGATAATACCTCGCTACTTCCGTGTATAACGTGTCAAGAGGACGCTATAGCTGACGATGCATTTTTTGCCGCCCATAAGATTAACATTGCGAGCGGCGATTCATTTTCAAGGTTTACCCTTCGTTGGAAAGACACAAAATTTTGCCTGTACCTAGCCCTAACAATGTTCTAGGGAGTGTTCGAAGCAGATTTCCCAATTTCTCACTGGTTTCTTTTATTGCAACTGTTTTGCAAATGCTAGCATCGCATACCTCAAGAAAAGTGCTGTATCTCGAAAACCAGTAAAAAAAATGGGAAAGCTACTTCGAACACGACCTAGAACATTGTTAGGGCTAGGTACAGGGAAAATTCTGTGTCTTTCCAACCAAGGGTAAACCTTGAAAATGAATCGCCGCTCGCAATGTTAATCTTATGGGCGGCAAAAAATTCATCGTCAGGTATAGCGGACCCTTAAATATCACCGCGTTGTCCCTAACTGATCCTTAAATTAGTGGTAGCTAGCCTAGTAGCTGCGCGTTAAATCTGTGATATTAGGGAATAAGTTTCAACTATTTTATGTAAAACACTAACTGAGTCAGGACTAAAACTAAATGTTTCGACTAATTTGAATATTTACTTAGTATTCTGAACGAACGGTAACAATACGCTCAACAAAATTAATGCTAAAATTCAAAAATATTAATTGTTGGTGCATTAATTTAGTTTTTAGAGCAGAGTGCTGCTTTAGCTCATGCAATCCAAAAGACAAACTAGATACAGTTTGGCACGGGATACTTAATTGTGCTTAGTTGTAATCGTGAAGGTGTATTAACGCACTTTTATTCAACTGTCGTGTAGCATATAGCATATCAGATGAGAATTTTTGAATGAAGGGTTGAATGTTGAAAGAGTGTAGACATATTGTACCTTAAGCGTGTTTAGAGTGAAAATTAAGACAAGAGACAACAAATTTTGTAACCTGAAATTCTCGGTACTACTGCTTACTTTTGATTTCGTGAATGGTCAAAAAGTAGTATGGTGTTTAGTTTGAACAGAACTTTAGGATACAAATTGTGTTTAGCTTGTACTTTCACTCTTCAGGGATGGGGGTAAGTTCCTCAACCTCAAAGCTATAGAAGGTTAAGGGTGAGGTCAGTAACTTACATAATCCCTTAGTAATGATGAATACATGAACACTGGAAAATTACAAAACACGGGTGTATAAGAAACTCGCGAGAAACTGGACAAAATTTCTCGGTTTTCACTCTGTAGTAGTGGCATATTTCCAGCTTTTTGGTTCTTGGGGAGGATTCCAGCCTCCACATTGCATTATGTAATTAAACTGTAAATAATGTTTTTATCTAAGTAACTAGTACAGACTCAACAATTCCTGACCCTAGTCTTAGTTAATTTATTAATATGTCCAAAAATAATTCACTGATGGCGAAAACCATCAATCGAAAAAGTGCGTACACCCTGATGACTGAATTATAGTTTTCCAGACAAAACTTACAATCTTTGGCTATGGCTTTAGATTTTCTTAGGGCTGATCGACGACCTTCAGTTAGTTTAATCTGTGGTTAAACTTCTCGAGCGAAACATTGCACTAACCTCAGTTTAAATTTAACTAAGGTTCGTAGGATCGTCTTTATACCCTTGCCCCTTCCAGAATAAAATCCATATTCATTCAAATAAGTACTATTCCGTCCAGTTTAGTATTTGTAAGGTCTATGTGCCTTCGACCTAAAATGACAAAATAATAGTTACATAAGGTTATCTGCTAAATCTGTGGCTTGCTGTATTTGTATTTTTTTGTACCTCTGTTTTGTGAACGAGTTGTACCTATTGCATTGTCTTGCTTCCTACTTTACTACTTCATCTTTGGTCTGTCAATAGGTGTTGCTGTTAATTTGTTAGTTAGGTTAGTAAATTGATGATTTTCGGTAAGTGCGTAACTGACTAATTAATAAATAACTTATTTTCCAAACGTTTTCTGTGTTATTTTTACAAGAAATTTGTCACCTTGTTACGGCTTTGGGCAATTAGGTATAGTCTCGGCTTTGACGGGAATGTAAGAAAAAGAAGCTTCTCACAGCAATCTTCTCTTTTTAGCGTGGGTGTTTACTGGCTTCGGTCAAAAACACCGGGGCTTCGGCTATAGTAACTTCGTATCGAAAAGGGAAAAGCCCGAGGGTGTAACCACTACAGAGATTCCCTGAGATTCTATAATGATTTCCAAAGATTCCCAACGATATTCATAGAAAGATGAACCCCGAAGGGATAACCACTCCAAAAAAAAATCCAAGATTCCCTGAAATTTCCTAAAGATTTCCAGTGATTCCCAATGAGATTCCCAACGAGTGGTTAACCCCTCAGAAAAGCCCTTGACAGGAAGTTTTGGGGGTGGTAGTGTCTTGTAAGTGTACGATTGGGGTGGGGCACCACCAACAAACTAAACAACTTTGAAGGAATAATAATTTCACTTTTCTTCCTGGGATGAATGGACCATGTAACCTGGTCCCTCCAGTACCTAACCTAGGCAGGGTAGGTTCGTGGTCGGGTTCAGCCTTGATGGCTGCGGTCTGCGGTCTCTGACAGCTATAGGCTATAGGCTAGCTAGCTTTCTGGCTTTCCTTCGGGCCAGCCTGTGGTTTCTCCGCATCCTGCAGTGTGGTCTGTTCAAATCCTGCACTTTTCTACACCTATCCTACCATGTTTTATGCTTCTCTCTATCTCTGAGAGGCCCTTGTATCAGATTTAGTTCTTGTATTAGAAATTTTAAGCTCTTGACGTGCGGACCGCTCTTATAATTGGGTGCGGAGATTGCGGGGGAGTACGAAAATCTCTTCTCCCAAACGTCGAATCATTCTGTAGAGACCCTTTATTCCTTGTCTGAGCGTGGATGATTGAGTTTTTTTGTGAAAGACGTAAAAAAGGAGGCTGGGTCCATACATCAGGATATAGAGGGCGTGATCGCTGACGTGGACGTGATGGACCCGTCAGCAGTCTCCTCATCCATCACCGATCCCATCGGAAATTAAAACAACCCAATCGAACCCTGAATGGCCTTTGTGTTCCGCGAGGCTCTCTGTGCTCGCAAATTACAGGGCTAGGACTTGGCCATCACTGATGGCTCTTTCGAAACAATGTACCGTCATTTCCTCTTGTTCGCCTCCTAAATCTATTGGTACATCTGGTGAAAATCTGGATTTCGGAGGATTATGAGGATTGTCGATTCGACAATCTTTAGTTTCATTTAAGGGTCCGCTTAACCTGACGATGCATTTTTTGCCGCCCATAAGATTAACATTGCGAGCGGCGATTCATTTTCAAGGTTTACCCTTGGTTGGAAAGACACAAAACTTTGCCTGTACCTAGCCCTAACAATGTTGTAGGTCGTCATCGAAGCAGATTTCCCAATTTCTCACTGGTTTCTTTTATTGCAACTGTTTTGCAAATAATGTTAGCATCGCATACCTCAATTTTTTAAGGGGAAAAGTGCTGTATCTCGAACTTGATCTTGACACTGATACTTCGCGTGACACTGCTCCACTTACAGGATTTATAGCTATGATACCTGATCTGACTGAAAAGTTCAGAGTGTCAGAAGAACCTTGGTGGTTAGCCGTCGAGTCTGGTTTCAGTGTGAAAATTTGATTTTGAGATGGTGTGGTAAATGGGTGACACTGACACCACTGACACTGACACGGATCTCTCGGGACTTGGGGACAAGGATGTCGCACATTTGGACCAGAGGGGGCCTGAGGTCGTGGTAAGGTGGCCCTAAACAGAAAAACAAAAATAGGATTTTACCTAAGCCCCATAATCTCAACTAATGGACGCACATTTGACTCCCCAGCACGCCCGAGCCAGCCGCATCACTCATTTGTTCACGTCTGCTAAGTTTGTTCATTGTGCACGTATGGATTCAGCGCGGAAGTGGTCTTTCCTCAGTGCTTAGTGAGAATTACGGGAAAGGTGTCTCCGAGGGGTTGACCACTCATTGGGAATCTCGATGGGAATCATTTGAAATCTTTATGAAATCTCAGGGAATCTTGGAATTTTTTGGAGTGGTTACCCCTTCGGGGTTCATCTTTCTATGAATATCGTTGGGAATCTTTGGAAATCTTCATGAAATCTCAGTGGAATCTCAAATAATCTCTGGAGTGGTTACCCCCTCGGGTGTCTCCGGTCACATCGTAATTATTTCACTGCATGATCTTGTGGAATTGTTCCTCCGTGGTAGGTCAATAAAAATTATATAATCTTCTGCTCTGTTTCAGCTAACTACGAGGGGGTAACCACTCCAGAGATTCCTTGAGATTCCACTGAGATTCCATAAATATTTCCAAAGATTCCCAACGATATTCATAAAAAGATGAACCACGAAGGGGTAACCACTCAAAAAAAATTCCAAGATTCCCTGAGATTTCATAAAGATTTCCAATGATTCCCAACGAGTGGTTAGCCCCTCGGCTAACTAAATATACCTACTAACTTTGCGATCGTTCTTACGTATCTTATTATATTTCAGGTCCAAAAATTATCCTTCGGTTTGGGAAATTTCAGAAGAAAATGTTTAGTAGCTATGAATAATCACTCGTAAAAGGTTTTTTGAACACTTTAATGAAACCCTGTAGACTTAGCGTCTTTCGGGAAAAGCTGACCGAGTAAACTGTACCAGTATTCACGGATGTTCGGTTTAAATTTTAAATGGGGCTACGTGACGTAGGTGGCCCCGACTCGACGACTGTGATGATGTGCGACACGTGCCCTGCAGTGCCCTCCAACCCTCACAAGAGCCCGGATGGTCCGGATGACTAATTGCCACCAGATCACTTCTTCTCATCTGGCTCGGTGTCTCGTGCGCCTAGCACTTTAGCCACACTATTCCTGTACTAATAACGCCCAGTTATCACCAACTGATGCCAGAAAAGGACTCTGTAAATAAGAGACTATACATAAAATAAATGCTGTGGTCTGGTAAACTTTGATTCAATAATAATTAGGAAATCGGAACAAACTTTTAACTTTCAAAAGCTTTCAAAAAGGCGGGAAAGTAGTTTCGACTTAAATAATCGATATCGATATGCAATCGATCCAAAATAAGGGAAATGATGTAAACAATGAAAATAAATACCGTTTGAAATGTAAATTTTTTTATCATTCACAACAAAAAAACCATCGTTTTAAAGTTTATCAGTGAAATGTGTAAAATGTATAGAGTACCTATACCAGCAAAGTACCGACTGCCATCGCCCGCCAAAACGATAAGGTAAGGTTATAATAATTCGTGATTAGGTAGGTAGGTATACCTATGGAGCTAGATTAACAGGTACTATCGACACCATATTCACCGCCTTCAATATATGGCGCAGTTTCACAAAGTCGACGCAACGTCGACCTCAACCGCCTTCTATATTCTTGTTTCTTGCTTGTAAACACAAACACTGGCACGACTTCAACAAGGCATTGCCCTGCTTAGTTCTAAATAAATACACTTCGCAATGAACTACTTTTGAAACACAACAGCACATCCTAACTCATTTCGAAAACCAGCCAAAAAAGGCAAAAGGAAAATGGAAAACCTTGAAAGCACTCACTTGTTTACTTTTCAATTTCAATAAACATAAACAATTTTCAATTTCAGGACGCCAACCTATTTTTTCTGTTACGGCGGTTGCGACAATAATGTTGTGGCGACAATATGGTGTTGCAATTTCCATATAAATACAGTGCTTAGGTATACCTATAAAAGGGTATCCAAACTAGATAAGAGGCGCCGGTATCTTATTATGGGTTGTCATTAAGACCTAGTAGGTACTGGTACCAATCCAATGATGGATCCAATATTTCTGGTCATTTTGCGCCGCCCCGCACTGACTGAGTAGGTAATCGGTACATCATGATTCATAAAGGAGCAACGCGTGCGCCAGGATTATCAAGTAATCGGGATCTGATGGTTTGGATTTTGAGTTAATGAATGGTAGCTGCTGGAGTAACCCTTCTGGGCCTCCAGCAGCGCTCAACGACTGCGCCATGTGTCGGGCGTTATAGTTTTAATACATGAAGAGGGCGAGTGCTTTGCCTCCCTTTTCATAATCCTGTAGTCGGTAGTCCAACGCTATGTAAATCGTTTTACGTTAGAAGACGTAAGTATTATTTCATTGGTGAAGAAGGGGTGTAAAGTACACTCCCTTCCCTCTCCTTGAGTCCAAACTCCTTGCTAAGTCATAGGAAAAAATAATAATTTCCAAGTCTTCGTTGAATTTTAAAAGTGATTTGAAACATTTCTTCAGCATAGATCTTCCATTTTTTGAGAAAATTGTTGGCCAAAATTTTTTTTTTATTGACAAAAATTACTCGATTTTTGACGTTACAAAGACATTATATTTCAGACCTCCGTATTTCCTCGTATTATCATACGCTCACTCCCCCAAGACGGCAAGAAGGGGTAGCTATGGTCCTACTGCTGAAGGGGTAGCTATATGGTCCTACAGCTGACGTATTGATACAGCGTGCAGGCGTTGGATGTTTGTCGATGGGCTCGGCCCGATTATGCAAATGGCGAGCGACAGCGATGAATAACTCATATTATTCACACTGGAACGGGGATTTAGATGGCAAACACTGATCTGAAATCAGAAATTTTCTAGGCAGCTCATGCCTGAACTCCGGACAGGTGGTGCACGCCCCTACAAGTGCGCGAGCTTATTCTAATATCCCTGATTGAGCTGTCAAGTTTTTAACCATTATTCATGTACAGACCCTTTTTTTAAAAATAAATATGGAGCCATTGTTCCTTGAGCTAGGTGCACCCCCACTCGCGATGTATGGTGTATCATATTCTTGTTCTTATCAATATTGATTTACGGACTTAGCATTCATACGAGGTTTCATTTCAAGAGGTTTAGGGTTCACTTTTGAGTTGAATGAAATTTGGCTCCCAAAATTTTTACCCTTTCAAGGGGAAAACTTATAGGTACAAACTTTTTGGAAGTATAGTACCTAATGCAAGCACGTATCCAGCATTTTGGTTCGGGGGGGGACAAGAGTCACACCGAGTCACATCCTGCCCCCCCCCCCCCCATACAGTTGCCTCATATCACTTTTTTCTTGGGGTCAAGGTCAAGATTCAGGTCGCAACATTCAAAATTACATTACGGGGAGTCGAGATTTAGAAGTCCGAAGAGAGGGAACGAGGGGTGGTCCACAGAGCAGGCTCACCGAATTTTTAAACTTCGGAGGGGGCGAAACATTGCCAACATTCTCCGTGAGGGTAGCCGTACTATTATTTAGGAAATTTTGTAAAAATATACCATCGTAGCGCCACGTAGGTATTTATGGAGAAAAATAGTTTTGAGAAAATTATAGAAGAATCTACTGGCCGGCCGAGCGAGCAAAGCGAGCGAGAGAAAAATTGAAGGTTGGTAGTTATCTACTGCTATAAAACCTCAACTAAACGGAAACGAAGGGCTTCTATTCGTACGTCTACCCAGAAAAGTAGGATGTTAATTCGATTGCGAAGGTCACAGGTAACAGAGGTGGGGACACCGCGAAGACACTTGGAAAAGGGATAAAAGACAATTTTATATTCGAGCGAGCGAAGCGAGCGAGAAGAAAAATTATGGGATAATAAAATGCTATCCGACTAAAATAGGTAGCTCTTTCCGAAGGGAGCGGCCCCCCACTCCCGGAAGGGCTCGTGGTGCTGGGCCTCACCCCCCCCCCCCCCCCCCCTCCTCTTCGTAGTCCGGCACGCCTACCACAAGAGCTGCAGAGGGCCCATGTTTGGAGATAGAACATCAGACTACTTCCTTCAGTAATCTACCCTTTTATCTAGGAAAAGACATACCTTTTAATCAGAACTCCAGTCTGTCGGTACAACGATTTTGGAGTGGGTCATATATGTATATTCTTTTCATTTTTGCCAGCTTCATTCCGCGTACGCGTACGCGAGCTCGACAACTCGGTGTTGGACACTAGACTGACTGACTGACGGAGGGACCGAAGTTTGTTCATTTTGAATGCCTTTTAATGCAAAACCCGGCAAGAACTCTTTTGTCAGAGGCCAGACACGGAGTCGTATATATGCCAGAAACTTGCTAAAAGCACAGAAATCGGCGGAATCCTCTTTTTGCGATAACAAAAGGCTCGTCCCTTTTTGACGCTAAATCCTTTGCCTATTGTGAAAATCACGTTTGCCCGCGCCGACACTAATGGTGACTGGGACAAACACCTGTTTTGCGACCTCTGACCACTCTTACAGCAGGCTGGGGATAGTGGGAATACGATCGAAATAATATTTTAATAAATTCACTTTATAAATTATTGTTACTAATTTTATTTTGAGAATTTCGGGGGGGGACATGTCCTAGGTGTCCCCCCCCCCCCCTGAATACGTGCTTGACCTAATGTGATAATGAGAGGTTGTTGCACTAAGTTTCAGGAAAAAGGGATGCCAAGAAAATGTTTCTCTGTAAATAAAATCCCTTTTCTGGTACTACGCGGAGTTTTTCTTTGTAAAAATCTATAGCATCCCAACAAAATACCATTTGTATCTTGGGTTTATTTTATCGTATAGGTATCGATTTTCTGCAAAGGACTTTTTCAAAATGACCCATCAATTTGTAAAAGGAAAATTTATGATGTGTCAGCGACTTTCGAACACACTTGTCACCCCGACAATTAATACTGAATATTATATTAAACATCTGTCTCCGTGCTATGCAGTTTAAATGGAAAATTGAAAAACAATTGGATATTAAAAAACAAAGGGCTCGGCACCCCCATCACTATCACCCTTTGGCACCCTTTGCATCTAATGGACCCGACTCTGCCTTTGTCCGATGGCAACACTGTGAATACCAATTGCGTTATCGGCGCCAAATCTTGCACAGTCACGTGGTGTCAGGGTCAGATTACCAAGGCACCTGCTGAGAGGGTGTCAGGGTGCTTTATTTCTTTAATGGCCAGGACATAAGTAAATCTACACCAAGACATGACACGCTACTATAGTCCAAGTCAGGCTGCATGGGAGTCATACTTTCTTGCAGATCTAGGGCTGATCAAAACTTTTTCTTGAGTAGGGAAATATCTGCTCAGGGTCGAATTTGCATTTTTAGCGTATGGTAGGATATGGAACCCAAATCCGGATCGGCGTCAAATGAAAATCTTCAAGAAATTATGACTAATCGGTACGCTCCCAGCCTGACTTGGACTATACTATAGTTTTCCTGTATATGGTGAAAGTTCAGAACTGCCCAGACACTGTGTTGGGTGTCTGGAAAAAAATTTCCAGTCGCAGGGATTTGATCCTGGCTTTAACGGCCTACGAAATAGGACGTCTTATCTGCTGGGCTATTGTGGCACCACTGGGTATTAGGAGAAAAATTCCCTTTAGTATTATTTCTGACTAAGAGTTATCCAGATTCAGCTGACAAGTCGACCCGTGCCTTGAGAGGCCTGGGTTCGAGTGACAGCATGGGCAATTTTGCCGTTTGTAGCTTTCCCTGTAAACGTTTCGCTAAAAACCCTTGTGTTTACTGATGATTATATACACGTAATGCATATAACTACTATACGAACGCTCGTCCCGCTATTTCTTCCTATAAATAAGTACATCATTGAGATGGATTTTCCTGAACCGATGAAATAGCAAGAAAACGCCCGAAGGAAGGGAAGATCCGTAGCCATCAATGGGTGTAAGGTACTCGTGCCTGTACATCGTCGGACGTAAAGGTACGGCAGGTACTAAGCCTATGATTAGCACTAAACTGTGGCGGTCCGTGCCTACACAGGGGCCAAGCTGGTAAGGTGCCTTTGGAAATTCCGATTACCAAAACCATCATTTGTAACCCTTCCTCGAAATCCACGGCGCGTACTGAGGCTAATAATCAGGTTGGTCGATGAATGGCCGTTATTTGCTAAGATCTATAATTTTTATAAGTTATCATTTTTAGTGTGAAATTTGGCCGCATTATCATGCAGGATGACCAATCGAAATGAACCATTCGACGATCTAGAGCTGTGACTGGTTCCGGGTGTTCTAACATCGAAGTAATCCTGATGCTTTATAGACAAACCTATAACTACCTCTTGGATTTAAAAACCTTAGTCATCAGGTACCTTCAGGTACAGAACAATAATAATAAAACACACACCCGTTTTCCACCCCTCGTCAGAGCGGTGATCGAATTACCGGGTGAAATGGAGGCGCCCTTGCCTAAACAAGGGTCTTGTTACTGGGGGAGGTTTCAATGACTTCGAAAAGTAACACCAACTAAAGTTTTAGTTCGGCTTGTTTCTCTTGGGTAGGCTATTTTTGGCTATTCATTTTATGATTAGTTGGAACTAATGGAACGTACTACTAAAAGGAGTACGCCCGAATACGGTAGCAATAATCTAGAGATCCTTTTCTGAAATCGGGGCCAGCCTCGAATGATGAAAACACAAATTTAGAACCCTTGCTAAAGGCACTAATACATCCAGTAGCAAATCCCATATCCCATTGCACGGGATTATAACCCTACGCTCCAGGTGATGGAAGGCTGCTTTGAAACTTCAAAATATTTCAAAATAACGGATTAGAAACCTTGAGAAAAGGGTTCACTCAAAATTATTCATTACTGTGAGCTTAGGACGTTAATCTGGGATGGGGGACCAAGATGGTTGTCCCCCCCTCACCCCTCGCCCTCGTGGGGGGTAGCAAGGGGAGGGTGAAGGGTGCTAACTCGATTTTCCCCTCCACTGGTCCAGCTCGGTGGTCTGTGCTTCACTCTTTCTATACAGACTTTACGAGCCTCCTTTTCAAATCGTCGTTCACTCTTTCTGTTTCATTTTATGTTTTTTTTTAAATCATAATATTTTTAGAACTTTGGGTGCGTCCCACCATGCCCAGTTAAAATTAAACTGGAGATCTTGTCCTATGTTTACCATGTTAAATTTAACTTAAGTTAAATTTAACATGGTAAATCTCCAGTTTAATTTTAACTGGGCATGGTGGGACGCACCCTTAGTTATTAATTCAGCTGAACTCGTTTGGAAACCAATTTTCTGAGGTACTATTTCCAGAAACACTTTTGGTGGGTACAGAAGCACTTTTTCTACCCCCCAAAAATCTTTGGGGTGAGTCGGATCGAGCCTGTGACCCCTGTTCCCCAAAAATCAACCATCTGGAGGTTTTGATTATTATAAATAAGCTGATTTTGTTTAAAACACTGATAGATGAGTAAGTTTCCGATTCAGGAAACTGTTGAGAAGCGGTACCTATGATGACACGTGTACCGGAGGCACCGGTCACGATGCATATCACCGCACGGTTGAGCTAAGGCGAAGGGTACCGATAAGGTGTGCTTAATTGGCAACGGGGGTGGCCTGCCCCTATTCTCTTCTTCATTATTACCGTCCGGGTGGCTGCTTTCATCCCTATTGTCTGGACATGTGCTCAAGTCCGATCCCATACAATTCTTTATTGCATCACGGCTGGACGTGCAATTTTGCTCCGGCGTCACAAAGTTCAGACTAATAACATTCTAAGATCCTCCTGACCGAGAGTGATGACCTTATCATTTTCGGATTTATTTACTTTACTTTAGATTTTCTTATAGGCTCTGATAGATAGCCACTATTTTTCCCTACAGCGGATGGCCATCGAAAGAGCAGGAATAGTGCCTGGTCCCCCTCTTCCCCCCCCCCCCCCCCCCCATTGCGGCCCCTATCTGTCCAATCCTGATGCTTTCTATCGATCCTAATCCCATGTTAATTAGCATGACAAACACTCTCTGCCCGCTTAGCACAGTTGATACTCGTATACCTAGGTGGCATTTTTCAGTTCAAAAAAATTCAAAGTTCTAAAATTACGATATGTCGTACCTACTGACTTCTTGTCTCCAGCAAGCCAAACCAAAGGTTTTGGTGGGAACTGCCTGAAAGTTGACCACATATTTCCCAACAATTCTTCCCAAGTTACTGAGAATGGCATTGGGCTTAAGATTGGTGTAACAGCAACAGCTAGACTCGAGATATAAAACGTGGAATTAAAATAAGCGGTTTGTAACCGCAGGGACGAATGGGCCGCAATCAGTTCCTGTGGTTTTCTGTCTCTTATGCATTGTATGGCCTATTTACAGCCACTATACGATATGTAGAGGTGTCTCTGGGCCCGAAGTGCCTTGACGATGGCATACATCACGCTGCAGGTGCCTCTATCTCATCACTCTCCTTCTCCTATCAAATCTTCTATTGTCCGTCTTTGTTTGTTCTCTAGTCATGTTCTTGTGCATAGATGTAGATAGAACTGATAGAAGGATGGCGTATTCAGCCACAACGGAGACGTACAGCTTTAGGAAGTCCCAAATCCAAACTTTGGGTGCAGACAATAGAATTACGATGTGCTACCGAGGGGGTAACCACTCCAGAGATTCCTTGAGATTTCATAAAGATTTCCAAAGATTCCCAACGATATTCATATAGAAAGATGAACCCTGAAGGGGTAACCACTCCAAAAAAATTCCAAGATTCCCTGAGGTTACATAAAGATTTCCAATGAGATTCCCAACGAGTGGTTAACCCCTCGATTGCTACCTATTTTGGGACTTTATCGAAAGAGAAAATGAGCCCCCATTTTTGTGGTCGGTCTGGGGCTGTGCTGGTATAGGTACAGGTTAATTTTTGCTAAAGCAATTTTCAAAGGGATGTAGAGAATGACTTTTTCATAATAATGACCAATGATAGCCCCTCAAAGTCAGGTATGCAGGTTTATAAACAGATGCGAACCGTAGCATGATCAGTAGGCAATTTACCAGTGACGTATTTTATAGTTGGCTGAACGTACAACATGTGCAACCCCATTTAATTACCTGTGTCAATCAATGAACGTAATATCATGTTGCCCGACTTTAAAGGGGTGTCTTACATCGCCGATCAATTATATGTCACGGAGTGACATGATATTGGGAGAAGCTTTAGAAGGGGGTTGCCTTTCAGCCCTTACACGTTTTGGGGGTGAGTTACAAATTCAAACTGGAGGTAGCGAGTAATCTTCTTGATATTTTTACTACTTATAGTTAGCCCTTTCCAGTAAGGACGTAACCAGGCAGTGGGGGTCAATATTGCTGCAACATTTTTTAAATGTCTCAGCCACCGCTATAGAAAGTTCTAATATCCGACGAAGTAGAGGGACTGCAGAATCTCTCACACAACTTCCAATAGAAAAATTCTGAGGCGATCTTCTTGTGAGATTCCTAGGGGTTAACCACTCCAGGAATCTCGTTGGGAATCTCGTTGGGAATCATTGGAAATCTTTATGAAATCTCAGGGAATCTTGGAATTTTTTTGAGTGGTTTCTTTCTATGAATATCGTTGGGAATCATTGGAAATCTTTATGGAATTTCAGGGAATCTCAAGGAATCTCTGGAGTGGTTACCCCCTCGTGAGATTCTAACTAAGTTATGCAAGATGAGACATTCCACGGGTTCTCATACGGAAAATTACAATATTAGGTAGATTGTAGCAATATTCCGGGTGATTCGTCCGATAGCTAGTGGAGTACAACAGGATATCCTTAATAACGCACCAACAGTGTTCGTTGAATTATTTTTGAACAATTTGTTGACGATTTCGACAGGGACCGTTGTCGTGTTAGACTGAGGCGATGTATAAGGTGACAGCTTGTAAAAGGGTTTAAAAACTACCTCTCATTGGTCACACTCCCAAAACTCATGTAACCAATACAGCCTTCTATTCTGCGTGATCACTCACCTCGAAAATCACGGATAAGTTATGTTAGCCTACTTCAATTGATTCTAACACCGTGACCCACTACAGATATCGCGCACAGCTGTCGTTGGTCTTTGCAGCAGTTAAAAAGTCCGGTAAAAAACCAAACTTAATAGTAAACTATTATTTATTTATTTGTTCTGAAATTTAGTATGTCATTTTAACGTTCTGAAAATAGTTTAACATGTTGTGTGAAAATGTGTCTCTGTTTTCGTGGAAAGATATGGAATTAGCCAACCATTCTGGTGCCACGTAAGATTTTTTCCCTTAAGGCTAGAGTGGATATTTACCGAGGTAGATTACCTCGAAGATGTCCTAAAATCGGTATAAAAGTGAAGCGTAGGTTAGAGCATCAGCAGACAGCACTGCTTTGGAGTGTCGATTTATTGCTGCTGGTGTCAGAAGTGGTCATGCGCATTCCACTGCTGCTGTTGCCAAGCAACGGGGAGGACATCCAAAATGGCGTCCCCTCCCCCTCCGCAACCCTTCATATGCGGGGGAGCTTTCAATTTGGGGATATCGGCAGCTCACTCAACCCCTCTCTCTATCTCCCGTCTCTCCCATAATCTCTACCACCCGAGAACCAAGCTCTTCATGCTGACGGAATTTTGCTTTTTCGTTTCTTTGCTGCTTCCAAAACACAATGCGGCTCGCCCTTTTCCATGCATGTTCTAGATGCTTCTACTTTTACAGAGTGCTTTTTCAGCTTATAAGGGCCCTGTCAGTCAGTGTCAGTGATTAGCTATAGTACTTTGTATGGCGCCCAAAGTAGGGGCCCACAGCCCCAGAACAAAATATTTTCTGTGCTTACAACTCTGCACTCGTATATAGGGACTGAATACTGCGAAATACGAGATAAGATTCACAGACGAACAGAAGTAAAGATAGCTTCAATGACACATCTCCAATAATTATTATCGTATATTTACAAGTTTCTTTTACATGCACTATCCAATACAAGCGTTCATAACACAATAAGAGTACCTAATTACCCTTCTTTCTCACAGCATTCATTCAACCTTAAACTTATAGGTATTAAACACATCACAGGCTATTGATATTACGGTTTCCCTACTGTAGCTTTTTATTTTACTAGAGATACAGAAACAAATTTCCGTTTAAGAGGGTAGTACACCCTTTGGCTTTATGTGACAATGAAATTTAACTTAAAAATGTCCATGCAATAAAAGTGCTTATTTGTTGATTTTCCTGTTAGAATTGGCTTAGAACAATCTTTTCTGCTCTCGAAAAAACTCTTGCACTTCCCAAAACATCAGTGTAAAGCAATCAGTGGCTATACATATACCTATATCCAGCATTTTTCAGTAAGTAGAGAAGGTTTTCGAAACCAGTGTCAGTGTCCGTTTTATTGTAGAAATGCCTTATTTAACTGAAACTTCTATTACGTCATGCGATGCCTAAGGGTGTACTATCCCCTTAACTAACGTACCTACAAGATACTAAAAGAGTTTTCAAACTGGACCAACTATCGACTTCTAACCCACGCAATTTGTAGGTATTTATTTTGAGGGAAATGATTGTTATACCTATTTTGAGTGAGTGAACACTGGAAAATTTTAAAAATCACAGAAATGGAACCATACGTGTCTTTCTTCGTGATGGCAGGAAGAGCGAAGTTCTAGTTGTGCCCCACGTGGTTTACATCATTCTTCTTCCTTGCCTGTTGAAGAAAATGTTGAAGTTGTAGGTAGGTATTATAAAGAAGCCCAAAACTACGAAATCGCGGAAGTAGCTGATTCAACGTGAAACTCTTTCTATCTAATTTGGAAGATGAGGCTGCATATCGGCCATGTTTGTTCCTCTCTTTAAGAGGACGCTATACCTGACGATGCATTTTTTGCCGCCCATAAGATTAACATTGCGAGCAGCGATTCATTTTCAAGGTTTACCCTTGGTTGGAAAGACACAAAATTTTGCCTGTACCTAGCCCTAACTATGTTCTAGGGAGTGTTCGAAGCAGATTTCCCAATTTCTCACTGGTTTCTTTTATTGCAACTGTTTTGCAAATGCTAGCATCGCATACCTCAAGAAAAGTACTGTATCTCGAAAACCAGTGCTTCGAACACTCCCTAGAACATTGTTAGGGCTAGGTACAGGCAAAATTTTGTGTCTTTCCAACCAAGAGTAAGCCTTGAAAATGAATCGCCGCTCGCAATGTTAATCTTATGGGCGGCAAAAAATGCACCGTCAGGTGCCCTTAAATTAAAATTTTATTTTTGGGTGAAAAATTGGTCCTATTAAAGTTATTATTAAATTCTGAAAGAAAAACATTTCTGGGTCCTAATTTTCCCAGTCAGGAAAAACTGTGTGTCCCTATTTACTCATTACATTTCTACTTTACCTTATCTACCATGCAATATGCATTACAGCAGCAGGATTAGGTGATACCTACCTGTACCTGGCAGCCACGCTTTGTCGCAGATTTCTCATCAAAGTAATACCGATAGCAGGCAAAAAAGGAATAAGCGATTTTTATCAGATAGGGCTTGCAGGGGTCCATGCAATAACTGTGAATTTGCCACATTCACCTTTGTTCGACCTGATCTAGAACGAGTAATTGCCCGGAAATAGGTATAGGATAGCCAGGAACATAGGTACACTACCATCAGATACGATTGGGATGTATCCTCTCTCGCTTTAAGTGTTCTTTGCAAGAGGGTAAGATTGGGGTTGTCATTTCGGGAGGGTGCAAGGGCGTATTCTGCCGACTAGGGCGAGGATTCTTCTGTTGTGGACTTTTAGGGAACACTGGTAGACTTCAGCAACTTGTGAAAGACACTCTAGACTCACAAAATCTGGGGAAATGAATGTCCCCTTAAATTGGGAGAGTTAACTGGTTTTGGCTGGGAGAGTAGGGTGACACTTTACCGAAAGAAAGTGAAAAATATCTATACGTAAAGCTCCGTAGTTTAAAATTGCTGAATTTTCTGTGATAGGTATTGTATTAGTGATATGTTTGTGCCTTATTCCCTTATTTATTGTTCAACAACAAACAATAATTCAGTGAACCTTTAGAGAGTATAGGAATTCGTAAGTGTGTCAAATAGCAACCTTTGTTGCTGTGAGGCTGTGACGGAATTCGAGTGGACAATCACAATCGAAGAAAAATTAATTTAGTTTTGTGTTGAGGGGCTGAAAGGTGAAGGCTGGAAGGCTCGAAAGACACATCTCCTCTTCGGAATAGTACTAGCTATTGGTCCTGTCACCATAAAAACGGGCGAGACTTATGGCTCCCTTTGTTGGGCCCAGAAGGGGGCCGCTAAATAATAATAAGGGCCTCGAGTATCAACTGTTAGAGCTGATAAATCTCGACTTTTCAATTTATAACCCGGGCGAATGGACTTGAGAATGACTTCATCCCAAGCTACGGGGCTATTGGACCTCTCAATGGGCCTTCGCCCTTACAAGACTACCGACTGCCAGATTTGTCTTTATGTAAAAGCGGGATACGTGTTGAACCTCAACAGACCCCCGTGTTCTCATGCTGTTTGTCTTCTCTAATCCTTCCGCGATGACAGAGACGGGTCGTTCTATTTAAGTACCATTGAAATACTTAATTATACTCATATTTTGGTACATACATACCTGAATAATTGCCACTTGAGCCGGAAAAAAATTTGAGTTTATAGGATACCTACCTACTTTTTAACTTGAGTACCTTTAGGACTAGGACCGACAACTTCAAATGACTTCGAGAACAGGGCAATATTTCAACATCAGAATGAAGGAGCTCAGTGTTTTTCTTGCTCGAGGGCCAAAGCGAAAAATCACAGCCCTTTTCCAAAATATTCAATTCACAAAGCACCCCCTGGGGATGGCGCACAAAATACTATTCAAATGAAAATAGTAATTTTATGACAACTAATTGAGAAAAGGCGTGAGGCATTCCCATGGCATGGGCCGAGCCCCACTGCCAGCAGCAAAGCACGCTGCAGGGGCCCCAGAAGGCCCGGAGGGTTGCAAAGGGTACCAAAGCTCATTGTCCGATGTCCAGCCCTAACTAGGGCGATTGCTTTTTGTTGGGCCCAATGTAGGCGTTTCCGCCTATAACTCTTTCGTCCCTAGGCTTAAGTAGTCACGTCTACTATTATGCAAAAGGGACTTTGACGGACTGTTACCGTTCCTCAGTCGTCCGTATTTTTTTTGTGACGATTTATGCTGGGTAGGTCAAATGTTCTGTCCCAATTCGAAGGTTCACCGTACTATTTTAATGCCCACCTCAGCCAGTAAATACTGAAGGTTGTCCTTCAACGTAATTCTTGTTCTTTTTATTGCAGTATTTCAAAACACATCAACTTCCTCAAGAAGGGATCATTAACACGTCAACAAACAGTATTGTATCAACACCCTTAAGGCCTTAAGGCTCTGCTGAACTATAGAGGCTGACGAAAAATGAACTTTTTCCTATAGCAGGCTGCGAAATGGATTACTCATCATAAGTTACTATACTCCACGCGCATCTTGGATGAAAGTAACTTCACAATTGTTTTTAAAAAAACACAGGGTTCCCAAAATTATATTTTGTTCAGCACCAGAAGTAGACTTGAGCAGTAGGGTCACAATGATCTAAAAGAGTTTAAAAACGACAATTCACATATCTGTAGCCTATCCACCCTTCGATAAGTCTGAATTTACTATCATCCAAGATGCGCGTGGAGTATAGGAGGTAAAGACCATTTTTACACTGGGGCCAAAGGAAAATACTAGATTTACGAGTACATGTAATTTTAAACGAGTGTTTTCTTATTATTTTAAGAACGTCCCTCTCTATATAGCATACGATTGCCCACTTTAATCCCTCTCCTTCGTACTTGAGCGCGTTCCGCGTCCTCTTCCCCGATCGACGGTAATCCCCAGCAAACACTGAATCCGCCTTTGCGCACTTGTCCCTGTATTGACAATCCCGTATTGGCCAGCTGGAGAATTCACATACGACTTTTACAGTTTACAGTGTAGATTATCTCCATGCGTGTTCCATTCCAGCCGTTCCAGAGAAAAACCGAGAATATTTCTGCGATCTTATTAGAATGGAAAACTCGAGAATTCCAGCCAATATTTGGAATAAAAATATTGAATTAGGTCCCTTAAGGGTCCGCTATACCTGACGGTGCATTTTTTGCCGCCCATAAGATTAACATTGCGAGCGGCGATTCATTTTCAAGGTTTACCCTTGGTTGGAAAGACACAAAATTTTGCCTGTAACTATAGCCCTAACAATGTTCTAGGGAGTGTTGGAAGCAGATTTCCCATTTTTTACTGGTTTTCGAGATACAGCACTTTTCTTGAGGTATGCGATGCTAGCATTTGCAAAACAGTTGCAATAAAAGAAACCAGTGAGAAATTGGGAAATCTGCTTCGAACACTCCCTAGAACATTGTTAGGGCTAGGTACAGGCAAAATTTTGTGTCTATCCAACCAAGGGTAAACCTTGAAAATGAATCGCCGCTCGCAATGTTAATCTTATGAGCGGCAAAAAATGCATCGTCAGGTATAGCGTCCTCTTAAGTTTTCTCCTATTCTTCAGGAGATGTATCCTTTTCATTTAAACTGGAGTAAGTGCTATCTGCTGGAATGATAAGAGATTTCTGACCTACAGCATTTCCTAGTTTCTCACGCATTACTGTGGGAAAGAGTCCGTAAGGCGTTATCACATGTGACCTTGCTCCGGCTGTGGCTTGTTCTCTGATTTCGTCAGTATTGTCGTACATAATTCCCTAGCAACGCATGACAACCTTGTTTAACGTACAGACAATAATTCGGGTACGTTCCATTCCGAAATTAGCTAAATCCAGCCTAATGGCAATTCACAGCACATTCTAAAAAACTAGGCGCTATAGGTACTACCACACGGAAACGCAAAAAAAGGGAAAAACACGCAACTAAGCAAAATAAAGTAAGCAATTTATTCATATCATATTTCTACAGGTACAATTCACAAACTACAATGCCACAACGATGATCCATTCATTCCATTTTTGGTACTTAGCAAAAATATTCAACAATAACATCTCAAACAGGTCGGGGTGATCAAAAACTACCAAGTAAAAGTAAGGGAGAGGGGTAAGTATGGTAAGTACCTACGGGATAAAAAGAAAATGAATAGGTATAGTTACTCTGGAGTCTGTCTGTGAGGCCTCTCAGAAAAAATGGAAATATAGATTTTGTTCCGGTTAAAAAGTTAAAAACCAAAAGGGTTATGGAGAAGCAGTGGAGGTACGTTTCAGTACTTTACTAGGTATAGGTGAAATTCTGAGACTTCCCCTAACGGAAAAATTTATGAATTATGAATCTTATGGGTACAGAAATGCAACACCAGGTGATGCAAAACCTTAATTAAAATCTCTAATCCTCCAGAGCACTCTTCGTGACGTGTAAACCAACAATAGAAAATGGGGGTGCAAAGGATAAAAAATAGGGGAGGGAGGCATTCAAGGGGGGGTGACAGGGAAGCCTACTTGCAGGGAAAGGCCGACGCGCGCGTTGCCATGACAACGTCCCCCCACTTGCGGAACCCCGTGGCCCCCGTGGTGCTGATGCAAGCCGGACCCCATCCGCAACTGCAAAAAGGAAAATAGAAAATATTAATCTTATATGTAGGATACCTCAGCGTACATACGTGTTCAATCACTGTCGAGGGGAAAAGGGGTTGCCCAAAATCAGATACCTACTAAAAACAGTTCCATAATATTGGCACAGATTGGTATTGACAAATTATATAAAGATATTTTATAACAAAGTATAGAGAAGTTTCCTGGGAAAGATGAAGCTAAAAAAATTGAAACATTTATGCATATTAGGTACTGGCCAAATTTGGACGAAGCCTTGGACTCATCCGTCTACATATACCTAGCTTTTTCTTCGTTCTGATCACCTAACACGATTAGCACTGCATGCAATATGAGACGCTCATTTAAATTGAATTTTTCGGTGTAAAAGGACACGGCAAAAGGAGCGGCGGGGGTGAGATCGCTATCACAGGGTGGATTTTTGGTCAAATGAGCCGTGAGCACCTGAAATGGAGCCTGTACGGGCTATTGCATCATCCCTCGAGGGATGTCCGCCCTTCCCACGGGCTTTTACTACTTAGAGGATGTTATTGTATCTTCTATCGCACAATCTTTTTCAAAAAGATTTTGATGCAATACTCGCAAATAATACGGGTTTACAAAAAAAAAAAACTTTTAAGTTTAAATCGAAAGTCCCTTGCGAATTATATGGCCCAAGTTTAGTTCGCCAGGTATCGCTGACCACACCAACTTTTCCGATTCCGGACAACTTTTCGGTCCATTCAACCGTTCAGTTTACGGTACCTTGGGGACTCTAAACCTGATTTCATTTTAATTACCTATGTTGCTGCAGTATTTTCATGCTCAAGCACAGTTTGATCATTTCTTTTGAGATACTAGCAGCAGTACTAGTAGCTGTGAGGGGTAACCACTCCAGAGATTCCTTGAGATTCCATAAAGATTTCAAAAGATTCCAAACGATATCCATAGAAAGATTAATCCGAAGGGTAACCACTCCAAAAAAATTCCTAGATTCCCCAAGATTTCATAAAGATTTCCAATGATTCCCAACGAGATTCCCAACGAGTGGTTAACCCCTCGTGTAGCTGTATAGTTCTCAGCTGAAAGCAGTACCTAATACCAGCTCCCAAGCCATTGCGTTAGTACAACTTGGGGACCAACAGTTTTAAGTTTAAGATAACCATCTCGAATTTACACTACTGGGCTAACTTGAGGGTTTGCTGAAAAGAGAAGCTGATATAGTGATTTCCAGCGTCCTATCCATTGCACAAATTTTTACCTAAATTATCTTTGTTTTTTATGTTACAAAAATAAATAAAAATGGATGGGCATTAAACAGGTAGCACTATAGCTGGAAGATAATCAGGTTTGTGACCCATGAAATACGGTAATGATAGGATCCGTGGCGTTATTGTGCCTGGGGTCCCCAACCTGCCGTAATGCTCTCCGCTGATAGCATTTAATGTCATCTTCTTTAGGGATTACGTGTGCTTCGTAAACAGGAATGAGACTGTGACACACGAGAAGCTGTACCTTTATTCGATACCTATACCTTTGTCAGAGTCCGATTATTCATGTGGGAACTACGAGAGAGGACACACAGCCGGGGGGGAGGTTTGTATTCTAGGTACGATGAGGTAGAAGCACTCTAGGCAAGGTATACGGACTTTTTACGCTGCCGTAAGTAATGCAGGTTATTGATTATTACTGAAAATGTATGAGACCTGTTTGAATGAAACTATACTTCTAAGTACACATACACCATTAGAACGTATAAGAGGTGAATGCCGGTCAGGGAAACCTTTTTGGAAGGATCAGGTTCGGACCAGTGTGAATGGAAAATTTTTCAGAGATGAAAATATATTTCAAGAATTACCAAGGAGAGCAGGGACTCGAACGTATAGACGTAGAGTAGAGACGACAGACGTCTATTGTGATGGATGGACCCCATAGCGCGTCATTTCACGGCAACTCGAAAGTAACAAAGCCCACAATGGGTGAAGCTGTCCACGTTCACTAGAACCACCCTTGATTCCTCGCCCAGGCATTGTGTTCTTCCGCCTAATTTCAATTTTATTACCGTTTTTGACCTCGTTTTCAAAATATTCTTTGAGTTTTCAACGAGACCCTAGTTTACCTAGTTAACGTGGCAAACATGTCACCTAGATTTGAAAACCATCCAACCGAATTTGAATATGAGCAACGTACGTTTTCTCTCTCTGTAACAACCGTCAAGGAACCATGTAAATTTGCTCGCTATAGAGAGAGTTCGCTATAGAGAGAGCTCGCTATAGAGAGAGTTTGCTATAGAGAGAGGTCGCTATAGAGAGAGTTTGCTATAGAGAGAGCTCGCTATAGAGAGAGTTTGCTATAGAGAGAGCTCGCTATAGAGAGAGTTTGCTATAGAGAGAGCTCGCTATAGAGAGAGTTTGCTATAGAGAGAGCTCGCTATAGAGAGAGTTTGTTATAGAGAGAGGTCGCTATAGAGAGAGTTTGCTATAGAGAGAGCTCGCTATAGAGAGAGCTCGCTATAGAGAGAGTTTGCTATAGAGAGAGCTCGCTATAGAGATAGTTTGCTATAGAGAGAGGTCGCTATAGAGAGAGTTTGCTATAGAGAGAGTTCGCTATAGAGAGAGTTTGCTATAGAGAGAGTTCGCTATAGAGAGAGTTCGCTATAGAGAGAGTTCGCTATAGAGAGAGGTCGCTATAGAGAGAGTTCGCTATAGAGAGAGTTTGCTATAGAGAGAGGTCGCTATAGAGAGAGGTCGCTATAGAGAGAGTTTGCTATAGAGAGAGTTTGCTATAGAGAGAGGTCGCTATAGAGAGAGTTTGCTATAGAGAGAGCTCGCTATAGAGAGAGTTCGCTATAGAGAGAGGTCGCTATAGAGAGAGTTTGCTATAGAGAGAGTTCGCTATAGAGAGAGTTCGCTATAGAGAGAGTTCGCTATAGAGAGAGGTCGCTATAGAGAGAGTTCGCTATAGAGAGAGTTTGCTATAGAGAGAGGTCGCTATAGAGAGAGGTCGCTATAGAGAGAGCTCGCTATAGAGAGAGTTTGCTATAGAGAGAGCTTGCTATAGAGAGAGTTCGCTATAGAGAGAGTTCGCTATAGAGAGAGTTCGCTATAGAGAGAGTTCGCTATAGAGAGAGTTTGCTATAGAGATAGTTCGCTATAGAGAGAGTTCGCTATAGAGAGAGTTCGCTATAGAGAGAGTTCGCTATAGAGAGAGTTTGCTATAGAGAGAGTTCGCTATAGAGAGTGTTTCAAAACGAGTCAGGGGTTGTCAGCGTTCGTTATAGAGAGACTTTCGTCAAAGAAAGTGACAACTGTATATATACATTGCACATCTTCGAAACGGACTTCGACTGAGATGGGGCTCGAACCTAGTTTACATGCAAGTCGAGCCAAGGTCGCTACAGGGCGCTTAAGACTGAATATAAATTCGCTATTTTTTACGTTTGGACTTCAAACTTTGTGAGGAAACTATTGCATATTTAATTATTCTGACATATAATGTGTCTTTTTAACGTCATTACTCATGAGGCCATGTTGTGATTTCCCGATCGGTTAATTTTGGACAATTTTTTTGGTGGCAAAAATCACTCGATCGTAAAATCACAACATAGCCTCATGAGTAATGACTAATGACGTTAAAAGGGCATATTATATTTCAGAATATTTAAATATCCAATAGTTTTCTCACAAAGTTTGAAGTCCGAACGTAAAAAAATAGCGAATGTATATTCAGCCTTAAGCATCTGCTCAAAATCACGCTTTTCAGCTTCAATGGAAACGAAAGCAGGATGTTTATCTGAAAACATGAATTACAAACTGCTCAACATGAAATTACGGGATGAAATTAGAGAGGGGACCGATCGGATTAGCTGCAGGAAGGTCTTAATCCGAACCTGGCGCATTGTCGTCTTTTTTAGGATTCATCCTTCAGGGGCGGTCCATTTGAGGCTTAAGCCTCATTTTTTATGCAATCCGGCTTTAAGATTATGTATTCAATTATTTCAATTGAGAACCGAACGAATTAAACATTTCTGTATCGGTACATACTAGATTCCAGCCGCTGGAAACGGGGGAGACTTTAGTCAGCAAAAAATTTCTCAAAAAGTACTCCATCGGAAATTCACTATACTTTCACAACAAATAAATATCCTGTATCCAACGATAAATGGGCCATAAAAAACGTCAACACACAGCATTATGTGAACAGGGTTATAACGTTGTTCTAGTCGTCGTTTTGGACGTCATCCACAAACAAAGAATAAACAACCGATTTTTTTTCTCCCTCGGAATGCATCAGAGAAGCTGAAGAGCAGCTGCACGCATGCACCGGCCATCAATACTTTTGACGTATCAATTTTATCCAAGCTTCAACAAAGTCTTTGTTGTTGCCAAGTCAATATTGTAAACTTCAAATGATCGGGACTTCAGACGTAACCTATCCGTGTTTTCATGCCAGATGTTTAATCAAATAGAATGGTCAGTCAGTCAGATCTTTCAAGGATCAACGGATTTTTTACCCCAAATTTTGAGAGGTTGTCTGAGGATTTCTTCGGCCAAGGGGCTGCCCCTTGTTGCCATGTTTAAGTCAAAATATTTTTTGGAAGAAAGACTAGCTAACAGACGTCAATCTGACCTGTCTGCTGACTGACGACACGATCATTTTGAGGCTGTCGATACGAGGCATTTTTTTACGATTCTTAAAAGGCACGTTTCAGAAAAAAAATTGTGGATATTTGTTCTGAAATATAATATGCCTTTTTAGCGTCAGAAGTTTTGTGGTTTTAATGGGTTCAAAAAATTTACAAAGCTCACTCGATTGTCAAAAGCCACTTTTATTTCAGACCAAATAAATGTCTAAGGGTGCGTCCCACCATATGGTCGGTTAACGGTTAAACTCCAGTTAAAATCGGTTTTTACCGTGTAATAGTTGGAATTTACCTGGAGTTTAACGTTAACCGAGTATGGTGGGACGCACGGGGTAGTATTGTCGATGCAGCTTTTAGTTAACTATTCAGCATTTTGTAAATATTTAACTGCGATTAAACAAACGTCACTCCAGGTTCCTGCATCGGATATGTACACCATTAGCCCTACAGTTATTCTGTCCAGTGTTGAACTCTAGAAATCAATAAAACGTTAATCCCTGAATGCTGATCCGAAATTAAACAGAGATTAATCCCCCATTACTCGCACGGCTGGATAAAACAAATAAAGTGCATATTATGTAGAAGGTGCGGGAAGGGCGGCAGCAGGGTCCCTCAGCCCTCGGTGCTGCAGCATGGGTGTCCCGCGGGGTGCCAGCCGTACAGAATACTTCACTCCTACCCTTCGTGCCCTTTCATCAATGTTTTTGTTGAAAGGCCCTTAGGGTGATGGGCTTTAATTGATACTTTGAAAAGGTACAGAAAAAAATCAACAGTGTTTTTGTCCCGCTGGATTTGGAGTGACGGCTAACGTTTGCTGGCAGCATTTTTATGTTAATTTTGAATTTTAAAAACGTGTGTACAAATGCGTCTGAATTTATCCTGGAAGCTGAAAATTTTGAACTCAGTATCGAGATAATTAAAGCTTATTTCTGTAGAGAATGCAGAGGAGTATACGAAGGGTTAACCACTCTAGGAATCTCGTTGGGAATCTAAGGAAATCTTTATGAAATCGCAGGAAATCTTGGAAATTTCTGGAGTGGTTAATCTCTCCAGGAATCTCGTTGGGACTCTCCTCGGGAGGATACCAAAGTAATATTTTGGAAATTGCGGAAATGACGCTCGTTGTTTCCGGAAATAGAACCAAGTTTTCATTTCTTCTGCTATGAGAAACAAAGATATTGGTAACTCCACTAATTTCCGTCGTAGCTGGTCCCAAATTAAAACTTCCCCACTTTCCATGCCTAAGTTTATGTCATCTTATTTTTTTGAACTTTTAACACGGGAAAATTTTATTCATGGCATCTTCTAAGGACGATAAAAACATGCTGAAGAAACCAGACGCTGTTTTTGAAAACATTACCAGAAAGTCATTTCTCCGAAAATGGCAGGGGTTTTAAACTCAGCTCAAAAACAAAGGTTCCAAAATAATCCGAAACAGCATATGCTGGATTGTCGCTTGGAGCTGAAAATTGGCACGGATGATCCAATCGTAGTAAGCAAATAGCACGTTGAGCGCTCACCACCCTCTCTCTACAACTTGGATCAAGGGTTTAGTTTACAAATCTCAATATTGAAAAAGCTCGCCCTTGAGCGAGGGAGGGTCCGCTTGCAATACCGAATCATAGGGGAACTTCAACCCGACCCCTGCTATTGTTTTCATTGATCTTTTTATTGAAAATTCTTTCTTTGCTGAATTGAGATATGAACTTGGGAGACCCTCCAGTAAGTTTAGACCTGTCAATCCACGCAGGCTTACAGGATTTAATCAATTTTTAGTCCTAACAAATGATCAGTCAATAGTCGGAAAAATGTTTACAGCCTTTGATCTCGGTTCCTGGATTTTCCGAGGGTGATAGTCTCGCTAATTTTCTTGTTCTGTTCACTTGGAAAAATACTATGAACTCGCATTTTAAGAGTTATATCGTGAACTACTTTCTGATTCTGAAAGGAGAAGATTATTAGGTGTTTTTTCAGAACAAAAAATATTCTACTTTATATTTTGGGAACAGGCAGTAGAGTGAAGAGTGACATAGGAAAGTAGCAGTCCCAAGTCTCGACAATGCAGGGGTGGTGAGGGGGACTTAAGTGACAAGGTCAGCTGTATCAAGAGAAAGATTTTTTTTTTTTTTTTTTTTTTTTTCATTTTTTTGAGGAGGGCGGAAAGAAATAACCACTCAACTACTACTGACAGCAAATCTCACTTTTTGTGGAAACGCGGTTTTCTTGCACTTTCCTCACCAAAAAGTGAGAAAGTAACGGTAGGACTTCTCACCTCACCGTATGGGCCCTTGTATAAAACAGAAAACACTCTCGTGAACCAAATAATAGACCCATTAGCAAACGCCCCAAGCTCTCGGCTGGATATTTCACTGCAGGCTGTTGATGAGCTCTGCAGCTACGTGACGTAGCGTTAGGAGTCAGCAGTCAATACAAAAGCTTGATTGACAGCGCACTAAGCTGCGGGAGATGAAAAACAGCGCGATGTAATGAGCGCTATGCTGTGTTGCGAAACGTCAGTGCCAAAAACAAAGCTAATATTTGCTACAGCCGCCACCCCTATACCACCCCCTCCCTTCTGCCACACAGGGGCCCATCAGGCTCCGGCTTAACCCCACAACTGCTCATATCCCATGGATTAGGTATCTACCTATACCACCCGCCAAATTTTAAAACGAATTTGGAAAACAAAGTATTTCAAAAGGTTGACCTGTAGCTCCCCATAAAAACTACTTCTTCGGGGTCTGGGGCTCTGTGTTGATGCCCTTAAGAGTACGTACAGTAGTGACGTAGTGACGGATATACAGGTACTTTCTGGACCTACGTATTTCACGTACAGCGAGGGGGTAACCACCCCAGAGATTCCATAAAGATTTCCAAAGATTCCCAACCATATTCATAGAAAGATGAATCCCGAAGGGATAACAACTCCAAAAAATTCCACGATTCCCTGAGATTTCATAAAGATTTCCAATGATTCCCAACGAGATTCCCCTCGAGGAGGCGAGAAAGTAAAAACTATGTCCAAGTTACGGAACTACCTGGATTAACATCATCCCCCTTCTCATTCAACCATGGCTCTACCTTGCAAATAATTTGTTTTTGGGCTTTGCGGGGGATGATTAGGAGTTACATGGATGTGGTCTGGAGCCGTGGTAATAGTCTCGTTAGCAGTGACGAATGTTTGTTTGTTTAGCTTTTCCAAAACGCAGTAAAAACCTCTCCACTTACTCATTTGTTCAACACACGTCTCTCCTATTGTCATTTTCCCCTTCCTTTGCGCAATCAATATTTTCGGTTCTCTCAAAACAATTCAGTCTTTAAAAAGTACAGGCTCTTCAGAGTATTTCATATTTTGTCTTGCGTACATTGTGCCAAGGTGAGTGGGTGTGCCTATCGATGACGAAACATTTGACAAATAAATAAAATATAGTGAAGCTACAAAGGCAACAACGGTTCGCTCAAACAGCCTCGACGGCCAAGTGGTTTAAGGGTCCGCTATACCTGACGGTGCATTTTTTGCCGCCCATAAGATTAACATTGCGAGCGGCGATTCATTTTCAAGGTTTACCCTTGGTTGGAAAGACATAAAATTTTGCCTGTACCTAGCCCTAACAATGTTCTAGGGCATCTAGGGAGTGTTCGAAGCAGATTTCCCATTTTTTTACTGGTTTTCGAGATACAGCACTTTTCTTGAGGTATGCGATGCTAGCATTTGCAAAACAGTTGCAATAAAAGAACAGTGAGAAAAATCGCTTCGAACACTCCCTAGAACATTGTTAGGGCTAGGTACTCGTACAGGCAAAATTTTGTGTCTTTCCAACGAAGGGTAAACCTTGAAAATGAATCGCCGCTTGCAATGTTAATCTTATGGGCGGCAAAAAATGCATCGTCAGGTATAGCGTCCTCTTTGCGGCATAATAAATATTTGAGGAACTTACCTCAAGCTCTTGTTCAGTCGTTCGTTCCTGCTGACCTCTGTAGCTTCTCTGCTTCTCCTCGAAGTCTCGAAGCCTTTGGTTATATCTTTCAATCTGGTCTCTCAACATTGAATCCTCCATCTGAACATAAAAGAAAGAAGTGTCACTGTACCTTTTTCTTGGATACTCATATTGCAAAATTTACGGTGTCAGATTCATGGAGAAACTGAGGGACCTAAATGGGGTTTTTATGAGTTTGCTGATTTATCGCGTTGAGACATCGTTTTGTACCTGGATGGACAGGTGGTTAAGGGAGTCCTGCAAATTCTGGGAACTAGTTTGAGTTACTTTTTAAGGCTTTCCAATCAAGTTGCGAAATAAAGCTTCTGGGACAGGATTCTATACCAGCTGGATTACAATTACATCTACAAATACAAAGTGTTTGTGGACGTCGAACATTTTCACCTTTAATTTAGCCTCAGAGCTCTCGCCATGGAAAGGAAAGGAAAACTGTACCTGAGCCTTATCTTCGTCATACTCCAGGCAGCCCACACCATCCAGTCTTTCTAGGTCGATCCAGCCTCGCCATCTCACGCATACGCCGTTCATTATGAAATGCGATCGAAGGTGGACCTGTAATAAATAATTTTAAAAAATTAGAGTCTATTCTTTGCAGTCAAAGTAGTGTAGTAAGAATTAAAACAATTATGAGGTCAATCAGCGCACTTCACTCCTCATTGGTGCTTCGACGACAGTGGAAGACATCGGAATAACCTCTTCCACATAAAGACCATGATTAATACAGTGATGACAGCCTCGATAGCCCAGTGGACGAAATGGTCGACTTTTGAGGAGCAGTGAGAGCCGGGTCACACCGGTTCGATCCCGATCCTACCACAAAGTTTTTCTGCTCGGCATTCACCTCTGATATGTTCAGCATGTCAAGTGAAATGAATATCGAGGCTGTGGTACTCTGCGGCCTTTGCCCCAAGAAACACAGTTTATTTTTAGGTAGATTTCGAAGAAAAATCTACCTATTGTAGTCGTACCAGTAGTCTCACTTTTGAAAAATTTCTTCACAGTTCTTCTTTTTATGACCCCTGGATCCCAAAACCACCATCAGTTCAAAAGTTTATATATATATATATCGTTTAGGCAGGGGGTGGGGGGTTGAATTTTCAAAACGTCATAACTCACTTATTTGGTGAGATATTGAGTTTATTCTTTTTGCTATGAGTTTCTATTAATAATATCTACAACTTTTGTCTGAAAAAGTTTTTTGTAAAATCACTTTCATTTTCTTGTTAAGGGGGGGGGGGGGGGGGATGAAATTTCAAAACTCAATTCCTCCGTTTTTATTGTAGAGAATGCATTTGGGTCAACTGAAAATCTTCTTAACCGTCTTTCTAAATGATTTTAGACTGCTTTTAGAGGATGGAAGTAATCTTCGAAATCTACCTACGCCTTTCGGGGCTGCCGAAAGGGATTTTTATTATTATATTATTATTAACATAGTGATGAAAGGATTCGATAGGGATAGGGGTAAGTATGACATAACAAACTTCTTAAAAAATACTGAAGAAAAACGGGCTCCTCATTTTTTGCTGTTCTATCATCAACTTGTCCCCTCAAAGGTATAAATAAATAAGAAATCTCGCAAGGTATAGAATGTCTGAATTGAACCTGAACCTAAAATAGGGGGTGTTGCAAATACCAGGGAGCAAAACCAATGGTTTTCACACGGCCATAAATTTGAGTTTCTGTCGAGCCTCCTTGTATTGACATGGCTTGGGTGAGCATGACTCTGGACAAAGCGTCGGGTAATAAATAATCGTGTTGGCTCCATTACAGATGCCTCTGATGCCTTCTTCATTTATCAGCGACTCGTTGACAGCGACAAAAGGTTTCAAGTCGCACCCCCTGTCGTTTCGCAAAACACTTAGTTTCCCGGCTAAGTAATATGTCGCACTCTGGCTGAGAGGATGTATACTCGTACGTAATTTCGAACCAGAGATATTCCGTTTTCTAGGCACGCTTTGAATCTTTTCTGACGACTGACAGAGATGTAGCACTGCTTTCATGGTGCTATTTTGGTGCAAGTTAAGGCGTTAAGAGAAAGAGAGCAGCCCAGCTGTTCCTGACAATGAAGATGGCTTCTCGCTACTTTCCCCAATTATTTCCTAATTTTCCTCCACATTCTATACTCCACGCGCATCTTGGATGATAGTAAATTCAGACTTATCGAAGGGTGGATAGGCTACAGATATGTGAATTGTCGTTGTTAAACTCTTTTAGATCATTGTGACCCTACTCCTCAAGTCTACTTCTGGTTCTGAACAAAAAATAATTTTGGGAACCCTGTGTTTTTTTTAAAAACAATGTGTGAAGTTACTGTCATCCAAGATGCGCGTGGAGTATAGATTAGACTTCTTCGAGGGTTTCACAAATTTACAGTTGAGTTATCAGGTTGTAAGGTAAAGGTACGGCTTTTGTTGGACACTGGCACTGCGGGGCGTAAGGCAAACACTGCTGTGTGTATGTGTGCTACATCTCTCCCTCACCTTGCCATACAAATCCCCAGGACTCCAATTTAGCCGCCTTTTAACCCAAATCCAACATTATCCCTATCCCCCGGAACCCCCGAGTCACATTTGAGTGGCATCTTCATTAGTTTTATCGATTTCCAAAAGGGATTTCCATTGATATCCTGTTAACGCAGTCATTCTGTTTTTCAAATCATGTTTCAATCAAAGCTCAAAGTCCCATTCAATCAATTCCCCTGGTGCTCCTTGTAAGATTTCTGTGATTTTTTTATGAATTTAAAAACGTCACTCAGCCATTTTACTTTTTCGACTTAAGAGAAGGTCGAGGGGTTAACCACTCCAGGAATCTCGTTGGGAATCTCAGGCAATCATTGGAAATCTTTTTGAAATCTCAGGGAATCTTGGAAATTTCTGGAGTAGTTAACTCTTCCACGAATCTCGTTGAGAATCTCAGGAAATCTTTGGAAATCTTCATGCAATCTCTGGAGTGGTTAACCTCTCGGAGAAGGTTAAAGTCCACATTACAGTTAAAGGAAATAAAGATTACCCTATCGGCGTTTAAACCTGATCCAACCTTTTCAGTGAAATCTCGGGAGCAATTGGTCAGTAGCCAACCGTTAACTCGGATTCCGTTATTTTAACAGCTATAACTGAAACATTCAGATTCATTGTAGGAACAATTAACCCATATCCAAAGCATTTGTCTCGGTCACAATAATGAGAAAACGTGGAATAGCCGCCATGGGATCGAACCTGAGAACCTGCAGACGGCTCCAAAGCACGTAGCCACATCGCTTAGCCACGCTGTGCTATGCAGAGCTATGCGGAAAGTTTTTTGGAGTCTGGAGTCTACTGAACGTATTGGTGCGATGAAACGACCATGACCATTTAGGATGACGGGCTGTTTGAAATATTGGTAAATCGAATCAACAGTGATGGACCACTTTTCATTCATTTCTTCCGTCGGGATCGAGAAGATATATTCTTGATCGCTTCGAGAGCGAGAGCGAGGTCTAAAAATATTGATTTCCTTATTGTGTGCTCAAAATTTATAGTAAGGCACTGACAAAATTTATTTTTATTTGGACTGACGTCGTAAGGGATTTCAGTTCCATAAGGTATTCCGAAAAATGCTGGATGAATACCTAAACTTAGGCTGGCATTCTTCGGCACCTATACTTCCAAAGTTCAAAGTGCTGACATAAAGTAACCGCGATCCTTTTGATATTTTTTTTCCTAAATTTTACAGTGTGAAAGGTCCTACCAAGGGGTTAACCACTCGTTGGGAATCATTGGAAATCTTTATGAAATCTCAGGAAATCTTGGTATTTTTTGGAGTGGTTACGCCTTCGGGTTCATCTTTCTATGAATATCGTTGGGAATGTTTGGAAATCTTTATGGAATCTCAGTGGAATCTCAAGAAATCTCTGGAGTGGTTAGCCCCTCGCTTCAAATCTAGTAGGTGAACGTAAGGTACACCATATGGCATATGCCATACAATCTGAACTTCAACGCAAAGGTCCTATACAAATCTGGATGCTGGAGCAGTATATGAGCAGTCTCATGAGCGGGTCTGCTGAAAGGCTAACAGACGTGACACCCCTTTCAGTCATCTCCATGATAATGAGCAAAGGGGTAGCTACATGTGTCTTCACATTATCTATGACGCAATGACAACGTAATCTAGAAGGGGGGTGATTTCATGAGTATTTATCAGTTGAAAAGGATTTGAAACTTTCAGCGTATCGGGTAAAAGCCATTTCCGGTTAGTAACGGGAAAAAATGGAATCTAGTGGGAACGTAACGCATTCTTCCCTTGTATGACAGTGAATAGCTCAGTGGGTGGAGGCATTAACAGAGGAAACAAGGTAAATTAGTTGGAGGGTGGCACTAACGAGAGGTGCCCTAGGCTGCAAGCACCAAGCAAATAAACCGTCAATTGTTGTTTGTTGAGTTAGCTGTTTGGCTTTTGTGTCAGTCGTTCCGTTACGTATAGTTTACCCCCGTCGGTGAGTTTTGGACTAATTTTTGAACTCAAGAATAATCAGCTCAGACGACAGATGTTAACAAGCACTTTTCTATTCCAGCAGCTCCAGATACATCCGTCACTGATTTAACTTACTCGGCCACTACTTATTCTGTTGACTGAAGTACTGACGAGCTAGATTTAACGAACATACACTCGCTATGTTTTTACGTTTTTTCTGCACACTTTTTGAGGAAACTATTGGGTATTTAAAAGTTCTTAAATATAATATGTCTTTTTAGTTGCCGAAATTAACAGGCAGGTACTAAGTGATTTTACGATTGCTTTATTTTGGACAAATTTTTTGTTCACAAAAATCACCTTCTCGTAAAATCACATCATGGAAATATTATACATATTTCAGAACATTTAAATATCCAATAGTTTCCTCATAACGAGTAATGCAGAAAAAAACGTAAACAAACACGACGCACGACTGTGTAGACGCCCTTATACCCTCGCGGTTTATTTTGGCACAGTGATGTGAAGCAAGCCAAAAAATTTTATCCTCCTCGCAAAATTACCTACCAACCTACAGAAGAAACTATGAAAAGTCGGTGACAGATTAAAATATGCATAATAGCATATGTCACAACCGAAAGTAGTTTTTTGTAGTCAGATGACCCGACTGGTGACTGCAGTTGAAACAAACGCTCCCAGTCATTAATTATGTCAAATCATAAAATCAAACATTTGTTAATGAAGGGGCTGCAACCCCTTTTCCTTTCAGCACCAAACGACGTTTAGACTGTCCGAATTTGTTTTACTCCTATTCAAATAGACTGAAACAATAGCGAGGTCGTTTTTGCTCCAGAACTGCAAGGAAGTCATCTTTGGTGGGAAAGGTAGAGGTGTTTGTTTTTTGTTTAGGGCGTGATGAGATTTCCCCGCTCACGTATTCTGAATAACGTGAGCGTGCATGCCAATTTTAAGGGGCTGTGATAAAAATTCAGTCTGTGACAGTTCCCACATGGTTTTCTAGTTCTTTTTATTTTTTATGATTTAACGTCCGATACACTTATTAGTTTGAGCTCCTTAAAAAATCGTCAATTACGAGGGGGTAACCACTCCAGAGATTCCTTGAGAGTCCATAAGGATTTCCAAAGATTCCCAACGATATTCATAGAAAGATGAACCCCGAAGGGGTAACCACTCCAAAAAATTCCAAGATTCCCTGAGATTTCATAAAGATTTCCAATGATTCCCAACGAGATTCCCAAAGAGTGGTTAACCCCTCGGTCAATTATTATTGTACTATTTTTCATACCCAATTTTGTAGGGTACCTTCGGACAGAGCAATCTGCCTAAAAATTTACATCAGAAGGAAATTAAAAATAATCGGACCTTGAGGACTTCAGGGGGACCTCCAGGAACACCGGAAATCCAAAATTCAGAAATTTATTTTATGCATGACCGTGCATAGGCAGTAAAAAATCAAGTTTGATTTCCTCATTTCCCCAATTTCAAATTTCCCTCATTGTTCAGAGTAGAAACAAAAAATGACAGATCTAACTATAAATCGTCTAGATATAGTATCGCCACCCTGACCTGCCTGACCCGAAGGTATTCTTTGAACAGTGACCAGTGCAGAATGCCCTCGGGCCAGGCAGGTTAGGTTGGCGATACTATACTTAGGTACAGGAAATTATTCTTGGAACATTTTCTGATAAATAACAAAGCCCGCATCGTACATTTGGGCACAAACTCGGAACTATTGTATTTACCTCAGTATTTAGATGTAAAGCTCCTATACAACGGGAGTAATGATAAAGTAAATATCTATTGATGACTTGATTCCATTTGTCAGGGTGAAGGCGGGCTACCAAGTGATTCGGCTGTTTTTTTAAACTCTGCGAGCAGAAGAAAAATCACTCGTCACGGCCTTTTGTTGCTAAATCGCATTAGTTCAAGCTCTAATGGTGACAAAGCTGCAAACGCGCTTTATACCAAAATCTACTCTACAAAGGTTGTATTAGTCAATAATTAAGGTTGAATATACATTCGCTATTTTTTTATGTTCCGATTTCAAACTTTATGAGAAAACTTTTGGATATTTAAATATTCTGAAATATAATAATGTCTTTTTAACGTCATTATTCATGAGGCTATGTTATGTTGTGATTTCACGATCGGTTAATTTTGGACAATTTTTTGGTGACAAAAATCACTCGATCGTAAAATCACAACGTTAAAAAGACATATTATATTTCAGAATATTTAAATATCCAATAGTTTTCTCACAAAGTTTGGAACGCAAAAAAATAGCGAATGTATGGTGGCTACAAAAAAATGCTTATTTGAAATTATCTATCGCAGGTAAATTTAGGGAATCCCGTTTGTCCCCCAAATTCAAAGTTTTTTGATTTTTTTCGGTACTGCAGAACAGAGGAACATCTTACATACTTTTTTAAACGAAGAATTTGACTTAATAACTTTAAAAATTATATGATTTCTGAAAGGGCAATATTTTAACTAAAGGGTAGAGTTAAAGGTATAACAGTTCGCGGGGGGTTAGAGAGGGTGAGACTCCAACAGAGAGCGCGCATTCACATGCACTGACGTAGAAATGATTTTTGCGCTGATTCGATTTGCCGTGTAAATAGAAACAGTGCTGAGTGTATAGTCTTGAGCCCTGCCCACCTGACCGGGGGGCCAAAACGGGCCAAAAGGGCCATTGTGTTGAGCCACCCCTTTTCTGGGCCAACAGTTGTTGTTCAATCACTTTATGTAACAAATTTTAATTTCGTTCCGTCGAGTATAAAATAAAGGGTGAATCTCAGCTGGGAATTCGATTATTGTTCGCTACGAACAATTTATTAGTAAAAAATGATCAAATTTTGTCGCCAGTTTGTTTCTTTTACTGATTTTCGGATATTATTTTCACCCCTTTCTTTTTTCGAAGGGGTGAGAGCGAGGGTGGAGGGAAAAAAATCAAGACATTATTTGGATGTCGTAAGTCGTAAGGGAAGGTTGGAAATGGAGACTGAACTAGGAAAATCTGAAAATATTAATATTTTTCATAATATCTTCCAAAAAAGTAGCCAAAAAATTTATCTTGCCGTTAAAAGTCCACGAGACATCGTTACAACAGGGGAGCTTAACGGCAGGGTGGTGAAAAGGCATCAATTGTTCTTTTCGGGAGGATAACGGTAAAGTAAACTTTAGGAGTATAACAAATAAAGATAAAAGTTATTTCTGTGGGGCATTTCTTGTGACCATGTCTTCCTCTTAGCAGTAGCTTTTTATTCACACAAAAAAAGTCCACATTTTTTGTTATAAATGTCTAAGCTCAATATGGGCACGACATGGCAGCAAGAAGATAAAGCTATCACCGTCATTTTTTCTCAGCACCCGTTGACTTCTTTGAGCACAAAAAAATACCCCAAAAAAATAAAATAAGAAGGCCCAGGAGCAATTAATTAAACAAAAATAAGATACGTGCCATGAATATGAAGCAAGCAAAAACCAGAAAAGTTTGGGTCCGTGTGAATTTGAGCTGAAGGGAAGGGTATCGAATTAGTAAATGCGTGTTATGTATGTAATGGTAATAGCTAGTCATAAAGCGAACATGGGTAAACATGACTGTTTGTGAGTCAGACAGTTTCCTAAACAAAGTTGGATAAATAAATAAACTACTGGTGTATAGATAGATGGCCGTAAAACATGAGATGTTAGCAACATCAGCTGTCGGATGTCGGCACATCATCTTCGAGTGTTACACGATGTGCTTACGCTACATACTGTAGATTCCTGCAGGTGTATTCTCTTTCTCGAACGCCGGAAAACCCACTCAACTAACACCTTCAAAAATTATTGTAAGAACATAAGGCACACCATGATGCAATATATGGAGAACAGTTCTTCTTACAATAAATTTTGAAGGTGCTAATTGAGTGGGTTTTCTGGCGTTCGAGAAAGGGAATACCACTGGTGGTCTTTAAAAAATAAAGGGTCCGACAATGGTCGCACTAGACTTTCTCGCAATTTTTACGCCAGCGGTATCGAAAATTTTGATTTTTTTTTACGTAATTTATTTTTTTTGGACCAAAATCTTAACTTTTTCTAAAAAATATTTTGCCATACACTGGACAATAATTTTAGGCACCTACTCACCGGATTTCAAACATATCCGTCAAATGGTGAAGTGTCGTTCGACGCGCAAAGTACGTGTTTTCTATTTTCCATGTCACGGCCTTAATTTTCAAGTAATTGAAAATCTATTGAAACTGACCTTGAAGCATCTATCTGAGACCACTTTCACTAATTTTCAAGGAAATCTGTCGATTAGGGTTGTTGCAAATCCGTCTGAACCAATCAAAAACGTGATTTCCATTTTTGGAAAATTTTCCTACGATAATGCCAATATTGGCCATAATTATTATGTTGCATAAATTTCGTTCGGTAAAACATCAAAATAGGTTAAAGTACACCTCCCTACCAATTTATATTGAAATTGATCGAATAGTGCTACCGGAGTGACGACCAACGCGTTTGGGCCAAAACTGGGCCAAGTTATTGGCCCACCTCCAAGTGATTGTAAAAGACCTAAAAGCATCTATTCAAAAACACTTTCGCAAATTTTCAAGGCTCCAACTTGATATACGTAGCTTCCAGGCCTTCTTAACTGTCAAAAAACACGATTTTTTGCCTTTTTTTGACCATAGCAGGCGCAATTTTTGAGTTATAAAAATTTATCAAAAAACATGTCCAGATATTTACATTAGGTACCTACATACCGAATTTGAGCAAAATCGGACGAACGGTGTGACGTCCAGTTGCGCGACAGACTGACGTACGTACGTACGTCGGACGGACATTTTTTAAAAACCACTTTTTTGGACTCGGGGGACCTCCAGGATCATGGGAAACCCAAAATCTCAAAATCGAAATTTTGCACGAAGACATAACTTTCTCAGCCCATGTATTACATACGGGCGAGAAAGTAATAAAGGGTCCGACAACAGTCGCACTAAACTTTCTCGCCCCATGTGATTTTTTTTTTTTTTTTTATTTCTTTGAGATTTTTTTGCGGGCGTAATTTTTAAGCAATCCAAAATCGGTTGAAAATGACCCAAGAGCATCTATCTGAGATCACTCCCACCAAGTTTCATGGCTGTCATTCTATTACTGTAGTTCCAAATGCGTTCCGACCATTCAAAAACGTGGTTTCTCATTCTCAACTCATTTTCGACACTTATTTGACTGCAACGGCCGTAATTTTGAAGATAACAAAATTCTGTTCGACAAATGTTTAAGTTACATCGTTCTACACAAATTTACCAAATTTCATGACAATCGGTCAATAAATGTGAATGGCGCCGAAACGATCGAACTTTGGTCCAGAACGGCCGTAATTTTCAACCAATTCAATTTTAGTTGAAAATGACCTCGAAGCATCTATTTGTCAACACACTTACCAATTTTCAGTGTTATAGATTGAAAAGTGTACCGTCGGCGCTTGTCCGACTAACCAAAAACACGATTTTTGAATTATTTTGGCGGTTTTTTGACAATAGCGGCCGCAATTTTTGACCAATCAAAAAATCCTTGAAATTGTGTCTCGGCAGTAATTTTAGACAGGTCCATACCAAATTTCATCAAAATCGGATGAACGGTATAGGCGCTAGAGCACTGAACGGACTGACTGACGGACTGACGGACTGACGGACTGACGGACTGACGGACTGACGGACGGACAGACTTTTTCCAGAAACCACTTTTTTGGACTCAGGGGACCCCCAGGATCATGGGAAACCCAAAATCTCAATTTCGAAATTTTGCACGAAAACAATACTTTCTCGCCATATATGGCTAGCGAGAAAGTAAAAAGCGGAGACTATTGAACACGCCCTATTATTTAGCTACTGAGTTCTGACAGACTCAGGGCAGGTCCGACCGTCCTCAGGTAAATATAACGTTATCAAATCCAAGACGTGAGCCGTATGTCAGGAAGTTTGGTATCTGTGAAGCCTGCCCTCACAATGCTGTTTGTTGCCGTTTTTTTCTGCCCATATTTTGAGGAAACTATTGGATATGTTCTCAAACATAATATGTCTTTTTAACGTCAGAAACTGGTGAACCAAGTTAAAGTGACACCGTAGGCTTAAAACGAGGGGTTAACCACTCGTTGGGAATCTCGTTGGGAATCATTGGAAATCTTCATGAAATCTCAGGGAATCTTGGAATTTTTTGGAGTGGTTACCCCTTCGGGGTTCATCTTTCTATGAATATTGTTGGGAATATTTGGGAATCCTTATGGAATTTCAGTAGAATCTCTGGAGTGGTTACCCCCTCGCATTGAAAGAAACTTACCTCGCTTCACTTGTTTTTTTTTTTTTTTTAGTGGAATTATTTAGGTATTAAAAAATTTCTGGACATGTTCTCTAGTTGCTGACGCTAGTTTTACATGTCACTATCAACCTTTATCGAAGTTAATTTAGTAGATAAACTACAATATCTATAAGAATGCCTTAATCACTAAGGCTTAGTATTGCCTATGGTACTCCCTCAGAAGCCACATGCTGCCCCAACTCACAGCTGAAGAGACGTATAATCAAGTTAGGTATCGAACAGTGGTGCTAACAACCCAATCGCTTCTCGTCTTTTCTTTTTTCTCCCCATAATGTGAAATGAATGGTATGGTACAGGTACTAGGTAGCTGGGCTCACGTCTTGGAACTAACCGCAGAAGGTACGACGTGGTATGGTGCGAACGGACTCGTAGCAGTATACAAACCACAGTAGGCACCAAATTATTCCTATCATTAGGTAGGTACGTGCCTTCAGCTTCCCAGTTACCATCCCTACCACATGGCAACCTGATTTTCAACACATACCCATGCGTAAATAAGATAGTCACTCGGGTCAATTCAGGTACCTTTGCAAGATGAAATAATTTGTTATCGGTACCTGCAGCGGCTACCTAGGCAAAATTTGGAAAATATTATTTTAGGTTAATCCTGTCGTGTTATGGAGATTTTCGATGCGAAAAAAAACTGAAACATACTGCGATGTTAAAAGTCAAGTTTTTCTGTAAACTATCTTCATCTTCACCAAAAACAAATGTCTGTGAGGGAACCCTGACTATATAGTATCCGACCAAAAACACTCCGTGTAAAAAAAACAGCCAAGTTTATAACCCTCCAAAAATTAGCCTAACTCAACAGCCCTTAAAAGGGTTTGATATAAAAAATGTTGGCCAAGTTCTCAACATTCCCGCTATCACTCGGCCCCCAAAATTAGTGATATCACTTATTACAGGGCCAAGTCCTTGGCGCAAATCACGTAAGCGTCGCAGTCGGGCATAGACACAGACTTTAAGGTTGGATGGGGGCTGCGGACCGGGGGTATTGGAAAGCAGGTATATGACAAAATATGTCGCCAGCATCCTTGTGATTCGGGCCAAGGACTTGGCCCTGTAATAAGTGATATCACTAATTTTGGGGGCCGAGTGATAGCGGGAATGTTGAGAACTTGGCCAACATTTTTTATATCAAACCCTTTTAAGGGCTGTTGAGTTAGGCTAATTTTTGGAGGGTTATAAACTTGGCTGTTTTTTTTACACGGAGTGTTTTTGGTCGGATATCATATAATTTTTGTAAGGTGGTACAATAGTTTCTACCAATAGATAAAACATCAATTGGCTGTCGAATGGACTCAAATATGTTCTTGCCATACCTGAAAAGTACCTGCCAGTACCTGAAAACCAGTTCCCTGTCAACCCTACACAAATTAGCAATCTCATACCTGAAATACCTGAAAAGTACCTACTCGTACCTGAAAACGAGTTTCCTGTCGAATCTCCACAAATTACCTTCCCATACCTGAAATGTACCTGCTCGTACCTGAAAACAAGTTGACTGTCGAATGGTGTCAAAATATCTTGTCATACCTGAAAAGTACCTACCAGTACCTGAAAACCAGTTCCCTGTCAAATCTACACAAATTGTTATCCCATACCTGAAATGTACCTACGTACCTGAAAATAAGTTACCTGACGAATCTACACAAATTACCTCCCCATCCCTGAAAGTATAGTACCTACTCGTACCTGGTACCTGAAAGTAGTACTTGATCGTACCTGACAGGAACAGGCAGACATATACACATTTCACGACACTGTAGGTAGGTAGGTATTTATTGTTAGGACGAGGAGCAGGAGGTAGTGTTTGTTTTGTAAATATCTGCCATAAGTTAGTATGGGAACTTTGAATCGAACCTGAACCTATAATACTGAAGGTACTTCGGGTTTGCGATTTTTCTGGGTGTCCACGGGATGGTACCTACAAGTGTGCTGAGTTTCAGCTCTATCGCACTGCTGGAACATGCTAATAATTTGTATAGGTGAGTCAGTGAGTGAGTCAGTGAGTCAGTGAGTCAGTGAGTCAGTGAGTGACCCTCAAAAACAGCTAAGTTTGGGATGTCACTGCTCAGGTACGGTTGGACGTAGAAGTTTGAAATTTAATTTTGGAGGTCCCGTGGGACCCTACTACAGGAGAAGGGTACCCACTGTTCGATCCACGCCCCCTTGCCTCCTGTAGAGAGGCACGAAAAGTGCACAACTCTGGTTCCTGTATAACATGCTGGCAGTGCTCGAGGCTTTGTCGCGCTTTCTTTTTCTTTAAAACTTGGCTGCATGCACTACCGTGCATGTTGATTGTGGTATTTGTTGTCTTCAGTTCGTGGCCTGAATTTATTGTTGTTATTTGCAACAAACCAAGTTTCTTATTGTGTTTTTGGGGAAGCGTAGAAAAAAGGTACAATGTGCCTGATGGGTCACTAAAATATGGAAAGCACGGTCTAACCACAGTCAAACTTACAACCTTGACACCAAAAACTTTTTGTTTGACTCCGTCGCTCGTCAATATTGTGACATGAGGTTGTCAGTAATGGTGATGTATTGTCCACCTACGGTTTTCCTAACATTTGTAATGGTAATTTGGGTTAGAAAGGTCTCAAAAGAAAGGGCAAAATGTTTTGCAGCGGCAAAAACAAAGTTCAGACTTTTATACGGGATTTGTTAGCTGGCGCACTCCTATACAGTTATGTGGTGATGGTTCAGTCCGTATGGATAGATGGATGAACGGATGGATTTTTTTTTTTTGGATAATTCCGGGGATGGGGGCTGGGGATGGGCAGATGATAAACAACAGTTTACGACCTCACCATCATTTCCTGCCCGCACCACCCACACATTTCGAGCATTTCTTCTCTGAACCTACCAACACCTGAGGACATTAGGTACATTGTGACATTCGAGCAATAATTATCTTTTAACTACAAAATGGTTAAAACTCAAACAAGGGGTACGACAATGGCCGCACATACTTTCCCATCCTATGAGCTGAGCTATGGCTTTCGAGCCCCCCCCCCCCCCTTGAACGTACTAATGGCCACCACTTGCCCCTAGGATGAGAAAACATGCCTATAAGGAGGCCTTCCAAGCATTCCGATACCCCACACTGTACATTGCGCAAACCTCTCAAAACACAACCGGGGGGGGGGGGGGGACCTCTGAAATGTAGACAAAATAGCTGGCCTCAGGAAGTTCCCCGAAAATTTTGAATACCCGCATGGCATATCTTGTGAACCTACCAAAATTGACCCCGGATGGGATGTGAGGGGGTTCGAAATGGGTCGAGAATTTTTCTGACAACATAACATGCATGAGGAAGTTTCCCCGAGAATTTTGAGTACCCACATCCCACATGACATATTATTATTTCGTGAACATGAAAAAACTCACATATTTGGGAGGTCGTAATCTCCCAAATTCGAGTTTTCCCAGATATACCGCTAATGGGGTATTTTTACCCATAAAATGCACTATTACCCCTGAGAAAATGAACGAAATCGTAGGCGCCAATTTTGAGAAAAAAAGTTAAACCCTGATTTTTTTAGGTTTTTGGGGAGCTGCGCCCCCCATATTTAATCGATGCTCAAATGTAGTCTGCGCACGGTGAGTTTACACCCATATACAAAATTTGAACGAAATCGGCCCAACGGTTTCGCCTCTAGCTCTCCGTACATACACACACATCACACATACAAAATTATTTGCCCAAACATATCAGAGTTCCGGTGGAAACTCTCGTGGTAAGTGGTAATAGAAATAATTCTAAACGCCAAATTTTCCCACGTAACCCTCATTTGAATCCTCTGAAAAATATAAGAGGGTCCGCACCTCCTTGAGAAAGAAAAGCAGGAGACAAGCATTCAGGAGATCCATGAAAATCCAAAATCCGAAATTATTGTCAACGGGATCCCGCGGGAAAATGGCAAAGGCTGTCGATTGTGTAATTTAACAAAAGCTTCGAGCGCGCAATCTATCATTCCAATCGACATAATAACATAAATAAAATATAATGTATGACGTGTACTAAAATTTCCGGTCGAGAGCTTCAAAATGGCCGCCCTAAAGGGAAGGGAAAAGACTCGGAGCCTCGAGGGGGGTGATTCAGGGCGAGATATCATACAATATCTGGTTTCGTTGTGCATTCTCAATGAGGGATGGACCAATCACAATGCAGAATGTATCATTTACGTAGCGTGCAAGGGGAGACTGTGACAGCGTCTTATTTTCATAGCTGAAAAGCTGCATTTTGATTCGGCATAATGCCCATAATGGGCCGTTGACAGGGCCTGTTTTCATGAAAAGGTTCGTAACGTGTTTATTTCAATAGCCCCATACAGTACAGTCCTCTTACTGGGACAGGGCCGGTTTCAGATTGAAGCGAATGCATCTGCTTCAGCCCATTTCGCAGTCAAAGGGAAAGAAGCTTAGCGAGGGAAAATCGTGGTATGATATTTTTTGTTCTCAAACATGAGTTAGGATTTAGCAATTGAGTGATCCAAAGTCACTCACTTCCAGAAGCGAAAACCGCCCTTGAACCCGAACCAACTAAATTCCACCCTCAATCGTCGCCATAATCAATCACTTCACAAAATATTCATTGTGTCCCCAGTCTCGCCAAAACAGACATTATGTTTGGCGACTTGGCGACAGCGGAGAGAGGCGCCAAAACTCTGAAGAGCGCATTCAAGTTGGCGCCTATGTCGGCACTCGACAGCCCTGCCTCTCCATACGGTGAAAAACGAATTTTTACCCTAAATTAAAATTCAGAAGATGTCTGTTCGTGAGAAAAAATCCAGTTTTGTCCAGAACTAGTTGTGATAACAGTAAACAGAGTCTGGGAATCGCTTGCTTAGCGCAGCTCTCCTTATTATCATTGTAGTATAAAGTTGGTCTTTGCCCCGGGGCAGTAGCTGGACGAAAAAAAAAAAATTATAAAGGTATTACTCTCTTACCCACCCTATGAGTGGCAGTAATGCATCAGCAGAAAATGCAGAGCCTTACTGCCCTTCTGCACTGATGAACTGAAGAAGTTCAACCGTTCATGGGCTGTCCGATCACCAACAATGTCGCCAAATATTGTATAGGCTCCTCCTAGGATGTATACCCTTAAAAGCCAATAATTTGTAAGTACCGAGAGGTCAGGTTAGGTTAGGTTGGGTGGGTTCGTTGGTGGTCCAGGCTGGTGGCTGGTGGCTGGGGTGCTCACCGCGATTGCGGTCTCCTGTCTCCAGACATTATTTCCGTCCCACCGGAGCACGTCTCCCTGTTCAACCAGTATATTTTCACATGCCCCCTTCAGGCTACTTTTCTCACGTGTGTAAAAGATCGAGAATTAGTGGCTGCAGTCAAGTGGAAGGACGGGATAAAGTAAGGCAACTTGCTACTTTCCAGAAAATATTCAGAAGAGCAAGTTGAAGAAACGTTAAAAAAACTTTGTTACCTCCTATAACTGACTCATTTATGTTATTGGGGGTAACCACTCCAGAGATTCCTTGAGATTCCATAAAGATTTTCAAAGATTCCCAACGATATTCATAGGAAGATGAACCCCGAAGGGGTAACCACTCCAAAAAAAATTCCAAGATTCCCTGAGATTTCATAAAGATTTCCAATGATTCCCAACGAGATTCCCAACGAGTGGTTAACGCCTCGTCTCAGCCTAGTCATCGAACATGAGATCTGAACTGATGTGCCTGAACTCAATGGTGTGAAGGAACCAGGTCACTGGACTGTTCTGATTTCTGACCCCAAAACGACCTCAAACGTGACGAAATCATTCAAATATCTGACTTACGAAAAATTGAAATATCTGTATGTATGCGCCGACGGGCGCCGCAGCATCTGTCCCATTACCTGAACGCTCACAAGTGACTTAACGCCAGAAGCCTCACAATGCCTGACAGCCACGCAAATTCGGGTCAAGATGCAATGCCCCGACAGATCGTGACGGATGTCTCGAAATGTCCATTCATCCATGCGTGTTTACCATCGGGCCCTCTTCGGAGTTCGGGCTGAGGGTGAGATCCATCAGCGGCCGTCGCCCGGAAGAGGCTGCTGCCCTCATGCTAAAACTGTCACTGGGGTCTTTAGTTTGTTGATGGATTCGACAGCTAATTGATCGTCTCAAAACCCGGAACCAGTGGGCTCCTCCCCACCCAAAAAGTTATACGAAACCAAAGATCCTTAGTTCAAACGTTTTGTTTGGTGTTTGGTCTCAGGATACTCTTCGTCTTGGTATCAGTTAAATCTGTGCCGACTTTGATAAAAGGACGCTATCCTCCCAAAATAGGTGATCGCGAGAGCATTAGGTATATAAACAAAAGCCTAAAACACACTTTGAATGGAGAGCTAAAGCAAATTTGCCTATATAGGTGGGAATGAAAGGTCGAAATAAGAAGACTTTCTCTAGGGTTTTTCGGCACACTCTGGGCTGACAACAGCTTGGTTCATTGTCAATCAAAAGTATATTCTCCCTAACTGTACTGCTTGCGCTGTCGTTGGAAAAAAGTACTATCTCAGTTGCACAGACATCTGCGAGCTCTGACCGCATCCTTTTGCCTCAGGAAACTGATTATATTATGAAAAGCATGCCACGTCAATAAGCCCCATTTTTGTGTGAAAATTCCATGAAAAATGGTTTTTAGGTATAAGGTAATAAGCGCAATCCGCACTTGTTGGGAGTCAAAGGGTGGCCACTGACACGTAAAGGATGTAAGGGTTGGCCAAATGACAGTCCAAATGAAATGCACGGGCATATTACAAGGTATCCGGTGTGTGTGGTCTCACATTTCCGTTCGCGATGCTCCATTAACGTTAACGTGAAGGTTAACAGAGGCAGGCACAATTAAGTCCGGCCGATGATTAACTACGGGTTAAATTGTAGCCTGGAAAGCAGGAGGGCCCACGGCCCGTTTTGACACCTCCGCCCACGCAACCGGCAAAAGGCCCCCGCCCCGTCATGCCTCGGCAAACATGCTCTTCCGGGGTTCGTTTTCAGTTTACACTTCTGTCTGAATATGAAATATCTGCACTCGCATGACTATTTAACACTTGCCGGACTGAACGGTAAATATATTTCGGAGCTTTTTGCTGAAGCCTATAGGTTGTATTTAATATTCCTGCCATTCCGAGGGGTTATAACCACTCCAGGAATCTCGTTGGGAGTCATTTGAAATCTTTTTGAAATCTCAGGGAATCTTGGAATTTTTTGGAGTGGTTTCTATGAATATACAATAAAATACAATATACAATATATCGATGGAATCTCAAGGAATCTCTGGAGTGGTTACCCCCTCGTGCCATTCCATACAAAATCAAATCATTTCCTTCCTCCAAAACCGGGGTCACTGAGACCCCTCTGGTCTATCGTCTATCGCTTCAGCTGAATCACAATTTAAGCACAGAACTCGTTTTTCTTCAGATTTCACCGTATGCTTCACGCAGATCGAAGGCGCTACCTTCTCGTCACTTCTTGGCATGCCTTGTAACGCAAGTAAACTGCAGGGAATGTGGAAAATCAAGCAGTGACGTTTAGAAGCGAGGCTATGAAATCCGAACCGACGGAGTGGAAACTGCCACAGGTCCCGCTGGAAAGGTACGATAGGTATGGTGTTGGTTACAAGAAAACTGATCGCCCGACCGCATCATAGCCTCATCTCAGGTTCAGGTCGCTTTTCGTGTTCTACCCCAAATCGATCGCTCAAATTCTTCACCCTGCCTATCTCCCATGACCGGTCCGAGGTCAGGAGCCAGGACCTGATGGGAACGGTGATATGGACCATATTACACAGGTGTGTCTACGCACTCGAATCGCGAACGAAATTTCTATGCTTTTGACCAGGGCCGCCCACAGCGTTCGCGGGCCCCAATACGGACCACTCCCGGGCCCCCTCCACCCCCCCCCCCCCCCCCTTCCCCCACAGTCATGGATGGAAATAGTTGATGTTTAATTAAGGACAATACTTTGGGAAAAAATCTGGGGGCCCGCGGGCCCCAATGCGCCGCGCATTACCCGCATTATGGAGTGTCCGGCCCTGCTTTTGACTCAAACTCAGGTACTGTCATTAGGTACCTGTTCATAGGTACGTTCTTTCCGAAGGGGTAACCATTCCAGAGATTCCTTGAGATTCCATAAAGATTTTCAAAGATTCCCAACGATATTCATAGAAAGATGAACCCCGAAGGGGTAACCACTCCAAAAAAAATTCCAAGATTCCCTACTCTATACAAGCACTCATGTGCCTGGCTCTGCGTCTGCGTATGTGCGATTTGGACAGAGGACAAGAATAATCATTTTAATACAGAATGAACCTGAACATACTCCAAGAAAACGAAACAATCGAGGTAGAAAAGAAAGAACGCATCGCCATCATCGGTCGTAACGGGTGAATAGGCGCTTCGAGCCTGAATGGACATGGTCAGGTACAGTAGCCGGTAATTTCCATAGCAGCGAAGAGCACTCAAGTAAGAACACCACCTCATCATGTTGTTCACAGTAGAAATCCCGTGTAAAGACGTGATTTTCGTCTATTGTAGTCACAACACTCGCGTCTTCAAAACTGACGAACCTTTTATTCAGTAGTGCAGCCCACCCACTGCCAACCTATTGTTGATTGCTATATCAATTCAACTGCTGAGTTCGGAGTAGTTAAGGCTCCGCTTCAGCTGATGATGCATTTCTGCCACCCATAAGATTAACACTGCGAGCGGCGATTTATTTTTATTTGTTTTCCTTAGTAGAAGAAACTCGAAATTTCGTCTAGCCAGGCTTCCAGGGTGGTACCTACGTAGACAGATTCTGCAATTTCCAGATGTTTTTTTCGAATTCAATCTCGAAAACTACGGGGAAATTGGGGAATATTCTGTCCCTATAGACAACCTGGGCGAGCTCTCTCCTTATGATGTTCCAAATTTTTCCGCGACCTATAGGTACACTCCGATAAGATTTGACGGGCTCTCAGTTGATTCTTGATATATGTTGTCGATACCTACTGACGACATAGGTTTGCCCCGAAACCAGCCAACCCCTATAGAATCAACAGTGCTGAACTCCCCGAATTTGAGAGTACTCAGCGTTCTCTTCTAGATACATCTTCCGTTTTGGAAATTACAACAATTCTTATTACATGAAGGGATGGGTCCTCAGTCCTCGCAGCTTGTCGACGGACGCGCAGAAGGGTTGCTGCCCTTCATCTATCAATGTTCACCCCCAACCGAGCGAGCCTATACTTAGCCTACTCAACACCAGACTCATTACCACGCTCATTTGTTATCTGGAATTTCATTTTTATTCACTGGCCTCTATTTTCAAATCTTTATTAACTCGTTGTTATCTATTTCCACCCTTTCGTGCCTCCTGCAGTATTTTATTATAAATTTAATAAATTGAGACGATAAATCAAGAAGCAAGGGGGTTGAGCAGGGGGTTGTACTTATTTGTAGTTCCTAGCGATCTGTTCTGTATAGATGTTGCTGAAAGCTGGCAAGGATGGAAATCATTCTTTGCTGGACTTGGTGGAGCTTGCTGAACTACTAACTAGGCAAATTAAAAATAATAATAATGAGAATAATGGTACAGGTAGGAATAATGTATAGGTACGTGTGAGGCGTCTTCCTGTGATTTTTTGAATGGACCCCAAAATAATTAAAAGTGTAGAAAATCGCAAAACGTACAAGGAACATTCGAATATTGTGAATTTAAGCAGTGCATGATTTGTGACAGTCCCCCCTCCCCCAAAAGAAACCTATCTGGTTCCTTCGTTATTATCCTGGGAAATTATGGAATGAACAACCACAGATCTCTCGGTAATGTACAGGAAAGCTCTAATCAATATGTTTACAAAACAATAGTCAGGGTAAAAGTGGTGCGTGCTCCGTCAGAGATCGCAGCGGTGGTCGCCAATTATGCTATATGCATTAGGAACAATAATATGCAGGGACATTCCACTTCTGTGCAGGGACAATCCACTTCTATACAGGGACAATACCCCGACACACGGCGCGTGACGCGATTATTAGCAAAAGCCAGAGCCCTTTGTTCTAGGCGGGGGTGAGAGACAGCAGAAAAGACGACATGCAGAATTGAGAAATTAGGGCTGTTAGACGGGTCCCAGGGCTGTCCTAGGGCGGCTTTGTCCCGCCAACAACTATCACAAAACTTCACGCTGACTTGGACCACTTCACACCTGGGGTTCTTTTGATTAACCCCAGACCCGTCACATGAAAAAACCTCAAAATCGCAGACTGTTTGAAAGTTTCACGATAGTACTGACAATGAGATAAAAGGGCTACTATAGGAAAACAGTTAGATAATGCTGATTATGCCGTATCCCGCAGCCCGCAGCCGTCGCTAAATGATTTTTCTACCTAACAACGAGTATCAACGGAAAGGTTTTAAATCTTTGTGAGCCAGAAATTTTTTCTTACTACCACTACCAAAATTTCCATCAAAATTGGGTCAAACGGCATATACAATAGAGGTGCGCTATATATTGTAGCAACAGCATATCGCCCAATGACGAATGGATGGCATGAGAACATTTCCAAAAAATACTTTCTGGAGTCAGGATAACGGGAAGTAGGTACCTACACAACCTCAAAATCGAAAGACAAAATTTTACATACCTATCACAAATTTTGCTTACCTTGCCATGCTCCTTGTCAAAGTCGCACTCACGGCCCAGGTCGAGAGTGCTGTAGCCATTAGCGGCCGGATTGAACACGAGTTGGATGTTAGTCCCTGTAGCGACAAAGGCGATCTCGGTGTGACCTTCGCGACAACCGTTTTGGAACCGGACTTGCCGCTCTTCCTGCGGCCGGTCCCGGTAACCGGTGTACCGCACCTGGAAAATACCAGGCCTAGTTGTCAAAATTCTTGTAACACGATATTTTTAAATGATATACCTATAATCTTTACTGTTGCACAATTTGGCTTCGGCGAAAATTAACATATCTTCTGGCTACAGGAAAAGCTACAACTTTTACTACACCTCCAACCGCAATTTTTTTTAAAGTATGAAAATATTTACACAGCTCAGTAAAACTTACTTGGTGTATAGTATAGATAGAGTACAGGTAGAGGTAGAGGTGCCTTTCCTACTTGTAGTACGGTAAAGTACCTATGCCCTATGCATATCCTTAACACACCTATTACAAATTGTTAGTAGGGAGGCCTTGTATAAGTAAGTTCTTAGCTATGCAAAAACAATCAGATTAATATCTTAATTACTTAATTAGGAATGTATCGTTTTATAAGATCAGAAGATATGGCATGCATCAACACCTAGGGTTGGAAACTCGGAAAATCAATTTCTCCTCCGCCCCTTCCCCCTCCCCTCTCCGAGGTGTCATGGCGGAAACCAACTAGCACCTCCACAGCCACATCCCTTACCTCACTTTCGCGACTAAGTCTTCGGAAAAGTTCGTCCGACTCAAACTTGGACTTTTGGTCGGGGACAACGCGGGGCATCTTGAAGATGAAGCGCGGTTTGGGCTGCTCGTAGAGCCCAATAGTGTCGAAGGGCAGCATGCCTGCGAGAGCGGCGGGGTCGTTCATGGCTGGCCGCGGATAACTGGCGCTGGTGGTTGCGGCGCGGCTGCGGCGTGTGGCGGCCCGCGGCGGGGCCGGGCGGGGCTTGCGGTCCCCTCCGCACAGACCAAGCCCTCCTACCCCTCCCGGCGCCCCCCACCACCCCATCAGGCCCTCACTCATAATGATTTATCGGGCAAGTCGGCTTTTGGTGGGGACACTGGGACATGAGTCACCGACTGGAGTTTGACTGGAGACAGCGGGTCCACATGTGGAATCTTAGTCATCTCTCATTCAATTGCACAGATTCAACGGACCTCTCCGGACGTGACGTAATAGGGAATTGCTCATCTCTTTACTTCCTCATCGTTGACCCCAGTATGCACAAACCTATATACTTAGGTACTTAGGTACCTGCTCTACTGAAAACAAGTATTTCAACTCTGACGAGCCACCCGCCAAAATCCTGCTGATTTCTTTATGAAGTGTACTTTCTCACAAAAAAAAAAAAAATTGTCTAAGTACTTAGGTACTTATCTAGATTTATAGATCATGTATTTTTTTTTCCCCATATCGCGATTCACGATTCAGGACATTAGCCTGCACTTTTCAGGTAGGTACATTGACGAATCCATTAACGAAGGGCAAGTCTGGGTCCACCTACAACCTACACCTTTCAGGTGGCAAATTGTGAAGGTTGACTAAAGAATTATACATAGGTACCTACTCTATCTGACCTGCCCCAATGGTTTCTTTTCTCCACTGTTGTAAGCTCTCGTCCGGATGCCTGCAACACGGTAAATTTTGACATTTTTCCTTAGAGGTGAAAAAATAATTTATACGAAACAACACACAACTATAAGAAAAGACAGTATTTCTCCTTATGCGGCTGTCGGTACCTTTACCGACTTTTCTCTGTTGTTGGTTTCTTCACTTCATCTAAAATATCTTCAAACCAAAAGCGTGGCTTGTGGCTTATCCCCAGTAAACCGAGGGAACTCCTTTATTCCTTTTAGCTGAAAGCACAATCTTTTGTTCGCGTTTTCCTGACATTGTCTTCTCCCTTCTAAATAAAGTAAGACTAATGTAGACAATGCTTGGCTTCCCATAAAAAATCACCAACTGGAGAAATTCATCTCAACTATAAAATATAGGATTTTAGTATTTTTTAAAAATATCGCTAAATTTCAGTTGTGATGTCTGCAGCGTGCGACAGACTAGTTTCGGTACTGGAGGTCTGGAGAAGCAGACCGGACCCCTCTTGGAGCTGTGCCCTGCCATTGGTCCGCTGGAACAGGGCCCAACCCATTGTCCATGCCACCTCTCCAGCTGGCAGTCACTCCCATATCGAGTACATTACATATTATACTGTCATCCCTTGGTGTGAAGAAGGAAAAGGAAAATGTAACGGCAGACCGGCGACTAATTTACGTTTACTTTCTTCCCTTGATTGGAAATATTCCGTTCTTAATTTCACTTAGCTGTAACCTATTAATTTTCTAGCAAAGTACCGACGCGCGACGCCAATTCTCTAATCCCTCAGTGGTTTTTGGTTACACTACTTACCTAAATTCCTAACTTGCAACTCTCTTTTCTTAGGGGTAACTTTTGTCCCGGCCGAGTATCAAAAACTGTGGCTTTTTCTTCACAATAGAAATACCTCCCTTACGAAGTAAGAGGTAACGCACCAACGCACCTGTTGTCTGTCTGAATGTTGTCTCCTCACCATATTCCCTACACTACGTATTTCAGAATTTTGTTTCCTTGCCCGATTATTTATCAGATACTTTCTCGCAAAAATACAAAAAATCACCTCTTGATTCAAACTCTTACGGGAGTCGGTAGGGGTAGTTGGTGTCGGTGAGTAGAGCAAAAAAGCTGGATTTTTCACCATGTACCTTTTCCAGTGTACCTACTCAGGTCCAAATATTTTCCACACACTCGCCTAACCAACGCTGAGCTTATCACGATTTCTGAAGATTGTTCAGTTACTAGTATAAGAGTACACTTATAAAAGGGTCCTAGCTGACACTAGGAGAGGCTGCACTACCATTGCTCGTCATGATTCCTGTGCCATAAATCCGATTAGAGGCTCAATACCTCTGGAATGAACCTATGGGACAAATCTACCCTGGCAGTGTATAATTTTGAATCAGCGCCTGCATAATTTGTTTCACTCTAAAATTGTGCATGAAAGTAATAAAAAAATATATTTATATTCAATCACAAAAAGCGTTCACAGTAAAAAAGCATAGAAAACACTGAATATACTGATAAATATCAATGGCTGGCACTTCAGTATCAAGGAAGAAACCACAGTCTCCCACGTAAAAGTAACCAAATGCAAAGCTTAGTGCAAAAGCCGCTGCATTGTAGTTTTCCAGTCGAAAAGAAGTCCATAAAAATAATATACAATTTATGGCAATGATAAAATCAGACCTCTTTGTTCCAAACCGATAATCTAGTTTACTTACATTGTAAATATAAGGAATAGCGTTGAGGGCCAATACAGCAATGAACCCATTGTGTGATTTGGCGAGGAGGTTAAGTGCTAAGTGAAGGAAGCTCAAGCTGCCGATGACGCTGCTGCTCAGGGAAACCACGTGCAGTTTCCGTATCTTGTAGCCGTCTGATCTTCCTGAAATGTCAACATAACACTCGCATAGTGTGTCAGGTTCAGTTTTTGCAGAGAAATTTAAAGCTAGGTAGGTATTACTCAATATCCCCCTCGAAAAACTGGAAAATTGGGGGTGGTTGCTACTAAAGCCTTCTCGTCACTCCTAGCAACAGGTAAATAACAATGATAGAGCCTTGTTGGCCCTCTTGTGTCACGTACCTAGGTATGTAGGTATGGAGTATGGCGTATTCTGGGCCAGCTTTAAAAGTGACACAGGGATGTACAACCTAATTTTTTGGATTTCACGCGTCAAGTATAAAGCAAAATTACCATAACGCGCCAAAGCGAGTGCTGAATTCCATAAGACGAAAATTTGCGAACATGACAGAAACAGCTGGCCATAACCCGGCATTGGACATTTCTGAACTCGTAGAAACGCCCACCCAGCTGCTAGTAGAGAGAATACATGAGCAATACACGTTCCATAATAGCCACTATACATATTAGGATGAAAACCCCTCAAAAATTAAATAGCTACATTGTAAAATTACAAAATTTGAAAATTCAATGCATTTTCGGTAAACAAAAATGTGTAAACAATCAAACGAGTAATCGATTGATCAAAATCTAGACTATCGATACACAATATCTCTCGTTTTTATCAAAAACATGGCGCTGCTTTGTTGACAACATTACGTAAAGTGTATAATGGAGAAGTTTTAGTTTATTTTTGCTTATATACGTACAGGTTTTAAAACATTTCAGTAACATGCCTCTGTGTTCAGAACAAGATAGTAATTTAATGTAGGTATTTAAAAATGTCTTCATGGTATGTTGATGACATTTTCATGAAACGGCTCTGAGCAGGATAGGTTATTTATTAGATTGATCCGTATGTGCATAGTGCATGTGTTTTGCAACGAATTATTAAATACCGGTGTGGATACCTAACTACTGCCATTCTGCCATATTATACTGACAATAAATGACTTGTTCCAGGGCACAGTCAAAGAGATATGATGGAAAAGTAATAATGGCTCCTATGGTGAGGGTGGGCACTCTCCCGATGCGGCTTTTGGCTCTGGATTATGGAGCGGACTTAGTTTACTGCGAGGAGTTGATCGACTTCAAGTTTTTAAGATCAACCCGAAGACCGAATGGTAATTATTGCCAATCTGCCCTGTACTGTACTGTATCCTCGCCTTTAGGGGAAGGCTCTGGGACACACATTAGATCATTAAGCACCTGTTGCCCCGACAACTACTGATTACTGTTGCTCTTTCCATTTTCAGATGCATTAGGTACAATCGATTACGTGGACTCATCAGATGGAACCATAGTCTTCCGGACGTGTGAACGAGAAAAGGACCGGGTCATTCTTCAGCTTGGCACCTCGGATCCTGATCGTGCCTTAAAAGTTGCGAAATTAGTGTGAGCACCAAATTTTTCAGTTGATACCTAAGTACGTAGTGATAGAAATAGCGCAGTAAGTTAAAGACATTCTGCGTTTGACGTTGGCTGGTACAGAGTACTCTACACAGAACTAGTGCCTTATTTTCACATCTTGTCGACGTACTTGAGTGTTCCCAGGGAACTAAAGTTTGTGGCGTCCGCGTCGCTTAGGATGTGTTGAACAGTAATTGTGCACAGTATTAAAAGACCTTTTCAAGTACTTGAGGGCCGCCATGAAATCCTCTTTGTTTATTTTTTACAACCATTTTTTGGAACACTATTGAATATTTAAATACATATTCTGAAATATAATGAACTGGCTATGTTGTGATTTTACGATCGAGTGAAAGTATCCAACAGTTTCCACAAAAAATCAACAACAGCAAGTGTATTTTCCAGCGAAATCTAGTCTGTGAAAACCGAAACCGAATCTTCTCCCAGAATGGATCCTATAACCTTCCTTAAAACATCTTTTCCAGTGAGAATGACGTCGCAGGAATCGACGTCAACATGGGCTGTCCCAAGGAGTTCTCTCTAAAGGGGGGAATGGGGGCCGCTTTGCTGGAGAACCCAGACAAGGCATGTGCCATCCTGCGGGCTCTTGTAGGAGGGACACACATCCCCGTCACGTGCAAGGTTCGGGTCCTTGCCGACACGGACAGCACCGTCGCTCTTTGTCGCCGCTTCGAAGCTACAGGCATTGCCGCCATTGCCGTACACGGTCGGACGCGTGATGAGCGACCGCAGCACTCCAACAGGAATGATGTTATCCGCGCTGTGGCTGAGGCCCTTACCATTCCCGTTATTGCTAAGTAAGCAAGTCGCACTATTCTGATTATAAGCTAGGACTATCACAGTTTTAGATTTGGAATGTTTAGGATAAGTGTGGAGTAGTATGTCGCAAGTGTTTTATACCTGTCTGTGTTCTCTCGACCCAAGTAGGGAAAAGGCAAAGAAAGAATCTCACTTACGGAGGTTTGCTTTCCGTTCCTTTCCTACATAATGTTCCGAAGGTTTAGTCAGAATCGTATTCGGAACTGTAGAATTAGGGTGCGTCCCACCATACTCGGTTAACGGTTAATCTCCAGTTAACTTTATATTATTGCACGGTAAAAACCGAATTTAACTGGAGATTAACCGTGAACCGAGTATAGCGGAGGGTTGGGGGGGGACAAGCCCAGCAACTAGACCGTTTTCAAGAACTATCCATTGTGCTCAGCTGGCAGCACTACCAAATACCAGCTCCCCAGCCATCGAGTAAACGATGGGGACGTACAGTTTTAGGTGGGTTCCGAACCACCACGTGAACCGAGTATGGTGGTACGCACCCTTAGTGATATAACTGATATATGATCTTTCAAATGGACATTGACTGTACAACGTGCCATGCAACTAATTTTTCGTCCCTTATATTGGTATGATCTTGTGCCATGCTACTGGTTTTTCGTCCCTTATATTGGTATGGTCTCCTTTCAGTGGTGGTTCGAGGGAAATAGAATCATTCGCAGACATTGGCCTTTTTCGAGAGCAGACCGGATCTTCGAGTGTGATGGTTGCGCGCGCAGCTCAGGCCAACTGCTCCGTTTTCCGTTCGGAAGGTAAACTTCCGCTCGATGACGTCATTTCCGCTTACTTGCGGTACGCTGTTCGGTACGACAACGCCCCCGCCAACACCAAGTACTGCGTCCAGAACATGCTAAAGGAACTGCAGGAGACTCCCCGAGGAAAACGGTTTCTGGAGACACAAACCCTCGAGCAAATTTGGTAAGCACATTTGGGGAACGGTACCTTTAACCCCTATTCCCACTATATGGTTTGATGTTTTTTAGTTTTAAGAAGGTAGTATAATCATGATTCTCAAACCGTAACATGTTAGGTATGTCTGTTTAGCGAAATCTGGGACCTTGGAGATTATTGTCGTAAGCAGCAGAGGTGTCTGCGAGAGCTTGGTCTTCAGGGCCGGCGGGAGGTGGATCCGCGTCTTCTAGAGCCACGATTAAAACGCCGGAAACTGGACGAGGAGGTAGAAGACGGTACTCTTCACCTGTCGTGCGCTTTCCTGCGGTCCGTGTTCCCCACAGATCCTGAACTACCAAAGACTCAGCTCCTGATGTGGACTAGGAGGAAAAGGCTCGGGCAGCCAGAGTACACCACCATACAAGAGGACAAATTGTTCCAGTCGGTGGTCAGTGTGGCTGGACAGAAGTACAGTTCCAGCTACTGGGAGAAAAACAAACGATGGGCGGAACAAGGAGCTGCCATTGTGTGCTTGATTCATCTCGGGGTCCTTGATAAGGAACATCTTGTTAGAAACGGCTGTCTTCTCTAAATGACCAAACGTGATTACTCCCTGTCTGCAGTTTCCTTGCAGCAGAGTGCTAGCGAAGGGTTTAGGAAATTAGGTACTCTAACAGTTCTGAAAAATTGCCGCTCCCATCAGGCTCAGTATCAGTACTATGCTAGCAATATTAGTTTATGCTCTGGGGAAAAAATTGCGACCGCTAAAAACTTAGGCAGGGAGTACCTACGAGTCCAAGAGGACAGTTTGTTCCAGTCCGTGCTTAGTTTGGCTGGACAGAAATACAGTTTCAGCCAGTGTTAAAAGAACGAAGCGATGTCTGGCTTCCTTCTCAAACTATTTTATTCTATTATCTCGTTGACTTTATTAGATATTTATAAAAATAATAAACGCTTGGCAATTTCCGATAAATGAGGCGCAGTGAAGGTACTGCTAATTTAATGCTAATGCGAGTCTGTGATAATAAAAATTATTATTATGATGATCATTTCGGTTTTTTTAATATTTTTATTCTATGGACGGCATTCCTGTTGAAGCCTCCCCAGTTACCAAGAAAGATCTTCGCGGTTTTGAGAGTCGAACCTGGGACCATTGCCGATTATTTTTTATTTAAGCACCAAATATATTTATTCAGTAGCAAGATATTAGGTAAGTAGGTTGCACCAAAGTCAGCTTCATCACCCTGACCGGTATCTTCAAGTAGACGATCAAATTTTGAACACGATGTCCTGTCGTGAAATTCAAATGCATTAACAAAACGAGGGAAAATTTAAAAAATTTATAAAGCTTAATTACCAGTATATATTTTTAAATTTATAATTTATGTTATAATTTTGTTAATAATTATTAAAAATAAAACTTATATTTAGCATTTAAAATATTTTATAAGCATTTTTATTTTTTGAATCGTAATGTTGGTTAAAATGTTTCTATGTTGGTAGTGTTTGTTGTCACGTTGTTTACAAAACATTGGCGCTATTCGACTTCGGTTAAACCTTTTTCAATATTTCATTTAATAACCGCGTTGTAATAACGTTTATTTTATTTTCAAAAAGTTTCCGAAAGCTCCCGCTTTACTACACTACGTTTTATTTCGTTGTTAGTGTTTTATTCCTGTGGTCGGCTACATGTGGCTCTTTCGTAGGTAGTCCAATTAGGGTTACCTTTCCCCTTTAACCCAAGGTATCTTGATTTTAAAGGTTGTCTTGTAGTGGAAAGGACTTAGGCCAATGTGATGACACTGAGGCACACAACTGTAAACGCTGGCCTACGTCATGTTAGCTAAGTAGGTACCTAATAATTTTTTTGCATATATTTTTCGCATAAGTAAACAGTAGTCTAAAATAAAATTTACTTAGGTACTAAAAACTTACGTTTTAGGTTCTTGCGTTAGCGCGTCACGACTTGCAGCTATATCTGCCAATGTTTTGTTTGGTGTCCGGATTTTGGTACGGAAGGTTCCCCTCAGTACAAGAGTAACGTTACTAACAAGAAGTTACTGTAAAATAACAAAAGCGTCAATGTCTGAGTTGGTGGAAAAGTCAAATAGTTCCGAAAAGGAATCTCAGTGCGGTTGGGATGATTTTATTGAAGACGAGTCGACGCTAGTTGTGATCCCCAGTGATGAGTATCGGAAAGAAGAAGAGGAAGCTACCCTTGATCCTGAGGATGAAGTAAGTGCTTACTATTAACTGCTAGTTATAGTAGGTGGCAACAGTTTTGCGATCACGTTTTTATTGAATTCCTACAGATATTTTTACGAGTATTCCGATGGTGAATAAATAATGGACCATTGGAGAAAACATTACAACAAAACGGTTCAGTTATAGATAACTAGACCAGATACTGGGCTAGTATAACTAGACTAACTAGTCCAGTTAGTTAGTAGTATAATTAGTGTCATACCGGCAGCCCCGTGCGGCTCAATCTGGCCGAGGAAAAGTGTGATATTTAGTGCTTTTCTTTCGGACTTGGGCACTGAAAGAGCCCTATTTTCCCTCCACTTTCTTGGCCATTTCTATAATATTCAGTCGGCTGCTCGATACTTGACCCCATATAAGAGAATTCCTTCCCTTGCCCCTGATCTGGATCATTGTTGCCCCTGGCTGGTTAGGAGAATGTAAAGTAATCCCTGAATATTCTTTCGATGGTCCTTGATAGCCTACTAAATAATATTTGTTTTGTTACAGACAGCTGCTGCTCTTGAGGCTGGGACTCTGGACGAGGTAAGTTCTGATACTTTCCAAGCAAAAATCCATTGTATTCATTGCCGCCTGTTTCTATCTGATGTTCGTGCCAACAGTCTAAGTCACTTACTTATCGCTTAGACAGGGAGGAAGGTGTCGATAATGCTTGTAAATGGACTTATCATTTTATTCTGTTGAACCGAATAAATCCTCGAGCGTGACTTTCCTCTAAAGGTTTCCATTTGTTAATTTAGTGAACCTTAAAGAGGGGAAACGGTGGTATTTTAAAGGCACTTTATGACATTCCGGAAAGCACAGAGCTGTGAAAAATTGAAATCTTTCCAACCATTTCTCGCTTCTTTTCGAAAGAGCGGTCTTCTTGTCTCGACGTCAGTTATTTGCGAATGTCGAAATGAAATTCCGAAGGTATTTGCTGTTAAACTCTGTTGGATCAGTTGTTTGGTGTGACAATCCATGTCTTCAAGCTCGGTAGACTTTGTATTGTTCTATGAGGCGAATATTTCCGATTAACATACCTAGGGGACCTGAGGTATTAAATGTTTAAAAGTTACCTGAGGGTGGGTTGGACGAACCTTAGTTCCCTGACCATTGCAGTCAGTTAAATTTATCTTGCGATTTGCGCGTGTTCGAAATGAAATGATGGTCACGGAGGCGTAAGGTCCTCTATCAGTGGCTCAAAGCGCTAGGTAGCACCAGTTATATCCAGTTAAACGAACAAATGGGAGTGGAAGCTGGCGATAGTATAGCTATTCCGTGCACAAAGAATGATTTCTACTGTGCAGCGCCAGGGTCCGCTATACCTGACGGTGCATTTTTTGCCGCCCATAAGATTAACATTGCGAACGGTGATTCATTTTCAAGGTTTACCCTTGGTTGGAAAGACACAAAATTTTGCCTGTACCTAGCCCTAACCATGTTCTAGGGAGTGTTCGAAGCAGATTTCCCAATTTCTCACTGGTTTTCGAGATACAGCACTTTTCTTGAGGTATGCGATGCTAGCATTTGCAAAACAGTTGCAATAAAAGAAACCAGTGAGAAATTGGGAAATCTGCTTCGAACACTCCCTAGAACATTGTTAGGGCTAGGTACAGGCAAAATTCTGTGTCTTTCCAACCAAGGGTAAACCTTGAAAATGAATCGCCGCTCGCAATGTTAATCTTATGGGCGGTAAAAAATGCAACGTCAGTTATAGCGTTCCTTTATTTGTTGGATTCCTCTTATTTGCCAACATTTGATTTTTAAAATGGTGAGTGCTACTATTTGCGTGTGGGAGTCAGGAGTGGCAAAGTCTGATATTGGTGTATTGAATTCCGATAAAGTGCTTCTACTGATTTAATTTTCAATGTTGAGAGGATCCAGACTGCAATATCGGTGTATCACTATCAACCTGCTCATGAAAAATTGCTTCTTCCAGCCTTTGACTTGGAAAATTCGCTTCCTGTGCACCTGCTTATATCCTAAATAACGTTACGTATTTCCTTCTGAGCTAGCCGGTGGAGCCTGCTTCTCTTCTTCCTTTCCCTGGACTTGGCACGAATTTTGACTTGATCATAAACAGTCTTGGACTTTATTTATTGTTTACGTTTTGTTGACCTAGAAATGGCCATCTCAAAGTATCAGTAAAATGAACCACTGCTGGTATATTTACCTACAGTTCCTCGTCGGTAACGTCATAACACGTCATTCATTATTTTATGGGGAAAACTAACCTGATTGTGAGAGACATCTACTAAAATAGTGACACAATAGGACACTGACATGACAGGAAGTTTGATGGTATATGACATTGGGGGAGTGTTGGGGGAAGAGCACATTAGGGAAATGGAGACAGAGAATGGACAATAGTGGATTGATGAAGGGTTTCATTAGGGTATAGGCCCGTGCGCAGTGCGCCACTTTGCCACTAGTCTCTGTTATACCGTATTGTAGCAAGTGGGCTACGTGTAAATGCTCTATTGTTCTACCCCCCGCCAGATAATGGAGCATCCATCAAGGTCCTACCCCCGCAGCTGCTTGTTCCAGGAAACAACAATCATCATTGTTACTAAAACTAATTTTGCTTTTGAAACTCCCTAATTGTTGTTCAGGAATTTTCTGCCGTTATTACAGGTGCGAAAATTACCTTGGGCGTTTACGGAAAGCGGCGGTCTTTAGGTACTTACCTTAATATTCTTGTATGCAAGAATTCTTAAGGGTCCGCTATACCTGACGGTGCATTTTTTGCCGCCCATAAGATTAACATTGCGAGTGGCGATTCATTTTCAAGGTTTACCCTTGGTTGGAAAGACACAAAATTTTGCCTGTACCTAGCCCTAACAATGTTCTACGTCGTGTTCGAAGCAGATTTCCCATTTTTTTTACTGGTTTTCGAGATACAGCACTTTTCTTGAGGTATGCGATGCTAGCATTTGCAAAACAGTTGCAATAAAAGAAACCAGTGAGAAATTGGGAAATCTGCTTCAAACACTCCCTAGAACATTGTTAGGGCTAGGTACAGGAAAAATTTTGTTTCTTTCCAACCGAGGGTAAACCTTCAAAATGAATCGCCGCTCGCAATGTTAATCTTATGGGCGGCAAAAAATGCACCGTCAGGTATAGCGGACCCTTAAGATAATTATAAAGCTCGGGCAGGTTACCTGCTTGGTAAGAAGGTAACAATTGCCAGGGTATTGCAGGAGACTTAGGGTGGATTTGACCACTCCTATAAAGTACAATACCTATAGGTGTCTCCTATCGAACAGGTTTATCTTATCGTCGATAGTGTACGTGGTGAAATCCTGCTATACCTGAGTGTGTAGGCTTTGGAAGGAACCTCACGTCTCATGTTTGTATCTCAAGTAATGAAGTCAAGTGATGAGTTTTGTTCTGGCGATAGTTCGGATATATATCGGATATACCTAAGGATCTGATCATATTTTACATGTGGCATCTACTGCTAGTACCTGATGAGTTCTCTAAGTTGAGGCCTTCTTTTACTCCTGAACCCCATTTCGGAAAAATTTTCTCTGAATTTAAAATTTCACTGCGCCTGCAAAACCATGATTATGTAATTTAAAAGTGGGTGTACATGCATTTTACTGCGCGCTGTACGTCCGCGCTTGAAAAAACTATAATTGTAAAGTGAGTAGCTGAAGCTGCTGCATTTTCAATTTCTGATTAGTGGTCGCATTTAATAAATACTTGACCAGTGAGCGACCAAAAGGATAAGCCCCCGATTACACCTTACAATTTCCAATCCAAATATGATCATAAAAAAATATGATCAAGAAAAATTGTAAGGTGTAAAGTGAATTGAGTCAATTATGATACAATTTGTGTCGGCCGCTACAAATTGTATCATAACTGCTGCGACTACCTTCCTCTAGGCTGCGATGTGTTTGTTGTTGTTGGGTTAGTCCGTTGAAAATGGCGGCTGAGGTAAGTGGAATGGAAATGACCCGTATTTTAATAGAAAATGTGGAGGAGTACGAATTTCTTATAACGATGAATTGAAAGAATATAGCAGAAATTATTTAACCTAAAATGGTTCAAAAAAGGACCCTAAAAATCTTCGGAATTCAATTTTTTTACCATGTCAAGTTGGCATCACTGCTAAACATGATCATATTTTTATTGTGAAGTGTATTACAGTTTTTTCTAAAATTTTATGATGCTAAAAAAATAGGATCATATAAAAATAGGATCATATTTTTTTTGTAAGGTGTAATCGGACCCTAAGATTAGGAGGATTGCTAATGTTCGGTTGGCATGGCTGGCATGAGCGCGCTGTTGTTAGTTGGAGCGCACTTAGCAATTCAAACGCTCTCCGTTTTGATTACAGTTTCCCCATAAAACGAAAAAATGGAACAAGTTTTTTCCTTCTTTTCCAGCTGATGCTTTCCTGGTTGTCTCCACTCCCCCTCCATCGAGTAAATCACTCGACTGAATTTTCTTGGAGATACCAACTTTAGTCTTTTCATCTTGCCATTCATCATGCACCTTTCCAGCTTTATTACGCAATCACTTTTTTTTTATTCTTCGTAGGTGTTTGGTCTGTTTGCCCATAAAGAACGGAAATGGGTTTGTCACTGGTATAAATGCATGGAGTGGTAAGGTGGACCATGCCCAGTTAAAATTAAACTGGAGATTTACCATGTTAAATTTAACATGGTCAACATAGGACAAAATCTCCAGTTTAATTTTAACTGGGCATGGTGGGACGCACCCTTAATGTGTAAGATTTTTGTGTCCATGGTCAGAAAGAAATATTTTCATACTTTCCCGGGAAAGATGCGGAAAGATGCTTCGTCCCAGAAATTGAGGCTCACTTTATTAGGTTGAGCAGTTAGTACAGCTAGGTTGTCCCAAAACCCACAATCTAGGGGGTAAGCACTCCAGAGATTCCTTGAGATTCCATAAAGATTTCCAAATATTCCCAACGATATTCATAGAAAGATGAACCCCGAAGGGGTAACCACTCCAAAAATTCCAAGATTCCCTGAGATTTCATAAAGATTTCCATTGACTCCCAACGAGATTCCCAACGAGTGGTAAACCCCTCGCCAAAAATTAATGTCTCCCTGAGTAGCTAAACTTCATCATGCCGTTAAAAGTCCACCAGCCAACGTTATAATCATGGCGCTGTCGGTAGGGTGGTGAGAGGCACCAAATTTTCTTATCGGGAGGATAACGCTATAGTGAACTTTTAGGGGGCACTATTGTAGACTTTAGGAACTGATGAAATCCACCGTTAGAAACGTAAACACTGTACCTACAGCCTTTAGTGCTCACTATCAGGTGGGATTCTGCCTTACTGGCAACTATCTAGCAGTATGCTCCAGCTGCTCTGGTTAATTTCCGTCCTTTTATGTGGGAAAGGGTAGCTTGCATAGGCTAACTAGGGGTGTGAAGATGATTGTCACCCACGCCGCGCCGTATGCCTGCGGCAGTTAAGCTTCCAAGAGCCCGTCTCGGCGGGGCAGACTTTGAATGAAAGAACTCTCATTTCCTGTAAGACTTGCTCGTCAAATTTGTTTTCGATCAGGCAGCCAACTAATTTCCCAGCCTTTTTGCATAAAATTACTATTCTCATCCTTGATTGCTCATTCCCTCCTATTTTATAGCGTCTAGGCTTTGTGAGAAATCAGCAGTCTCGATATAGTTGTCTTTAGAGGAGCTGGGTGTCACCGGTTCGATCTCGATGCTATCAGAATTTTTCTGATCACCACAACCAAGTGGTAAAGCTGAAATCATAAAACTAGGAAACTGATTCCGGTTAGGAACCATAATAGCGCTAAATTCCACTTAAATCATCTAAGATTGCTTAAACCATCGCCCATTGGTTGCTAGCTCGGGAAACTTGGGGAAACCAGTAGTTAGCAATTATTCAAATTTCTCCACCAGGAATGGGAATCTGCATTTGAAATTCTTGTTTGGGCTTAGTCATAACAACCTATAAATCTATTTCTTCGGCTAGGAGAATACAGCGTGTAATTCTCAAATACTCAGCTAACTTTTTGACGGTTTTTATGACAGTGTCGATGATTTACATTAGAAGCGACAAGCGACAAGTTAGTGCCGGTGCGTTAGAGATCTGCCCTTGCTGTTAGAGGCTATAGGTCATATAACAACCCAGACGAATCTAGCAAGTGCAGGTAAAGTTGTTTCTTGCAGAAAAGTAAGTTCTTCCCGAGGGGGTAACCACTCCAGAGATTCCTTGATATTCCATAAAGATTTCCAAAGATTCCCGACGATATTTCTAGAAAGATGAACCCCGAAGGAGAAACCACTCCAAAAAATTCCAACATTCCCTGAGATTTCATAAAGATTTCCAATGATTCCCAACGAGTGGTTAACCCCTCGGTTCTTACTGATGGGGAAGTAAAAAAGGGTTCAGACCTTCTCCTTATAAGGTTCCTCCGGATTACAAAGAACGTTTGGGACATGTTCGCTCCCCAGATCTACTACCCGACGAGCTTTCTTTCCCGACTTCTCGCAGTCAGAATATGAACCCTGGATCAGCGCTGTTGGCACAACAGGAGCTCTCCCTCTATGAGTTCCACACTGTACCTATTTTGCATTTCGCACATGCCTGGTCAGAGAAAATATAATAATTTAAATGACGCGTCTGTGGGATTCGAGGTTGGAGTAGGTACATGGAAGTTTGGTGGTGAGGGATGCCGTGTTTAGAGGGAGGGGGTCGCCAAACCGCTGCCTAATGCGGTTCTCATCCGGATTTGCCAATTTTAACCCCAGTATTTTGTAAGTTAGAAGCCTCGCGGGTCGCTGGATTATGCCTACCTTTTATAAATCCCACCTTTTATTTTGTGATGCCTACGTTTTGCTTTTGTTTGGAGGGGAAACTCGGTGCTGAGCTGCTGAGTTGCTGAGCTGACACATTTCCACTGAGGGAATGACTTTCTGATTTCATCTGCTGTTTTTCTCGTCGGTTTTAATACGATTTTCATAGATATGCGCTCAAGAGTTTGCGGCGACGGTTATTTTAGAAAAAAAGTATTTTTCATTTTTCTCTCCTGTAGTGTTTTATGACCATTCCAAAACACTCAGATCCCAGTACTATCGTTGTAGTCGGTATGGGATGAATGTCCTTACTCTACCTACTACTCTAACTTCTTGACCACTTGTTGCTGAGGGGTTAGCCACTCGTTGGGAATCTCGTTGGGAATCATTGGAAATCTTTATGAAATCTCAGGGAATCTTGGAATTTTTTGGAGTGGTTACCCCGTCGAGGTTCATCTTTCTTTAAATATCGTTGGGAATCTTTGGAAATCTTTATGGAATCTCAAGGAATCTCTGGAGTGGTTACCCCCTTGCTTGTTGCTTACGTTAATTAGCTTCGCCGGCCGGCCGGGTGTGATTAAAAAAATTCAATCTACCTTTGTCAAGTTTTAGCTGATTTCAATATGTAACAGCGTTAGAAATGTCGTAGTGTCAAGAACCGGAGTGACACAACGTGACAGTCACGCAGTGACACTGTGTCAGCGGGCAACACAAGGCCTTGGTGCCCAGCCAGATTTGCTCACGGTGGGTTTGTTGAATAAATAAAACAATAATCTCGGCGTTGTCTTCGTCACATTTTAATTATCACTGACAACGTGACTCCTTGCTTGTTTTTCTCTTAGTATTTTAAGAAGTTGTCTTTTCAGCGGGGCCCGTTTGTTTTCTTATCCTGAATTTTAGACGTCCAGATTGTGTGGCAAAACCAAATTAAAATCTCAAATCTACTCCCTCACCATCATATAGAGAGTTAGAGAGGTCTCTAGGTGGCGTATTATCTGTCTGGCGTTTCGCTTTAGTTAGAAGAGGGTTGGGGGGGACAAGCCCAGCAACTAGACCGTTTTCAAGAACTATCCATTGTGCTCAGCTGGCAGCACTACCAAATACCAGCTCCCCAGCCATTGAGTAAACGATGGGGTCCTACAGTTTTAGGTGGGTTCCGAACCACCACAGCCTCGATATACATTTCACTTGACATGCTGAACATATCAGAGGTGAATCCCGAGCAGAAAAACTTTTTGGTAGGATTGGGATCGAAACGGTGTGACCCGGCTCTCTCTGCTCCTCAAAAGTCGACCATTTAGTCCACTCGGCTATCGAGGCCGGCGTTTCGCTTTAGTAAATGACTTCCTCTATGTTGAGAACATCTAGCATCATCTTTAATATTTCCACATTGCATTAGAGAAATTGTATAAAAAGGTATCTCGTACATCAATTTTCAGAGGGGAGTATAGGCATCACCTATACCGATAATAACTTTTGTTTTTGACTGGGGCCTGTGGGTAAATGCTTTTATTAGCTTTTTCGAGGCGTTTCCGTCCATTTGGCATGAGGTAAACATGCGATAACGTTATCTAAACATTCGGACGCGTATTTAAAATGGAGTACATTGTGCCCACGTGGCGGGGGCAACTCAAATAAACGCTCGAGCTGTCCATCACCTACAACTCAGTCAGCTATTTTCGAGCCAAAGCCTATTTTTTTATCCCCCATTTCCTTTTCTCTCACTAGTATTGCCCCCAAAAAGACGGTTTATTTCAGTGACTGTTAGATCGTTTTCTGCGAGGGGTTAACCACTCTTTGGGAATCATTGGAAATCTTTATGAAATCTCAGGGAATCTTGGAATTTTTTTTGGAGTGGTTACCCCTTTGGGGTTCATCTTTCTATGAATATAGTTGGGAATCTTTGGAAATCTTTATGGAATCTCAGCGAATCTTAAGGAATCTCTGGAGTGGTTACCCCCTCGGTTTTCTGCTTGGATTCTTGCTTGCATAGGTAGCACGAGTAAGATACGGGAGTAAGGTTGCAAGACAAACAACAGCAATAAACCTTTTAGGTAGATTTCGAAGAAAAATCTACCTATTGTAGTCGTACCAGTAGTCTCACTTTTGAAAAATTTCTTCACAGTTCTTCTTTTTATGACCCCTGGATCCCAAAACCACCATCAGTTCAAAAGTTTATATATATATATATATATATATATATATCTATCATTTTCACTTCCTTGTGAACACGCTAGCAGCCGTATTTTTGAAAAATAATTGGTTTTGACTATTTAATAAAATATAAGGGACTAAAATCTCGGTCGAGTTCGTTAATGGGGGAAATCGGACCAAGGGGGGGGGGGGGGGGGGAAATGGGGGGACTTTTTCTAAATCTGGCTTTTTGGCCATAACTCCCTTAATATTGCAACTAATGAAACGTAGTTTTCTCTGAGGGTCGTCTAACAGTACTGCCTACAACTTTTCTTAGTAACGTTTTAGGTAGATTTCGAAGAAAAATCTACCTATTGTAGTCGTACCAGTAGTCTCACTTTTGAAAAATGTCTTCACAGTTATTCTTTTTATGACCCCTGGATCCCAAAACCACCATCAGTTCAAAAGTTTATATATATATATATATATATCTATCTATCTATATATCTATCATTTTCACTTCCTTGTGAACACGCTAGCAGCCGTATTTTTGAAAAATAATTGGTTTTGACTATTTAATAAAATATAAGGGACTAAAATCTCGGTCGAGTTCGTTAATGGGGGAAATCGGACCAAGGGGGGGGGGGGGGAAATGGGGGGACTTTTTCGAAATCTGGTTTTTTGTCCATAACTCCCTTAATATTAAAACTAATGAAACGAAAATTTGTCTGAGGGTCGTCTAACAGTACTACCTACAACTTTTCTTTGTAACGTTTTTTGATCCCACCCTTAATGGTTGAATAGGGGTGGAAAAAGAGGGTTTTGCGCACAAAAAAATTCATAACTTGTGTCCTAGGGGTGTTATCGAGTTCTTTTGTTTTGTAATGTATTTGCCTCAATATTACCTACAACTTTTGTCTGAAAAAGTTTTTCGTCCGACGCACCGTTTAGGCAGGGGGTGGGGGGTTGAATTTTCAAAACGTCATAACTCACTTATTTGGTAAGATATTGAGTTTTATCTTTTTGCTATGAGTTTCTATTAATAATATCTACAACTTTTGTCTGAAAAAGTTTTTTGTAAAATCACTTTCATTTTCTTGTTAAGGAGGGGGGGGGGGGGGTGAAATTTCAAAACTCAATTCCTCCGTTTGTTATTGTAGATAATGCAATTGGATCAACTGAAAATCTTCTTATCCGTCTTTCTAAATGATTTTAGACTGCTTTTAGTTGATGGAAGTAATCTTCGAAATCTACCTACGCCTTTCGGGGCTGCCGAAAGGGATTTTTTTTTCCCCACCCTTAATGGTTGAATAGGGGTGGAAAAAGAGGGTTTTGCGCACAAAAAAAATCATAACTTGTGTCCTAGGGGTGTTATCGAGTTCTTTTGTTTTGTAATGCATTTGCCTCAATATTACCTACAACTTTTGGCTGAAAAAGTTTTTCGTCCGACGCACCGTTTAGGCAGGGGGTGGGGGGTTGAATTTTTAAAACGTCATAACTCACTTATTTGGTGAGATATTGAGTTTTATCTTTTTGCTGTGAGTTTCTATTAATAATATCTACAACTTTTGTCTGAAAAAGTTTTTTGTAAAATCGCTTTCATTTTCTTGTTAAGGGGGGGGGGGGGTGAAATTTCAAAACTCAATTCCTCCGTTTGTTATTGTGTTATCGAGTTCTTTTGTTTTTTAATGCATTTGCCTCAATATTACCTACAACTTTTGTCTGAACAAGTTTTTCGTCCGACGCACCGTTTAGGCAGGGGGTGGGGGGTTGAATTTTCAAAACGTCATAACTCATTTATTTGGTGAGATATTGAGTTTATTCTTTTTGCTATGAGTTTCTATTAATAATATCTACAACTTTTGTCTGAAAAAGTTTTTTGTAAAATCACTTTCATTTTCTCGTTAAGGGGGGAGGGGGGGGGGGGGTGAAATTTCAAAACTCAATTCCTCCGTTGTTATTGTAGAAAATGCATTTGGGTCAACTGAAAATCTTCTTAACCGTCTTTCTAAATGGTTTTAGACTGCTTTTAGTGGATGGAAGTAATCTTCGAAATCTACCTACGCCTTTCGGGGCTGCCGAAAGGGATTTTTTTTTTTTTTTCGTTCTTCATCGTGCATCACTAATTTAATCCGCCATTTCGGGAAATTACCAATAATCGTGAATGTTGCAGCCATGATCTCATCAATATTTAGCATCATCGTTTAATAATAAAGCCGAAATACCCGTAAAGCATGGTGTAAATTATAGAATAACGCGTAGGTTGTTAATGTAATAGTAATAATGTTTTACTGTTTTACCGGTCTGCCTTGTAATCTCATTTATTCAATCTACGGAATAGCATTCAGTTTTCTTCCCGCTTTCTTTATTTTTTACGGCAGGTAATTTATGAGTTTATCACACTGCAGTAAATTTGTTAATAGTCGAATAAATATTTCCGGAAAAGGAAAAGATTTGTAGTTTTAAAAAAAAAATTAGAAGAAGGATCCAAAACGATTTAAGGTTTGACTTCTGACGAAGAGGAAACCTAAAAACATTTCAAAATTTCATTATCTATAATACTGATGAAGAGTGGTATAGTCTGTATAGTCTGTATAGTTCGTCTGTGTTCTATGCTTTTATAGTAGCCAAGGGATTTGTTTACCTCCTCAAAAATTAACATAAAGTATAGAGTTCGGTACTTCTACAAAAGTTCATAATGAAATTTCGCTATTTCTTGGGACTCGAAAACGGGTTTCACTATCGTGAATGTCGTGTTCCATCCAAGCCAAGAGGCGGATATCATGAAAACTGCATATCCACAATCAGTCCGGTTGTGGAAAAGTTCGTGCAACGAGACATTTGCATGTTGACTCCTTCATTTCTCTTTTTTCCCCTTGAACTGAAATTAAATGCATTGATCGAATGCAATTCTGCCGCTTGTAATAAAAACTGCTCCCGCAGTGTAGAAGTAAAGCTTTCAATTTCGAATTTGAAATCAATTTGGGATTTACTATTCTGCTCAAAATAACCTGTCAAGGCTTCTTCTGGTTTCATTTTTTGTATTTCGGTAAAACGAACTGATAGAGTAGCAGCGGTATACCTGCTTTATTACAAGAACCGAGGGGGTAACCACTCCAGAGATTCCACTGAGATTCCATAAAGATTTCCAAAGATTCCCAACGATATTCATAGAAAGATGAACCCCGAAGGGGTTTCATTGAGATTGAGCCCATGATTCCAATGATTCCCAACGAGTGGTTAACCCCTCGACAAGAACTTTTGGCAATGGATTGGTAGGATGAATTTGTAAGAAATAGAATTGTATTGGCTCTGTGCAAACCTATACCTATTGTTCGTTACTTTACCTGTCCTGATGAAGTTACAAGGCAATAAAGAAAAGTCAGGAAGTGTAATAGGAAATTATTGAAGGAGGCAGGGGCAGAGTGCGGGGAGCCATCTGGTGAGTTGGCGGGTGGAGGCGCTAGCAAAGTAACGAACAGCGCCCGATGGGCAATTACCCGGGAATCAGCACAGCCATAGCGCCCCCATTGTCGTCCCCTAATGTTAATGCATTGTAAACGAGGTTCCCGGTAGCGACTTGCCAAGTATTCATCACAAAACTCATATAATTTTGCAATTACAAGCCTATTTAAGCAATTTAGATGCCAGCCATAGGATTAGGAGTCGTCTGTGCTTTCATTTCCCGGGCCCTTTGCCGATGAAAGGCTTTCTCCTTCATGGAAAAATATAAAAGATAGCATTAATGTTGTGAAATTTGTCGAGTTGACAACAATGGCACCAGAAATTAAAATTCTTTTTGTTTTTAGCTCTCTGAGTGGTTCGCGAGTCGCGGGGCAGATCGTGGTAGTTGTTTTTGACCCTTTTCCCGCTTTGCCGTCTGATTACAATGGCATAAGACCTCGCCTGTTTTCTCTTATCTACAATATTACTTTTCCTTTGCCATTTTCCGTTATTTCAGTCTGTGTTAAAGACATTGTTAGCTGCTTTCATTCTTGACGATAAGGCTTTGGATGCAGTATTATTTGGCACCCCTGTGACCACTTGAAACGTAAGAGATAAGATGTTTCAATGGGATGCATAGATATTATCATCGACTTTGTCTGACCTGAAGGTTGTGTCGATGTTACACACAGGTGCGACGTAGGTTGAGGTGCTGCCATTTGCTGTTGATGCCTGAGTATCAATTCCGTTTGAGCTGGGATTGTCTAGTTCAGAAGGCAGTACGTTCCGCTGTTTATCCTTCCTCCCAATAAGACTCGCAATGGTCTGTTACAGGATGTTTGTTGATGGCCACATGATGAGATGGAAACTCAAAACAGGTCAGCAGTGTGTCAACAGGATGCACTGTCCAAGTCGTCTGTATAGAGGTAGCACTCAGCTGTCTGGCGATGGCCAGCTGACTATAGTTCCACTTTGAGTTGGGGCAAAGGCTTTGTACTTTGTAGTTCCATCTCCCGTCACTCACAAATATGACGTGAGAGATATGTTATTGGCATCGGGCCATTGAACACCATGCAATATTGTTCGCTGCTTCTGCCTCCCTATACAAATAGAGCATAGAATGTATGTTTGGAAGCAACCCATTCCTTGTTTTCGAGACGTACCCGTGAGGACAGCTACAGAGTTTGCCACAGATGATTGAAAATGAAACTTCGTATTAGTCATTGTACGTATATGGCATACGTCTCACTATTAGGAGGGTAGTATACCCTTGACGTCACCTTGAAATTTCAGTTATAGAAATACTTATCTACAATAAACATGGATACTTAGTGCGACCGCGAGGGGGTAAGGTAACCACTCCAGAGATTTCCTGATATTCAATAAAAAATTCCAAAGATTTCCTGAGATTCCTGGAGATAACCCCCACTCCAGAAATTTCCAAGATTTTCTGCGATTTCCTGAGATTTCCAACGAGATTCATACAGTCATTATAACCCTTCATGCGACGGTGATTCAGAGAAATCTTTTGCATACTTTTTGCAAAAAGCCAGACGTTCTTCGGAAATTACGTTTTTGCAAATTTTTTTTACTTCAAAAAATCACTTTAAGCAACATATCACAGGTCCACTAGTTGATTGGCAGGAAGTTGACTTATTACTAAAAGTATTTTTTTTCCGCTCGACTGAACATAAAGTCGTGCCTTATGGAAAGGGACTAAGCGCATACCTACTTATTATAACTGGAACATAGTAGGGATACTAGCTTGGGAAAACGGTAGAAATTGGAGTCCGAGAAACCACATGGGGGGAGGAGGGTTGAGAACTACTATTTGCTCTAGCACGTAAGTGCTACGAGCGGGCGGGGGCTTCCCCAGGGCTTACTGTGGAGGGCAGCTATTCCTCTTCACAACAGCCTCAGCCTGGTGAACCTCGAATATTTTCGTTATAGACTTTGAGAGGTGTTCAGTCGTTTTCGTGACCAACGCCTATACCTACGTGCCGAGCATTCGCCGGGAGAGTACCTCAATGGTATTGCCTAAAGAAAATGGGGTACTTGTTGCTTTAAGTGGGTACTTTTGATATGGAAACCGAGAGGGTAACCACTCCAAAGATTGATTGAGATTGCTTGTAGATTTCCTAAGATTTACTGAGATTCTCATCGAGATTCGTGGTAAAATGCACTATAACTACTACAAATAACGATAACTACTCCAGAAATTTCTAAGATTCCCTGAGATTTCATAAAGATTTCCAATGATTGCCTGAGATTCCCAACGAGATGCCTGGAGTGGTTAACCCCTTGTTGGAAACAGAGACACTGACAAGCAGCAATAGAGTACCTATATATTGTCTGAGACACATGCAGTTAATGAGCATTCTCTGAGAATCCTATGCATGTAATGCAAATTAGCCTGCACCGTTGGAGAATTTTTAGGGCATTCTTGCTCCTGGCCGTGAAGTGGCCCTCAATTTAACATAGATTGCTACAGAAACTGGCTTGTGAAATTCAAAATTATGGTAGTTGAATCAATGGATGAAAAAGGAGGGAGGCAGAGTCAAAATTCGCAATCAGCTCGGTGACTTTTAAAGCCCCCAAAATGGGATAAAACCCTCCGACTTTTAACTCTTTTGAAGTTGGTGGAACTGCTGACCGAATTTTACAGAATCCAGCAAAATCAAAACAATCAGCAAAAAGAAAGGGACTTGGTAATTTGATTAAAGGGAGATCGGGGGGAAGGGGGTTAAGCGAGCCAGTGGGACCCGCTGCTGCTGCCGCTGCTGCTCGAACTTGATTTGCATCCCCTGCTATTTGCGTCGCCAACCCCCCCCCCCCCCCCTCCCCCCGTATAGTCCCACTGGCCTACCCTTTCACGTCACGTCACGTAATTCGAATCCGTTTTGTAGGTCCAGTTATCACGATTCTGAACACGAACCTATAAAAATGCATTATGGTAGAAGCAATTGCGAAATTTTTAAGAAAAGGGCAGCCGTTAAAGAAAAGTGGTTCGCTGACTACATATCTGGGGCACGCCCTACCAGGAAGCCCTTAACTATTTGAGGAAGCGCGGAAATCCTCACGTTGCGTTTGTCGAATTTTCGAGGCGATTGACCTGAAATAACTGCTTGGCACCTCGCTTTTTTTTGGAAAAGACTTTTTTGTTTTTTGTTTTTGTTCGTAGTCTGCTTTCCGTAACTTCACAGGCTTGGTCTAGGTAGGTGGCCGCCGTCTTGTCACGAACACTGAGAGTCGGATCACGGTTCCATCCCAATTTCCAATTTTATCTGATCAGTTACGTTATCCACATAAAACTGTAGGTCTGGGAGCTGTGTAGTTCTGCCTGCTGACCACAATACAACACAGTGGTCCATCAAGACACCAATAAAAATCACTGAAACAGCAAAACACGAGGGGGTAACCACTCCAGAGATTCCACTGAGATTCCATAAAGATTTCCAATGGTTTCAAACGATATTCATAGGAAGATGAACCCCAAAGGGGTAACCACTCCAAAAAAATTGCAAGATTCCCTGAGATTTCATAAAGATTTCCAATGATTCCCAACGAGATTCCCAACGAGTGGTTAACCCCTCGGCAAAACATTTAATTTGACATTCTTTTCGAACATTACGCCATGCCTCGAGAAGCTGTTACAGGTTGGATAGATCTGAATGAGCTACATCAAAGGACAATTAAATTAAGAGTGACACTGGGAGGTTGAATGTGAGATTTCGGCAACAGACGCCTCGCAAATTTGATGGCCCGTAACTCCGAGGAACATTTGTTTCTGCTGACAACGAGTTTCGTTTGATTGAAACAACCGAAATGTGTGACTGGGCCGAGGGCTGAGGTGACGGGCCATGCGAGGAAAACGCCACTGTCTTTTTAGTTTACCTCGCTAGAAAATATAACAATTGTTTTCTTTTGAAAATTCTGTGTTGAGATTTTGCCTTTCCCTTGGTCGTGGTTGTCCCTTGATTCGAAGTAGTTTGCTGTCATCCGTTCGGTTATTCATTCGTCCTTCGGTTTGTTATTCCCGAATCCCGAATGAATGAATTCCTAAAGGGTGCGTCCCACCATGCCCAGTTAAGAGAAAACTAGAGATTTTCTCCCATGTTTACCATGTTAAATTTCCGAGAACATCGGAGTTTTTTTCTCCTAACCGAGTATGGTGAGACGCACCCTAAGTCAACTGTCTGTCGGTAGTATTTTCTAAGAATTAATAAAAAGGAAGTTATTAACGTGAAACCTCTCGGTCCTTCAGGATTTGAACTTTTCCAAAAATAATCCTCGGTTAGTTAGGCTGATCTTTTGACTATATGTAAACGGCTATGTAACGGACTAAAGTTGCCGGTGGTGGTAAATGTACAGTACGTCTAAAGTCCCCCGTCCACCTAGCCTGGCCTCGCCTCTGAATATCAGATTGAGGCGCGCGGGTACCCGGTATCTCACATTACGGGTAAATTTTGGCATTCCCTCCAACGCAAAGTAAGCTGCCGTATGTGGCGAATGCTGATTGCCAGGTCACATGAAAGCAGAAATGGGTGAGGGGGGGGGGGGGGGGGGGGGACATTAGACGGCAAAAGGGCCGCAAAGGTTGCAACGTGATTAAGGTTAAGTGCGGGGAGGGGGGGGAGGCCTTTTTGGAAAGGACGCGCCCACGTGATCGTCCAATTTACGTCATTCTTTTCTCAACACGCGTTCTTCCATTTGTCGAAGAGAAAGGAAAATCAACGAGAGGAGGTTAAGGTTTAACAATGGATATTTTAGCCTTGTGTGATAGAAATGAAAATAATAAGTGTACATTGTGCCTCTCAGAGGCCGAACCGTCAAGGGGTCCGCTTTGTGTCCGGAGAGGTCAGGGTTCGAATCCCGGCGGAACGGAAAAATTTTCCGCTCACGACATGGATGTACAATGTTAGGCTTCGGCCAAATCTAACAACCAACTCATCGGTGCATATGTTCTCTGAACGTCGCGCGTTAAAAAAAGCTGTATTTTGCTTGAATTGTATTATAAGTTAGATTCTAGGTCCGTTCCCACTAACCAAGGAATAATGTACCAACCATCCCTGCACATTGACATAGCGGGGTGTTATACATATTATATTCAGCATATTCTAGCATGCGTGCTTAAGCACAACTTTGAGTGAAACTTGGCTGTTCACGTTCAATGACTGTCTCTTCAAAGGATCCTTGTTACTATCAAAAGCATTTCTGAATTAATGTTAATGAGAAATGCTTTGAGGTTGTGTCGGTTTCAAATAATTGAGGACAGGGCTGTCCAGAGGGGTGGCACGGAACTTTGGTCCGATTAAAAAAATACTATATAAATAAATGGAGAATTTTCTAGGGAAATTATTGGGTTTGCTCTGAAATATAATATTTTTTTTTAGCGTCATAAATTGTTGAGATTTTACGATCGAGTGATTTCTTTTTTCCATGTACGTACGACTGGGCTGAATTTCACCACATTCCGATAGTGTCTATAACGAGAGGATTTAACGAACGGATTTACGTTATCGTATGTTTAGCTTACGACAAGTGCGATAGCAGAGAAACAAGTGCTAGCGCAAGCCACTTGTCGTAAGGTAAACATACGATAACGTAAATCCATTCGTTAAATCCTCTCGTTAAAAGACACTATCGGATACTATAAGAAAGTGGTGAAATTCAGCCTTTACCTACTGTTTCTGGCGTTAAAAAGACATACCTATTATGTTTTTGAACAAGTGTCCAACAGTTTCCTCAAAAAACGTGAAGAAAGAACCATTCTGATTTTTTTCGCCAACACGATTTCCTGTCCTATCCCCACAGAGTCGGACTCTTCATGGGATTGACAACCTCTGTCCTCCACGAGACAGCGCACAGCCGAAAATAGCCCATCCGCCTGTACATGCTTGTCGCGTATTAATGCTCGACAATATTTCTCTAGCCAGAGACAATGGAGGAGACGTTTCCTTGGGAAGGCGTTTGACAACAGACCAGGCGCCCCGCCAAAAAATAGAATATTTTTACAACAACCGCATGCTTACCTACCTCCTCCCGCTGTCGACACACTACAATGAGATTTATGAAAATGTTAACTGCTTACTATTCATGCTTTTATATGTGTTCTGAATGCAATTTATGCGTTTTCGCTATGGTTAGCTCCGTTCATTGTCAATTCCAATCCAACTGGGCTGTTTATTTGTTTAGTGTTAGTGGCAGTTGTGCTGTAAGTTAAGAGGACGCTATACCTGACGATGCATTTTTTGCCGCCCATAAGATTAACATTGCGAGCGGTGATTCATTTTCAAAGTTTACCCTTGGTTGGAAAGACACAAAATTTTGCCTGTACCTAGCCCAAACAATGTTCTAGGTCGTGTTCGAAGCAGATTTCCCAATTTCTCAATGGTTTCTTTTATTGCAACTGTTTTGCAAATGCTAGCATCGCATACCTCAAGAAAAGTGCTGTATCTCGAAAACCAGTAAAAAAAAATAGGAAATCTGCTTCGAACACTCCCTAGAACATGTTTAGGGCTAGGTACAGGCAAAATTTTGTGTCTTTCCTACCAAGGGTAAACCATGAAAATGAATCTCCGCTCGCAATGTTAATCTTATAGCGGACCCTTAAAAAATAAAGCTACTTCACCATCCTGATTATACCGTTAAATTGGCAGGTGAATGAGTGCCGAGGGGGTAACCACTCGTTGGGAATCTCGTTGGGAATCATTGGAAATCTTTATGAAATCTCAGGGAATCTTGGAATTTTTTGGAGTGGTTACCCCTTCGGGGTTCATTTTTCTATGAATATCGTTGAGAATCTTTGGAAATCATTATGGAATCTCAGTGGAATCTCAAGGAATCTCTGGAATCCCTCGATGAGTGCCAGGGTGGTGATTGTCGTGCGAGAAGTGAAATCCTTATAATACTATCGGAAAAGCATTGTCCTTCCACTTCTTGAAACCGTGATGTACGATGTACATAAAATTAATAAGTTCACTAGATTTGAAACCGTTTCCTGTTCAGTAACGCTTCTAAAAATTGCTAGTCCCACCCCTGTTCGTTCTCTTTGGTCCCTTTTCATATAAAATTTGATGGTTTATGCTGTACCTATTTTCTGTCTGAGCTCGGATATTTCCCAATTTGTGAGAGTAGGTTGTAAGGCAACTTTTCGCAGCTCAAAACTGACACAAACGAGATTGGGCAGAAGGACTCGGAGTCTCGCGCTAAGGGTCCCGCTCGGTCTGGGGCTCTTCTGTTCCAAAGAAGCGTGATTTCATCAGTGAGTGCCGCCTGCTTCTTGTTACGAGAGAGTCTCTGTGTCTTTGTGTCTGTCTGTCGGTGTGTTCTCAAGTGTTTGGTACCGTAATGCGCCTTTTTGCCTCCGTATCACTGGAAACTGAGTTGCTGAATAACTGGTTACTTTTCAACAAAAGCTTCATTTTCAGGCCTCTGGAAAGTAAAAAGTTCATGCGCCTGTACCCTTTTTATACGTCTCTATGTAGCAGTAAATAGGTACCTATCGAGGGGTAACCACTCCAGAGATTCCCTGAGATTCCATAAAGATTTCCAAACATTCCTAACGATATTCATAGAAAGATGAACCCCGAAGGGGTAACCACTCCAAAAAAATTCCAAGATTCCCTGAGATTTCATAAAGATTTCCATGATTCCCAACGAGATTCCTAACGAGTGGTTAACCCCTCGGTACCTATACAACATATTACTCTATTGATTATTCGTTTGACTCATTGTCAGATTCTAGTATTTTGCTCCTGGTGAGAGTCATACGATGACTGTTTCCAAGAGGTTAACCTGGGTTGGGAATCATTGGAAATCTTTTTGATATCTCAGGGAGTCTTGGAATTTTTTGGAGTGGTTACCCCTTCGGGGTTCATCTTTCTATGAATATCGTTGGGAATCATTATTGGACATCTTTATAGAATCTCAAGGAATCTCTGGAGTGCTTACCCCCTCAACTGTTTCCAAAAGGAGACGTTCACTGGTGACCAAGTCCCCTGGGAAGGTTTAAGGGTCGGTATACAAAGTTTGTGTGCTGCCCGTGCATGTCCTATGTAGTCCTCACGTCAAACTTGTCAAACTTGCGGTGATGGAATATTGGAATGCATTAATTGCTTGCATAGGGGGCGGACCATGGGACTCGGGTGAAGGGTTGCGGGCCCCGGGGGTGCCGGCGGCGGGGGGCGGGGCGTCGAAATTAGTTCCAACTCAAGTAATTAATGAAATTTTGATGCAAAACTCATCTCCTTGTCCCGGGTCAACTCCCCTGAGTTGCGCGGCTCATTTGACCTGCAGGTACCCTCGCAAGTTGGGATATTGCGACCGCCGTTTCATTACCTACCCACTGTCTTTATTCGATCCTAAAAGTACAAATTGTTGGATCTATTATTCATATGCTGTGGCGATGCTGAGCCATGGAATTTGGCGCTCGAAATTGTGTTCAACTTGTTACTTGTTAATTACTCTTCCGTGGTCTACCATTGTATGTCCCCTCTACGTGTCATAAGCAAATATGAGAGAAGACGTGATTTTGCGAGGGGGTAACCACTCCAGAGCTTCCTTGAGATTTTCCATAAAGATTTTCAAAGATTCCCAACGATATTCATATAGTAAGATGAACCCCGAAGGGGTAACCACTCCAAAAAAATTCCAAGATTCCCTGAGATTTCATAAAGATTTCCAATGATTCCCAACGAGATTCCCAACGAGTGGTTAACCCCTCGTTATTCTTCTCTACTTTCCCGGTGGCGTGAGAGTGCTGTACCTTCTGCCTTGCCCAGGTTTATAGAAAATCAGTCGATTTTGATTATAGGTACTAAATAAAATTTTTTACTGTTACTATGCCGACAGGCTGGCTCCCTTCGATCTTCTTCGGTATTGAGGTCACGGCGGTGACTCATATTTAGGTTTACTTATGATATTGGAATTGGACCATAAGGTACTTTCTTAGTTTGAAAACGTCCACCTGGAGGTTCGGCTTGTGTGTTTGGTATTGAATATACAACGGATTAGGTGTGCTGAAGGAATGCTTGTGGCCCTTAAGATCCCAGCGCAGGGCTATATACCCCCTGAGCGTGGGCTGTGCTGCTCAAGCCAATAAATATTTTTATGGGTTCATTTATGATTACGCACCGTTTGCGCGGGTTCATTTTGCCGTCCCCGGCTCCCTGCGGTCCCCTGGGGGACATTAAAGCTTCCCGTTGAAAGCTACTGCTTCTTGCGCCTTTTACCTTCTAATCACGAAACCGCAGCTTCTTGAAAATGTGAAGACAGTAGCGACTATTTTCATCCATAATTTATCCTCTGAAGATTGCAGCGTTGACGAAAAATTATTGATCCCCACCAAATTTGGTTGGTTTTTGTCCACATGTGTTGTATTTCCGTCACTGAGTGTACCCTAATTTTCTTTTTGGGAATTTTGACGAGAAGTAAGACGAGGCGACATCTCTTTAAAATTGTCTCTGGGAAAACTCTTTTATTTTTCCATTTTTATTGGAGTTCATCAGTTTTTACGATGATGTTTGCGAAAAGTGAAAATGTGTTGCTTTCACACAGTGTTTGAAGAAAAAATATGACTCGGGTCCAGCTAACAGTAAAGATATCACCCCACTCGCGGCAAATGTCGAAACACATCAATATCTCGTATGGTAACTTTAGATTTTTCTGTGACGTGACATTTGAACCTAGGTAGAGAGTCGTTAAATGTTTGACCCGTAATATTCGTCAGTGATCAGCAAGGTTTCTGCATTATTGATGACGGAGCATTACTAACTCAAAGTATTGATTTGCGTTAAGATATTCTAGTGGCGAGGGCAGTCCCAAGGCATGGCCCTCTGGCCCTTGCCCCCTCTCCCAACGTACGAGTGGGGGGGGGGGGTTAGGGATTCGAGAAATCGGGGGGGATAGGGGGAGTGATATCGCCAGTTTTTATTGGTGCCAGGATTGACGAGGCGCGAACTAGCTCCCTGAGGGCAGACCCGTAAAATAGCAACTTTACTCCGTCTTCTCCAGTGCCCTACCCCTAACGCAAACACACATTCTCCTCCGGAAGAATATCAGTAGCCGAGTCTGATTCCATAGTTGCTGATTGGTGGAGGTACCATATGAGCGCAGAAAGTCTTTATACAGGATCGAGGGGTTAACTACTCCAGGAATCTCGTTGGGAATCATTGGAAATCTTTATAAAATCTTAGGGAATCTTGGATTTTTTTTTGGAGTGGTTACCCCTTCGGGGTTCATCTTTCTATGAATATCGTTGGGAATCTTTGGAAATCTTTATGGAATCTCAGTGGAATCTCAAGGAATCTCTGGAGTGGTTACCCCCTCGCACAGGATAAGAGATACCAAGCAAGTTTTTGAAACCGTTGTTCTTGCATTGTCAGCCTTATATTCCTGTAACCAAAAACTCTATTGTTCTTGCTTATTCTCCTGGTTAAAATTCCCCCCTTCTTGCTCTTGTTCTTGCTTATTGTTGTAGTTAAAGCCTCACACTGTTCGTACTTCTGGTCATGCAGGCAAAAGGAAGAATGCTACACCTCCCCCATCCCTCCCCTCTCCCGAATCCCCCCCCTTAATGAGATGAGTGTAAACACCCCCACATTCCCGTTCTCATGTTTCAAGGTCTTTGTTTTTGCAATTTATTGTCTGTTTGCTCATTAAAAGAGCTGTTGAATCCGTACGTAGGCGTTTCAGCTCTACAACTATTAAATACCTTCAGGTACAATTACTATAGCCATTGTGGCTACTCCTGAAAATACAGTAGTCTCTCTACCGTCATAGGACCATGGACCATGTGCTCGCTATAGAGAGTGGAAACTGTATTTCAATATTTCCCAAAAAGAGAGCGTCTACACCACAGGTCGAAGCCGAGAGAGGGTTGCCGAAGAATGGTAAGGACAATCCCTTGTTATCTAAGGCGAGAAACTTGCTTAGTTGCTTAAGGGTCCGCTTAACCTGACGATGCATTTTTTGCCGCCCATAAGATTAACATTGCGAGCAGCGATTCATTTTCAAGGTTTACCCTTGGTTGGAAAGACACAAAATTTTGCCTGTACCTAGCCCTAACAATGTTGTAGGTCGTCATCGAAGGAGATTTCCCAATTTTTTACTGGTTTTCGAGATACAGCACTTTTCTTGAGGTATGCTATGCTAGCATTTGCAAAACAGTTGCAATAAAAGAAACCAGTGAGAAATTGGGAAATCTGCTTCGATCACGACCTAGAACATTGTTAGGGCTAGGTACAGGCAAAATTTTGTGTCTTTCCAACCAAGGGTCAACTTTGAAAATGAATCGCCGCTCGCAATGTTAATCTTATGGGCGGCAAAAAATGCATCGTCAGGTATAGCGTCCTCTTAAACTCAGATTCGAACCTAGCCCTTTCAGGACACGAGTCAGCCTCTCCGGGGTTCAAGTCACTAAACCAGCAGTTTTTTTCATCACACCACGGTATGTTAATTCACTAACTTCCCGCAAATTCGTGTGCTCAGCAGATTTTTCACTGAAAATACAACGGCAAGGGGAATGTGCGTGGAAGCGAACCTTAGATATGACGAGGGGGGGGGGGATAATGGAGATAAGGGATGGCTGGCTAATTAGCACGACCTCACGGCAAACGGCAAAGCGCTCTGCTTTAGAACCTTCATCCCTCCGCTGCAAACATTGTTTGGAAAAATTATTTTAAGTAGGTTTATCTACTCCACAAGTTTTAAGTTTTATGCAAACGTTAACTAACGTTATAGAACAATGAAGTAACAGGTAGATGAACATCAAGCTCAACATTTTCATTCATTTCCATTTTTCTGACTCTGAGGTAGCCGAGAGTAAGTTTTTAATTGGTTGCTGATTGTTAGGTTTCACTGTGACCTCTGGCTAGGGTTTAAAGCTCTCGAGGTCTTTTTGTGCGTTCAGAAGAACGGGGTTATGCGAGCGAAAAAAAAAATACGGGAAATTCTGAAAAATGAAAAATTCTTTAACAATACAGAATCCTGTAACCGGCTTGTGTTATAATGGGACAGAGCCAGTGTTTTGTAATCTGGCCGAATTAAAAAGTGGAATGAAAAACGTTCCTATTTTGTTTGAAAACTGGTGGATCGGCGCGGAGTGTCAGCCAAGCCTATAAGCGAGAAGTTTAAGACTGAACACATTTGCTATTTGTTTACATTTTTTTCTGCACACTTCACGAGGAAGTATTGGATATTTATTTTTTCTGAAATGTAATATGTATTTTTAAGGTCACCAATTAACTGGCTATATTGTGATCTTACGATCTGTTAATTTGGACTTTACAATATTTCCTCATAACCTGTGGAGAAAAAACATAAACAAACAGCTTCTGTGATTTATTTTTTATTATTTTTATAAAAGAAAAAATAGGGTATCGTAGTGACGTAACTCACGTTGGTCATTTTGGCTATTGTCATTTGAAGTCATCATTATGCGCCTCACTGAAAAAAAGACTACCGTGAACCCATCATTCCCAAGTCCCCAAAGTAGAAAGCCTGATGAGCTGAAAGTGATATTGTTATTAGCTGAGAGATACGGGGGTTGCAGAGTAAGTAACCCCTGATTGAGGGGTAGGTCTTGCCTCGAGGGCTGCCTCATGAAAAATGGATGCGAAACATTATCATCCAACTGTTGGGGCTTCTTATATTATGGTCCGTCATTGAATCAAAATTGGACGATCCCTTTTATGAAATGGCTTCGAGTAAAATATGAAATATTTTTCGTATATCATCGGGAAACCCATACATTTAAAATTGTTTCTGATAGCCCGAATACATTTACTTCGAGGTCGTTTATTTATTGATTTGTGCCAAGTGATTAGTGCCTCTCAGTGGCCGAGTGGTCAAGGGGTCCGCTTTGTGTCCTGAGAGGTCCGGGTTCGAATCCCGGCGGAACGGAAAACTTTTCCGCTTCCGACATGGATGTATTGGCTTCGGCCCACTACTAAACTGGCTTCGGCCCACTCATATTCGGCTTCGGCCACTTCATCTTCGGCTTCGGCCAAAAACATCTAATAAACCAACTCATCGGCGCATATGTTCTCTGAACGTCGCGCGTTAAAAAAAAAAAAAAAAAAAAATATTGATTTGACTCGGATTACTGTCCGTGAATGTTTATAGGTAAAAAGGCTCGAGAACAAGTGCATAGCATTACACTTCTGAAATACATACCTCTCACAGTGCAGTATTTTTGAAGTAGCTGCTATTATGAAGAGGTTTTCTGGTGTATTTCTGTTGGAAAAGCATAAAAGCTGAGTCAGCATTGGCATACACTTGACATGGAGGCAGGGACCCATTTAATTGCTGGCGGTAAAAGCTTCCTTTGTCGTAAAATGCTTGTATCTGGTATTAATGTTATTGTACCGAGAACCACGGGGGTTCTCAGCACAATGATAAACTTGTTTTCCTGTTTTACAACATCTCGCTGAGTCTTTGAATAACTTCAAAAGAGTAAAATACTTTGTTGCTGATTCTATGAAAAACATACAATAAATTGCCATTCTTTCGGTGTGGAGCCTCTAGGGTACATTCAAAAAGCACTGAGGAAAATCATCGGTAGCAGTGTGGCTCAGCCCCCACAGAAGGGCTGAGGTTGCTTGAATTTGGTCTTGAAACCGGCAAGAACTAAGTCATTACTAATTTTTTTCACTATAAGTTCTGGATCTATCACGTACCTGTAGGCTCCTTATCTGGCACTACCAGTATCTACCCTATCAAGGTTGGTCTATGACAAATTATACATACGCATCCTCGTACGCATCTGTAAAAATGAAAGCCTGCGGAAGTACCCAATAAAACGTCTCTGAAAATTCATTTTAAACTTGATAAGTAAAGTAACTCTCAATGTGTGTATAGTGAAACCCATAAAGTTACCATGAGTCAATCTCATATAAATAATTGGGGTATTGTCTTACCTATTGCTATTTTACGGAGCTAGGGCTCGTAGTGAAATTGCCCTGGGCCGGCATGTGCAAAATTTACAGTTCCCCCTGGAGCAGTAGTTCAAAATTACGGCATGACAGTTGTTTAACACACATGCGGAAGGTATTAAGTCCGGACCTCCCACGCTCTACGGGCTGTACCCGAAGACTTACAAACATCAAACAGGCTTTTCATGTCTGGAGATTTAATTACCACAGAAATACGAACTTTCGAGATTCAGGGGTGGCTAATTTCGCGAAAGTTATTTTCCTCCTGTCCTACGGTCTATAAATGATTGAATTCTCTTCCGCTTAAATTGTTTACGAGGGGATAATCACTCCAGGGATCTTGTTGGGAATCTCGTTGGGAATCTCAGGCAATCATTGGAAGTCTTTATGAATTCTCAGGGAATCTTGGAAATTTCTGGAGTAATTAACCCTTCGGGGTGCATCTTTCCACGAATCTCGTTGAGAATCTCAGGAAATCTTTGGAAATCTTCATGCAATCTCTGGATCTCAAGTGTTTAAGTAGTCATGCAGTAGGTTTGTTTACTTTTTCCCCTACAGTTTGGTGAATTTGTGTAGATAAACCCACTCGTCTGAGGAGTGACGATTTGCAAGATGGTTTGTCCAGGTATGAGATGAATTATTAGTATAGTGGTGCAAATTTATTTACAACTGTTTAGCTTCACTATGTTCACTACAAGTCATTAACCTGATGCTAAGCTAACGAACGGAACTTTTCAACCTTGGGAAATTGAACAAAAAAGCAATTAACAACAAAAGAAAGGCATTTCTGTTTGTTTCTTATTTCGGTGTCCATGCACCAATGACTAGCCGTACATTCGCTGTCAACTCTTTTCTGACGAAACAGCTTGTTAGAGAGCAGTAGTATAGATTTCACGGATGTCTGTAGCTGCTGTAGTGTGAGGGTAAAATGTTACGTACCATTCGATTGACAGGTTGTCTAATTGTGAGTTTGTGTATCTTGCTGCATAGCGGAGTTACCGCAGTCTATCTGACTGCAGCTTCCCGACAGCAGTAATGGCGGCGTGTCCGTACCAGATGATGGATGTACTTCTCCGCGTTTATGACATATATCTGCCTCCTCTAACTCCTCCGCGGCGCGCCTGCCAGCCTCCTGTTGTATATGAGACTTTCAGAACAATTATTTGCCACAACGAACGTGTTACCATGCGAAACGAAACAAGAAGCTGGGACGACTAGAGGGAGTTGCCTGAAATTTCTGCAATATCTGCGGCGCTACCTTGCGAGCATTTTGTGATACCAGCTCTGGTACATCAAGACGAGGGGTAGTTGTCATTTGTGTTAGTAGAAGTATAAGGGGTGGGGGTGGGGGGGGGGGGGGAAGCCCGGCAACTAGCAACCAAGAACCAAATTTTGATACGATATGAATCGAACAGATGTGACCCGACTCCTAAGGGAGACCTCTTTTTGGTAGCTCCTCTCCTAAACCAAAAATCTATATTTGTTTATTATTCGATTCCCCTTGAAGCGTTTGAAGTTAATTATTTATATAAAATTAGAAAGTTGATATAACTTCCAGCAAGTTCGAAAGCACTGCCTTTTTCCTCCTGTCTGCTGTTAATTATTACTTTAGCGAAGCCACAAAGCAATTTTTTTTAAAAATATTTATAGTGACATTCGGAGTTATTTTAAGCCTGTTATTTGAACACAGTTTATATAAAACAACAAACAACTGAAAAACTATGACGTTTCTACCAAACTTCTATTCCAACGAGGCTACCTTTACAAATTATAGACTGATTACTGTCCTTGTCAGTTTCTTCATGACTCCGAAAAAGACCAGAAAAATATAAGGAGTAGGAAACTCCTTCATCATAATTTTGCTGTATCTCCGTTTTTGCGAAGCTCAATTCAGCTCGGCTGTTTTCTAAGAGAAGTAAAAAACTTTAATTGAGACATTTTTCCACTCGGGAAAAGAAAAATATAAAAACTAATAAACATTCCGGTGAAGGCGACTGGTATAAAATAATTCTCCTCCCGCTCTTTTAAAATCGTATATAGAGTGTATAGAGGGTTGGTGGGGGGGAGGGGGGGGGGGGAGCAGGTGGTGGTTCGCTAGTCAGCTACTCTCGTGCTTTACACGCCGCGCACGCGCACGCCGCTCCGAACGCTCCGAACGCTTGCTGAGTTTCTGACGCTGACTCCGACGCCGTGCCAGTTATCGGTGGACCCTGGCCGCGACGAGACGCCATTGTGTCCAGAACGAACACCCCTTCGCACGTTCCACCGAACGCCGAAATCAGTGATTCTGCAGAAGAGACTGTCCAGCACGTGTCAGCGAGACCCAAACTCAGTGATTCCTCCGAACTTTGAAGCCACACGTACACACCGCCGTCTACAATTCCAGGTTCACTTTCAAGTCAAAATTTTACGGGGTAGAGATTTATCTGTTGATATCATGTTTTTACCGTCAAAATTCGTTTTGACTTCGTATATTGTGCTGATATTTCTTCTTTTAGGCTTCTTTTTTTTTCAAAATTAATTCTGGTCTCTTCACCAAAATATTTCCAAATACCTTAAAACGGTATCCATATTGACGTTGATTATCAGATCATTTGTACTGTTGTTTACCGTATTTTGCAGTGAATGAATACCAAGCATTTCAGAGATAACCAGACGCTACGAGAAGTTAAATTTGTATGAAATTTGGAGCTTCAGCTCTTGAACTATTCTTGATTGTGTCTCCAAGTCTGGAGAGCTTGTCTGACTTTAGTTAGTGACGCTACTTGGCCCAGATTGTTGAATTGGTGAAATTCCTTTAGCTCGACATTCAAAGGGATATTATTCTAAATATTTACCATCACCTATAACTCTTGGACGTCAAGTACGCCCAAGACTGTTTATTGCAGTGGTTTCCTTGTTATCGGGGACGGTAACCAATTAAAACTGTTCGCAGCCGACACTCTCATTGGTCATAGTCTTAACGGTGTACTAGCAAACCTCTGGTTTACAAAGGCCTTGAACTAAACGTAGAAAACCAAGTATAAATAAAAGAGAGCCATCCCCGAGATACTTTCTGTCTGTAAAGTAGGTTGTCGAATAAGGTTGATAGGTTTCAGATATTGTCTTGAGCCACGCTCACCGCTCATGTTGGAGCTGATTCGATAGGGAACTTTCTGTTTTATGGGGAATCAGCATTCGGCCGTGAGCTTTGGGGATGACAACATTGCGTGTGAGTTGTGAGAGTGGTTTCATTTTCTGCTGTTGCCTTCCTGCAATTGACAACTTTACCCAGTTTCGTCTACCCGATGGGAAATTTGTCTCTTTAAGTATCAGTTGTTTATTTGAGTCTGTCAGTTTGTGATAGGATTCAAGCGGTGTGACTAGATACCTAGTCGTGGCAGGTTTGAGTTCAAGTCCGGTTCACCCGGCTCCTGGTCAATAGATGGAAATATTTCCGATTACCCTCGCAAGTTACGACTGCTAACCGGTAGAAACGAAAATTCCCACTAGAGTAAGACAGAAGACAAACCTGGTTGTCATGGTGGCTAAGTAAGGAAAACCTTAAAAACTCTGTTGGGTAATGTCTTTTGAACTTCCGTTATTTTATTGGTAGCAACTATCGGAGCGGGTGAGATTTTCAAAAAAAATTGGGATCCAGATGTTGTCATGTGAATAATGCTCCGAATTCTTTCACCACAGATTTTATTCTTGCAGCTGAAAATAACGGAAACTGCGAGAGCCAATAATCGGAAGTAATAGATGAAGCTCGCTGCCTACGCATAGGTATATACCTATAGCACGCGCCCCGTTTTCATTTGGAACTAAAGTGAAATTATAGGGCGGGAGGTCGGCAGGTGTACGACTTAAAGAGAATAACGAGCGAACTGCTCGTAGTCATAGCTCACGCTCAAGGTTTGCAAATTTTATAGGTGTTCCCGTTTTAGTGATAATCTATGTCTTATGACGTCATCAAATCAAATTTTCCAGTCAGAGCCCTCGGAATTTACCATCTCCGACAGTTAGATTGGTCACCCTGGTTTGATGAAATCAAGCATCCCCATTCCCAATTCCACATAGACAACCTCAGAAATTTTCAGATCTTACTTTTCACTGGCTTTATTCAGTTCAACTTCTCTTTATGGTTTTCCCTTTGTTGTTTTTTTCTGAATTTACATGAATTCGATAAGGGAAAACAACGGTGGAAAGTAGTTGTTCCAAGCAGCTGCTTTTTTTGCGTTCCATTCAAAGGTTTTTTAGCAGTCAGCAATGAATTGACTGCTGTTCCTCCAGGTGGGAACTAAAGAACGAACCTCTTTCCTGCATGTAGCCTTTTTTTTTGTCTTAAAGACGCACACGGAAGAAGTAGAAAAATGTGTCATGGGGTGTCGTTAGTTTCACTAACAAAAGTCTCAATTCCTACAACGTAGGTACACCACCCTCCATTGCAACCATTCCCAAATATTCTTTGCAAATCCTCCGTTTTTGGTAGGGTGCATACCAGTCCTGTTGGGAAGAATAGATGAAGGAAGCTGTAGTAAAGTTTCCCAGTGAAAGGATTGAACCAATACCTCCAGGAATTTGAATCATGTGGCCAACTTACTTCCCCAGACGAATTAACTTTCCTCCGCCTAGTGTGTTAGCACCTAGAAACTAAGGGATTTTCAGTTATTTGAATTCCAACTGAACTGGGGCAACTTTTCAATTAACCAGAGTTTAGTTAGTTTAACTAGTGTAAACTTGGTTACATTATCGTAAAGACCCAATAAGGCATGATGGGACTGTAAGCTTTGTCGGAGAGTTGGACCACTGACAGCAGGTGTCACTGAGTGCTTAAGCTTCCTTAATTGCTGAGGAACACTTCCCATTAAGACAAAGGCAAGATAGCAAAAGCTTCCATTGCGTAAATGATCCCAGAGAGAGGTGCTGAGGACTCATGGCTCGTACTTTTCACTTTTCCTTCCACTGACTGCTGACTTTTTGAACCGAAAGTCAAACGAGGAGAATGATTTTATTGCTCTAGAGTCTGGAGCACTCGGTGGCGGTGAGCAAACAGTTTTTCTTTTTAGTCACTTCTTCCGAGCTTTCTTTCATATTTGGACTGACTAAAAAAAATTCCCTCGAATGTCAGCGCTGTGTGGTATTAAGTTTTTATTTAAGTTGTAGCTTGATTCGGCATCGTCACATAGCTTGGTACTTTGATGCTGACTTCTCAGCAGTTCGCTTGAAAGTGCTTATGTACGTTAACAGCTTGGCCTCCTGACGACACAACCGTTTGCCCAGTAGTATTCATCGAAGTCATTTTAAAAACAATTACAAAAATTACCGCTATTTGTTATTTTAGTCGTGTGCATATTAAGCCATTTGATTACTTTCAGCTAATTTAACTGATTAGTTCAAAAGCGATTGAATGACCAATCAACCAATCGCGTGCTCTGATTCTCCCGTCTATAATCTGGGTGCGTATTCAGTTCTCCGGTGAAGGTGCGTCGCTAGAGCTGGTTCGTTTGCATAACATAGAGCCATAATCGCGATTGGATGTTGGAATAGCCACCATGTTCAATGCCCCATGCTGTTCGGTGATCCGCCTTGTCCAGCCTAAGTTAGGTTAGGTGTTGTGTGGTGGGGGGGGGGGGGGGGATGAATTAGAGGAGTAGAATCAGTGGACCATGGCCCGCTGTGCAAATGGCTCCCCCTCCCCATTCCTGGGCAATTCCATTCTCGGAGTGGGGGAGAATTGGATAGGTGGTCACTATGGACACTCCCGTTTTGTGCACAACGCCTCCCATGGTCATTACGGTAGCTGAAATAGAAATGGCTTGCTGTACAGTACAATATAAATCAAGAGCAACTAATTTTCATGAAAATTACCCCGTCTATCTCCATTTTTCTCACGTCGGACCCTTCAGCTTGCAGAAAGATTTTGATGTTTTGGCGAAATGATTAAGGGTCCGCTTAACTTGACGATGCATTTTTTTCCGCCCATAAGATTAACATTGCGAGCGGCGATTCATTTTCAAGGTTTACCCTTGGTTATGGAAAGACACAAAATTTTGCCTATACCTAGCCCTAACAACGTTGTAGGTCGTGATCGAAGCAGATTTCCCAATTTTTTTTTACTGGTTTTCGAGATACAGCACTTTTCCCCTTAAAAAATTGAGGTATGCGATGCTAGCATTTGCAAAACAGTTGCAATAAAAGAAACCAGTGAGAAATTGGGAAATTTGCTTCGATGACGACCTACAACATTGTTAGGGCTAGGTACAGGCAAAATTTCGTGTCTTTCCAACCAAGGGTAAACCTTGAAAATGAATCGCCGCTCGCAATGTTAATCTTATGGGCGGAAAAAAATGCATCGTCAGGGTAAGCGGACCCTTAAGGTAAGAAAAATACTGCTAGCGGTTTGATCTGTTCTATTATACATGGGTTTAACCCCAACCTAACCTAAAAATATAAAGACAAAGTAGAGTGTATAAAGGATACTGAACCGCATCGTGATCGCACTCTAGATAATATGGTTCTTTTTCTTGTAATTTGAGAGAGATATTGTAAATAAGTAGATATGATAATGAATTACCTCGGCATGGTTGTATACCTGTAAAGTGAGCCGCATATTGAGCTGTAACTTAAGTGACTTTCCCTGCAGTTTTTGCCTCTTCCACCCCCTTGTTATTTACATGTTCATTACAGGCTTAAGGCAGTGCGTCTCCCCCGCTCCCCTGCCGCTAACGAGGGTGACTGCTCCCTTCCTTCCCCCATTCTCCCCCTGTTTTTCACAATCTTGCAGACACTGCCTGGCTCCAGCTCTCCATCCGCAGTAATGACGGGCGCTCATTTGTCATTTGGACCTCTTCAACTCGAATAGGGTGACACCACTGACACCACTGACACCATCCCCACCTCATTGTGGATTAATTGCACTCCACTTCTCAGAGTTTGAAAATGATTTATAAATCTGGCGCCGTTTTTTCGGCAAAAAGGATTCGGTTTCTTTTTCCAGTTTTCATCTTAAGGCTCTGCTTTATCTGACGATGCATTTTTGCCATCGATAAAATGAGCATTGCAATCTGCGAATTTTCAGAAAAATTCCCCAGATTCCCTGTAGTTTTCGAGATCTCTCATTTTACCCCTTATGCCATCCTAAAGAAAATCCTGGCAAAATGGGGGAATCTGTCTAGATAAGTCTCTGGAACTGCGTAGGCTATGTCTAGTCGAAATTCCTACAACCAAGAGAAAAAAATTAAAACGTTAATCTCTTGGGCGGCGGAAGTGCATCGTCAGAAGAAGCCCAACCTTAAGTGAATCCATACATTTAGCTTTCGCATAATAATGAAGCACTCATATTGCATGGAAAAGGGGCTTGTTTTTCTATCGCAGCCAAGCGCATTGAAATTTCAAACCTCGCCGCAGGAGACATCTTTTTTTAAGCTGTAACTTTCTGAAAGAGCCTCCAAAGTCCATACCTAGGCTTATTGCTTTTTAAAAAGATTTTTCCGACGGAGCGAAGTTGCTTAGAAGGTCTTCCCTTTTGGAAAAACCTTCTTTAAAATCGGTCGTTACCTAAAAAGGATTTAGAAACTCTGACCACGCTAGAAAAAACATCATTTTAATAATTCAGTTGCCTTCGGGCATCTTTTGGTTTATGCGAAAAGGCTATTTATTGTTTTTTGTAGTTGTGGTTGTATTTACTCGTCTCTATAAAACGACCGTTAGGAGACCATGTGATAGAGACAGAGGAGGGAGGATTTTAGGATTGTAGGTAGATTTCAGAATTTGGAAGTTCTGGTCCGCAAGCCGCATGCACGAATATAATTGGTTGGGTCCGGCTGAGGGTCCGGCTAATGTCAGGCCAACCGTATTACCTTAGCCGAAAATTTCGTAGTGCCAATGAAAAAGATATTGAGGGAAAAAAATAGGTCAAAGAGGAATATGTAAAACGCGTGGACAAGGGATGTGCGTGAGGCGAACCCTAGCACGCTACCCCCAACAGCCCTACCTACCCCCGCTACACCTCATCATACCCCACCGCACTGCAGCCTGGGCAACTTTTTCCATTCCTCAAACTTTATAATTGATTTCTTTTTCTATCTTACGTGATGGGCAATGGTATGAGTGACGTACCTAATTGCTCACGCGTGGCTCCATGTTAGCGGACCAGTTTAAAAAATGATAAATCACTTTTTATCACTGAAGCTAGCTTTAATGTTATACTCTTCAGCAGGGGGCGAAACTATCTTAGGAACGTTAGGTTCCGACGAAGGAGCTGCTGAAGGTGCACTTCCGCCTCCCGTGAAATTTTTTTCTTATTTGGAAAAACTCGAAATATTTCCCAGTAGTAGCCTCATACTTCTGTGGTGTCATTTGCCCGCCAGCTGTCTCGGTAATTGTGTTCACTGCTGGACGAAAAGAAGTTCCTAATTGTCCTCCTTTTAACTGCGTCCTGTCGTTCCTTTCAAGTCCACCTTTCCTTTCCTGTAGTGGCTGTGAAGTGTTAAATAGGTAGTTACTTACTTGGTAATTAAGGTTTGTTGACTAATTCAGATATATTGGTATCTTAGGGCCTCGATAGCCGAGTGGACTAAATGGTCGACTTTAGAGGAGCCGTGCATGAGAGCCGGGTCACACCGGTTCGATCCCGATCCTACCAAAAAGTTTTTCTGCTCGGCATTCACCTCTGATATGTTCAGCATGTCAAGTGAAATGTATATCGAGGCTGTGATGGTTCGGAACCCACCTAAAACTGTAGGTCCCCATCGTTTACTCGATGGCTGGGGAGCTGGTATTTGGTAGTGCTGCCTGCTGAGCACAATGGATAGTTCTTGAAAACGGTCTAGTTGCTGGGCTTGTCCCCCCCAACCCTCGGCTATTATATTGGTATGTTTAGCCTGTTGTAGTATACCAAAGGAAAGAAGAAATAACCTCAGTGATTCAAGTACAGTGACAGGATTAAAAAATATTTCTAATTTTAATGCGTTAATTTAACGACGGTAGAGGTATTCGGGGATCGACCCTTCTTCAAATTCAAATGAGGCAACATCTGGAGATCCCTCAGGGATTTCTTGTTCATTTCGAAATCGTGTTTTCCATTTCAGTCCCCTGAAAGGATACCTAAACACAGGAAGTGTTTGATGCGCAATAATTGAGCTGGGAAACATCGCTGTTTCCTATTTTGTTTGAAATTTTTTTACTGCCGCTTTACAAAATTCCATCGCCGCGCTGGTGCGGTCGGCTAATCCCCTGTCGGATTTGAATGATTCCCACTAACGAGGAGATTAGAGCAGGTACTTCTCTTACCCTTCCCGCCCTGCCTCCCTGCTATCCGGCCTCCTCCACCGCTTCATCCTTCCACTTTTTCGAACCGTGTTCGCTCCCTGGATGAGAACACCTTCCGGACTTTGTTTCTTCTAACAATTTTCGTAAGCTTTCGTTCGAGGGGGTAACCACTCCAGAGATTCCATAAAGATTTCCAAAGATTCCCAACGATATTCATAGAAAAATGAACCCCGAAGGGGTAACCACTCCAAAATAATTCCCTAAGATTTCTTAAAGATTTCCAATGATTCCCAACGAGTGGTCAACCCCTCGCTTTCGTTTCTTCTTCTATGGTTGGGCACAGCAACGAATTAGACCGAGGCCGAAGAGGGTCAGCAAAAGGTAGACCAGACGGTATAACTTTCAGCAACCTCAACCGGAGAAATGCCGTCTTTCTCAGTTTCCTTTGATAGACAGTTTAAAAATAAGCTGCCGTCTCAGAGGAAATTTTTTTGCTTTGATAGTGAGAGCAATTTCCGCAACCCTGTTAACTTGAGCCGGATGGAAATAGTTTAGTGGAATTAAATGGTTATTTTCGCAAAGTAATCTTCTGCTTCCGTCCGTCTTTAGTCTGTTTAAAACGTACCCAACTTCTAATTAATTGCTTTTCGGAAACCCAATAAGCAGTTATGGGAAGTTCGGCTTTTTACGCAAATTGAAAACAGACAGACGCAGGCGCTGATACTTTTAAAAGGTCAAATAAATAAGTTGTGCTCATTTTTATTCGTTTGAACTCTACCTAAAGTTTAGACATCAGTACTCGACCCGGCAAATGCATCTCCATTTCTATCCTTCGATAGTATTCGTTCTACAGTAAAAGCAAAACATAGTGTCCTATTCGCAGTCACTATGTTTAGCTTTTAGAACAGTTAGGGCATTGCTGGTCGTGCACATACCAGTGTCATTTAGAAAACGTAATTTAGATGTAGCCAGGGCCGGATTAGCCATATGACCAGGTGTGTGCATGGACACCCTATTTTGGTCGCAGGGGCGCCATGTGAAGGCAAAAATAAATAAAATAATTGTGATTTCTTGAAATAAATTAATTAATTTTCCTTCTAATTAATTTTCCTTCAACAATACCTACCCTTCCAAGTTAGGGTGCAGGCTTGTATTGAATGCAGGAGGGAAGGGGGGGGGGGGGGGGCGCCAAAACGAAGATTGGTTTACCCTAGAAAAAATTGTTAATCCGGCCCTGGATGTAGCTACGTTTTTGCTGTTTCCCAACAAGTGATTATGTTGTAAAATGTTGCCGGGAGACTCGGTGAAATTACTGTTTCGAGTACAAGAAACAAAGAGTAAATAAACGCAAATGAAATGAAAGAGCTCCCATTCGTATTTGATTGAATTGCTCATTGAGTGAGCTGATGCGATCAGGAATCAACTATTGCACCATTTATCAATGGGGTCACTCTCCGGGATTGTGCAGCAGATATTGCTGTCTTGCTGCCTTTCATTGCATCCCGTGCCTTCGTTTTGAATTGCTCAGAAATTGCTCTGAACTTTACGTTGTTCTTCACTTTGACGCCACTATTTCCTTTGGTTCTTTTCAGCGATGTTGTTGTATCTGATGTTTATTCGTAGTAGAAACTGTTTTTTTGAGTTGATTTTTTGAAACTCTGGGCCATTCACCCCTTTTGTTTAGAATGTACACTGGGTGATTTTAAAGGGAAAGCTAGACTTTTATGTTAAAGTTAGAGTAAGCTAGGACTATTTAGTTAGTTAGTTAGCAAAGGGTTGGGGGGGACAAGCCCAGCAACTAGACCGTTTTCAAGAACTATCCATAGTGCTCAGCTGGCAGCACTACCAAATACCAGCTTCCCAGCCATCGAGTAAACGATGGGGACCTACAGTTTTAGGTGGGTTCCGAACCACCACAGCCTCGATATACATTTCACTTGACATGCTGAACATATCAGAGGTGAATGCCGAGCAGAAAAACTTTTTGGTAGGATTGGGATCGAACCGGTGTGACCCGGCTCTCACTGCTCCTCAAAAGTCGACCATTTAGTCCACTCGGCTATCGAGGCCGTTATGCTAGGACTATAGTCACATATTATGTGAAAAACAATTACCTAGCCCTGCCTCTCAGTGGCCGAGTGGTCAAGGGGTCCGCTTTGTGTCCTGAGAGGTCCGGGTTCGAATCCCGGAGGAACGGAAACATTTTCCGCTTCCGACATAGTTGTATTGGCTTCGGCCCACTCCTAAACTGGCTTCGGCCCACTCATATTCGGCTTCGGCCATGTCCATGTCCATTTTTTGTTCCATTTTTTTGGTGATGGTAACTTAGTCAACAATTTAGGCCACTTTTAAATTCCTCAGTTACTTAAGTGCCAGTTAGCACAATGTTTTATAAAGATAATGAGTTTATCCTTCAGAGTTATATAGCCCCTCTCTTTTTAAACAAAAATAAAGCCTTTTTTTCTATTCTACACCGTAGAAAATTGAAGGTTTTATGACTCCCTAGTGCACGCTACTCAGCAACTTGCCGTACTTATTACTACCAATAGTGTAATACGTTTTAACTTTAGGCCGGTGGTTAAACACGAGGGGGTAACCACTCCAGAGATTCCTTGAGATTCCATTAAGATTTCCAAAGATTCCCAACGATATTCATATAGAAAGATGAACCCCAAAGGGATAACCACTCCAAAAAAAATTCTAAGATTCCCTGAGATTTCATAAAGATTTCCAATGATTTCCAACGAGATTCCCAACGGTTAACCCCTCGGTTAAACACGAATACCCTGTCGTGCTAGAAAGTAATTACTTATCTCCCCGGCCTCCTTTTAATATAAAAATGAAGATTCTGACGTGAAAGTTCGGGTCCATTGAGTTGGTTCGGTTTTAAGCCGTTAATAGCGATGGGATTTTGCGAGCCCCCTTTATGTCGCCAAGGTGTGTTTTCCTTTAAAGCTTCCCTCTTTTAATCAGGGGAGATTTTTTTAGGGAAGAGATGAGAAAATTTAGCTTGGTTTTTTTTACCTACTTTTCTGCGTGCTGTTCCCTTTTATAGAGGTCAGAAGATCAGCTTTGAAGTTTTGAAGCGTGGCAGATTACTAGTTACAAATTTAAGGTTTTTTTTTCTATGGATTCTTTTGTTAAGTGTGATACTTAGTGCAACACGCTGGGCCAGTACATACAAAAATTCTGTTGGAAATTTTGGTTTTGGATGTGGCCTGGTCATTGAGATCCCTTTAGTAGAAGAACCGTTCTAGGCGAGGGGTTAACCACTCGTTGGGAATCTCGTTGGGAATCTTTGGAAATCTTTATGAAATTTCAGGAATTTTTTTTTTTTGAGTGGTCACTCCTTCGGGGTTCATCTTTCTATGAATATCGTTTGGAATCTTTATAAAATCTCAGCGGAATCTCAAGAAATCTCTGGAGTGGTTACCCCCTCGGTTCTAGGAAGATTTCTTTCCACAAATGTCTCAATTCGCTCTCTATGTTTTGGCCTTCCCTCTTGGAGACGTAGGGGTGGCCCGAAGATCCTCAGTTAAATATAACTGGAGGTTAGTCTGTTAATTATGCGGACTTGCACGTCTTTGCTTTGTTAAGTGGAGGGCACCGGAAATGCATTACGTACGGGGACTCTCGGCCAGTAGAGGCAGTTAGCGGTTAACACCTACGAAGCCATTTCCTCCCCCACCTTCGTCGGGCTGAAACTTTTGGGAAGGCTAATTGACTCTTAGCTGATGGACTTTGAATACCCGCTCTAAGTGACCTGAAAATGAGGTCTGCTCACTAGATAACGGTGATAATTTTCGGTTTTGCTTTTTGTTATGGGACTCGTGTCCTGAGAGGTCAGGATTCCAATCCCTGTGTAAGGAAATTTTTTAGCTTGGGAAGGTATGGGTGCTACACTCTTATCAGGCTCCTCCACACTCCTGTCTGGCTTCAGCCGGCTCCACTTTTTTTTCCAGAGTTTTTTTTTGTATTTTTATTGATGTGCCATCCAATTTTCCTCTCCCTCTGTTTTATTTTCTAAAAATTAATGACATGCATTGCCTGCCACTGAGTGGATTCAACGTGGAATAAATCACGGGAGGCAATCTGATGTAAGGGTAGGGGGTAAGATTAAAGAAAAACAGCGGGGTGTATAAACAATGGAAAACATTGGGCGAGTTAGGAGAAGGAAATGAAGCTTCGGAGATGTAGGCAGCGTGACGTCACCTGTCTCATCTCGTGGCCCTCCACGCCAACCTGTGCGTAGTCAGCTCTGATAAAGCAGAAATCTCAGTCTTCTAGGGATTCTGTAGGTAAAAAGCCTGAAACCTGAGCGAACATCCTCGACATCGGTTCGATCTCGATCCTTTCGAATAAGGTTTTCTAACCGTTAAGAGGACGCTATACCTGACGGTGCATTTTTTGCCGCGCATAAGATTAACATTGCGAGCGGCGATTCATCTTCAAGGTTTACCCTTGGTTGGAAAGACACAAAATTTTGCCTGTACCTAGCCCTAACAATGTTCTAGGGAGTGTTCGAAGCAGATTTTCCAATTTCTCACTGGTTTCTTTTATTGCAACTGTTTTGCAAATGCTAGCATCGCATACCTCAAGAAAAGTGCTGTATCTCGAAAACCAGTAAAAAAATGGGAAATCTGCTTCGAACACTCCCTAGAATATTGTTAGGGCTAGGTACAGGCAAAATTTTGTGTCTTTCCATAACCAAGGGTAAACCTTGAAAATGAATCGCCGCTCGCAATGTTAATCATATGGGCGGCAAAAAATGCACCGTCAGGTATAGCGGACCCTTAACCACTTCCTGACCTAACCTAACCTGATCTAACCCAACCTAACCTAACCTAACCTCACCTGTAACTATGATTTTTTGCCCTCGAAAAGATGAACACCAGAAATGGGAATTGGGAACCCAAAATATGAAACAACATTTTTCACGATCATATTTTCTCATGGGAAAATTTACAGCTTGTTTAAATTTGAAATTTGTAGCTTCCAGCTTCTCCTATTAAATTTCTTCCATACTTTAAAGAAGAATGTAATAATTGAAAATAGAGAGAAAATGCTGGAAATGTCTGCTCTAACACTATAGTTATGAACGCGGCACCAAGCGCATCGTTCATTCGGTTCGGTTGATCGTCCGTTTATTTCCGGTTGAGACCGATGATGGCAATCCACTTTATTAATTGACACATTAACCACTTTTTTCCACGTAACGTAAAGCCTGAGGTGACCTCGGTGTGAAACGCTGTCGGTGAAATAAAAAAATATTTTACCATTTTTACAGGATGGCTCCACGCTGGCAAACTCGAACGATTGTGTAAACATTTCACGACTGAGCAATATGATGACCGGTAATTCATATGCTCAAGTGAATCTATTTTTAGTTTCAGCTTGAGGATATTGTATGGTGATGGGTTTACATTTTCAGGCAATTGTTTAGAACTACCAGGGTCTATATATTTTTGAGTTTTACTGCAAAGGCACTGCATGACAATCGGAAAAACTACACTTTTTTGGGTAATAATTATTGTCTGTTCTTATAGACGTTCCTAGTAATAGGGGTGGAGGGGGGGGGGGGGGGGGCAAGCTCGGCAACTTGACCATTTCAAGCATTATCCATCGTGCTCTGCTCGGAGCAGCTCTCCTCCCATCGGGTTAGTACGTGATGGGGGCGTTTTTGACGTGAAGGCCGATCGGAAAACCCAAGGGGGTAACCTCTCCAGAGATTCCCTGAGATTCCATAAAGATTTCCAAAGATTCCCAATGATATTCATAGAAAGATGAACCCCGAAGTTGAACCACTCCAAAAAATTCCAAGATTCTATGAGATTTGAGAAAGATTTCCAATGATTCCCAACGAGATTCCCAATTAGTGGTTAACCCCTCTGGAAAAACTTTAGTAGGATCGGCATTGAACCAGGGTCACCCTGCTCTAAAGGCAGCCATTTGGGCCACATGCTATTATTTGCTTAAGGCTGAAGTCCTCCTTTCATTCCCTCAAAGGTATTTCTGTGTTTTAGCGACTTATTAAATTTCTATGCGCCAAGAAAGAGTTTTTAACCGTTAGGCAGTGCTGGCAGTGGTTGACTTTTAAATGGGACCCAGAGGTAGGTACAATATTATTCAATTTATTTTCGACTTGAAACTTTCTTCTATTTCTCATTAAATTTTTACTGGGATGTATTTAATCTTCCGGAGTCTGTATATTTTAAAACATCGTATTTTAATTTATTAGAGAGAAACTTTTTCATTGAGGCAATTCTTTTCTTCCTCTTTATAATAAAACTTGATTATATTCTTATCTGTTCGCCCGGCCACTTTTCAATCTGAATAATTTGTTGAATTGGCTCGATAATTGAATTGATCTGAATGGAAGCATTGAACATCGACACAATGTCGAAGTGTCAGCTATGTCACCATGCCTGGCTAATCATTGTTGCCAGCTCTAGGTAGGTACTTACTCACAATCAATACGATCAATACCCTCATTATTTTTCGCTCTCTCGCTGAAGCTGCTTTCGACTCATTTTTACATTATACTTTTCTTTTTCTCACCCACTCAGACGTATTGTGTGCTCTTAATGGGGTTTTAGGTGCCTCTGGAAAACGGGTAGAGTGCTAGCTTATACCTAATCATGAAACTGCAGGCGCGAGTTGGTTAGTTGCCTCTCTATTTGGAGTTCTGGAATATAGCATGGAGCATTACCGTCACACAGTGCCGTTTTTTGTGCCTTTTTTTGTAGTAGACTGTTGCGTATGTATCTGAAATATAAATATAAATTGTCTTTTTAACATCAGGAACTTGTCTCCTATAAATGGTGATTTGATGATCGAATTAAAAAGTTACTACCAGAAAATTTTCCGGTAGTGGGATGTGAACCCTGGTCCTCCGCCTTCTGAGTCCTGTTTTCTGACTTCCACTGATCGCTTATCGTAAGCTGATGCCGCTCGCATAATAGTCATGGCTCGATGGCTTGTGCCACGTGAGGATAAACTGTTGCGTGCCATCCTTGGCTCTTCCTCGTTTGTGGCAGTGGAGTGGGTCAATGGGATGATGAGGCTGTTTCAGGCACCAGTAAGGACCTTGTGCCTGACCTTGCCACATCCTGAAGAGCCAAGACGCGTCTATAGAGACTGGCGCCGTAGGCAGGGTCGTTCTTTCATCTGAATGACGCTTTTGAAAGTCGAGCCTCTAAGTGGAGTACCTACCTGGTGCACAGAATAGAAAGATCCGAGGGGGTAACCACTCCAGAGATTCCTTGAGATTCCATAAAGATCTCCAAAGATTCCCAACGATATACATAGAAAGATGAACCTGGAAGGGGTAAGCACACCAAAAAATTCCAAGATTCCCTGAGATTTCATAAAGATTTCCAATGATTCCCAACGAGTGGTTAACCCCTCGGAAAGATCTGAGGTAACTGGTGAATTGTCACTGAATTTGGAATTTTTCTTGGACTGAAGAATGGGAGTTTTGGGATGCGGGAAGACTCGTCTGGTAGTTCAGCGTAGAACATTTGGTGCAAATGAGAAAGTTTATTGAGGAATTTTGCTATACAGCTGATATGGAGAGCTTCTTTCTAGAGGCTTTGCGTTAGAGCCTTCTATCGGGCCTTCTACAAATCAAACCTTCTAACTTTTTGAGTTCGGACATCCTTTGTTGACCCCTTTGCCAGTGGTGGATCGGGGCTTCTTCGAAGTTTTGAGACAAATCTGAGGATGCTGGCAACTTCTGAGCCTGTAGCACATATTTTCTCATAATACTCTTGTGCACGTAGCATCGGCTAGAATTCCTCCAAGGATTGAGGTGAATTTGAGGGACGCCCCTGTGTCCGACCCTGGAGGCTCCTGAGCCTATAACTAGTCTGGCACACATTGCCCCTTGACCCCTTTTGCATAGTTACGACGCAGTGGCGGCCCTGCCAATTTGATGGTCGTGCTTAAGATAAGTTATGCAATTTATGGTAACCTCTAATTTAGCCGACAGGTACTCATCGTTTTAGTACCCACCTCATCTCACGTGGACGATACACATGCCTAAGCCGATATCGCTTATTTGTAAGTAAGGGGCTAAAGTTAAGCTTGACTTCTCGAAAATGATACCATGAGGCAGAATGAATAGGCTACGCCCTCCTTGCATGACATAGCGCCCAATGAATCACTTCTCAAAACCGAAGGAACTCAGCTATGAAGGAACAACTTCTTCCTGACTGAATAGGAACCTATCGAGAGAAACAAACCAGGGAAGGTACAAGAACTGAATTGACAAGTACCAACAGAAAATTGGCAACAGCCTTGGCTTGGTTTTAGTTCGAATAGAGTTAGGTAAGACGTATAGCTTGTTGCTTACTTTATTGTACTATAGCTGACTCCATTGCTATGCACGGCTTCCTCGCGCTCACTTCGTGCTCCCATTGAGCTTCACCACGACCTGGAACGTTGAAAGCGCTCTAACTACCAAGTTTTGGGCTGCGCCTTATTGCGATTGTCAAGTATATTGCAAATAAGGGTGGGAGTTCGCCCGAGAGTTTCGATCAGCCTCTCAACCCTCCCCAGCCTCTTAACGTAGACTCGACGTGCTCATCTAAATCGGCTTCCTATGCAGCGTATCGAGTTATTCGTCCTGCAGCTGCTCTACGTCTGTTTCAAAATAGTTAGGGGCCACTTCAGGGTCACATACCTTATGGCCAGGGGCACGATTGACCGGTTTTGATGAAAAATTGGATGTGTAGTGCTAGAGTGGTAAAAGAAACGATTGCCACAGATCCGATGGAGAAAAACTCTCGGCGTGACTCCGCTGTTTGGTAGGTCCAATCATTAAGTCTAACACTGCATCAGAAATCAATGAAATTTCCCGATGGATGTCCTGTATAGAAACGGATCCACTGGAAAGTCTATCCTATCCATTATTTGAAGAGCATCTTCTGAATTTGAATACTACTCGAACATGGAATAACAACTACTGCCACTTTTATTTTCCAGTAGGTCTATTCCCTTTCTCGAACGCCAGCAAACCCACCCAACGAACACCTTCAAAATTTATTGTAAGAAGAACTATTGTCCGTATATTGCACCATGGCCTGCCTTATCTTCTTACAATAAATTTTGAAGGTGTTAGTTGGGTGGGTTTTCTGGCGTTCGATAAAGGGAATAGACCTCCAGACGTCTTGTAGAGTCGTTGTAGTTCTCAGTTCTCGCCACCAGCTGAGCGTTGTTAATCAACGAGATGCGTGTGCGGCCGTGGTCTTATAAACCTTGATTATGCAATTTCATGTTTTTGCCCTCCTAGTCGCTGCAATCCATTAATGTTAAACGTGGTAAAGTTCTAAATAAAGGGTGGTGTGGTTTCACCTTGTTTTCACTTGCTGAATTATTTATGTGGCCATTTTCATCTCCGATATCTGGCTTAATGGCTCTCTCTGGTTAAGTTGACCAAGTATCTAAGTACTGTGAGTACTAAGTAGCTTCTGTTACACTTCCTCAGTTTCCTAACACACCGAAACTGAAAGCTCTGTAACCTCAGTTTTCCGGGGTCGTGAGGCCACCTCTTAGCCGCTGCCCGACCGCACCCCTCCTCTAGTAATGGCTTCTGATACCGTCAAAGTCACAGCGAATTTGCTCTTCTTTCTTTGGTGGAGAAGAGAGTGCTTCCATCTTGTGTCAGGGCTCTTAATGAAATGCGCTGAGACTTGGCTCTGAAAGTGGTATGAAGTATAAAGGCCTCGATAGCCGAGTGGACTAAATGGTCGACTTTTGAGGAGCAGTGAGAGCCGGGTCACACCGGTTCGATCCCGATCCTACCAAAAAGTTTTTCTGCTCGGCATTCACCTCTGATATGTTCAGCACGTCAAGTTAAATGTACATCGAGGCTGTGGTGGTTCGGAACCCACCTAAAACTGTAGGTCCCCATCGGCTGGGGAGCTGGTATTTGGTAGTGCTGCCAGCTGAGCACAATGGATAGTTCTTGAAAACGGTTTAGTTGCTGGGCTTGTCCCCCCAACCCTCAGCTATTATTATTATCGGTATGAAAACTGTCAAAAAATAGTTCCGATTGCTCTGCAACGGTTATTTACGCGAACTGAAATTTGTGGTGAATGCGAGGATATCGATTGATAGCCGGATTGAAATTCGCTTACTGGAGCTGGAGGCCCTCAGCCCCAGACGATGAGTCTTCAATTCAGTTAGGCTTCAAGCCCACCCTCCATCCTGTCTGCACGTTTATGACACGGGGGGTGGTTTTCCTAGGTTGCTAAACACCACCAAAATGGAAAAGTCGTTCGTTAAACTAGTTTTTGACGGTAAAATGACACGTTATATTTCAGAAAAAAACATATCCAGCAGTTTTCAACCCCCCAAAAAACTGATATCTTTCCCAGAACCGAGGGGGTAACCACTCCAGTGATTCCTTGAGATTCCACTGAGATTCCATAAAGATTTCCAAAGATTCCCACCGATATTGATAGAAAGATGAACCCCAAAGGGGTAACCACTCCAAAAAATTCCAAGATTCCCTGAGATTTCATAAAGATTTCCAATGATTCCCAACGAGATTCCCAATGAGTGGTTAACCCCTCGCCCAGAACGAACTGATGTATTTTCCGGGAAATCCACTCAAAACAAAGTTTTATTACAATAAGTTGTAATTACACAGTCACGCAGCTGAGGTAGAATTGAGTCGTTCACCGTATTTCATGCATGTCTAGTTGCATTGATCAGGGCGTCGAGGTCTAGCACCATATTTGAATCCTAGTCCCTACCAGCATTTTTCAACTCAACTAATATTACAATATTTTTCGTTCGTTACTTTATACCTGCTTACCTACCTCACCCACCCAGAAAAATGTGATTTATAGTAAGTGGTCAGGAGGAAATGTAAGATAAAGCGTGGTCAAGGGGTTAACCACTCGTTTGGAATCTCGTTGGGAATCATTGGAAATCTTTATGAAATCTCAGGGAATCTTGGAATTTTTTTTGGAGTGGTTACCCCTTCTGGGTTCATCTTTCTATGAATATCGTTGGGAATCTTTTGAAATCTTTATGGAATCTCAAGGAATCTCTGGAGTGGTTACCCCCTCGAGCGTGGCTAAAGCTCCCTAGCGTTCGCTATCCTTCTGATAAGGAACGTTCATGCCACGCTATAGTCAATTTTTTTTTGGCATTATTGTATATACCTATAAAACTTTTATAGTCGGCTCCCGAAAAGGAGACCAAAATGGCAGATGGCAGCGGAGGGGTGGGTACCCCCTCTACGTGGCACCAGTACCTATGAGGCTGAGCTGCGAGCATCACTAGGCTAAGCTAAGCATCGGCTATAAATAGATAGCCTATAGTGTGGCTCGCAGCTCAGCCTCATAGGTACTGGTGCCACGTAGAGGGGGTACCCACCCCTCCGCTGCCATCTGCCATTTTGGTCTCCTTTTCGGGAGCCGACAGCCGACTACACCCATAGTGGCCATGGCTGCAGAGAGCTTCGCCCGTATGATTATGTCACCAACTGTCCCCAAATTGAAGGGCGTGTAATGCCGGGTTGTCGTTTTCGGGAAAACAAGCGGGAGAGGAAGGGGACGAAATGGAGCATTTTGAGCATTTAGGGGGCCATTGGTTTTTTGTTTGAATGAGTGCCGCGCTTCCTCTATCGAGTATGGGAGGGAGAGAATAACAGTATGTGTACAGCCCTTTGATGTGCCCATTTGTTTGTTGCCCGGGTTTGTCCAGTCTTTTTGTTTATCTGAAACAGAACTGTTATGTCCAGCTCCCGGCGACATGTATATGTCTATGTATATGTATATCCACGGATAGTCTCTATTTCACATTTTCACATATACACTCACTCTGAAGGCTGAGTATCTCAGTTCATATTTCATTTAATTTGAGGGCGAGGGGGTAACCACTCCAGAGATTCCTTGAGATTTCATAAAGATTTCCAAAGATTCCCATCGATATTCATAGCTGAGATTCATAAAGATTCCCAATGAGATTCCCAACGAGTGGTTAACCCCTCGTTTGAGGGTGGCTTAGAAAATTTCTTTTCCCGAAAAAGTATAGGCAAAAACTTCATCATGCCGTTAATCTTAGTCCAATAGTTATGATGGCGTTATCCACGATGGCATGAATTTTCGGATGGAGAACGCTGTAGGGTATTATATAGGTACTTTTAGGTACCTATTGTAGACTTTAGGACCTGATGAAACCCAGCCCTAAATGAACCTCCCGATTTATACGCCATATTCAGCGAGTAATGCTTTCGAATACACGGTAAAGCGTATTGTTTTTCCTCTTTTATTTGGGTTTCTTTCTGCTTGCATCAGATCTGCAGGGTACAGCTCCTCTAGTTGCGGTATAAACTGATCTAATAAGAGAAATAATATAAGAAAATGGCTCTAAAGAAGCCTTTGTCCAACAAAATAACACAGCTCTATTCTGTTCGATAAAATATCATTCCTGCTTTACTGGGCTGAAACTGAGAAAAATCTCCATTAGGTGAAAATACATTTTCTCCCCGTGTTTTATTTCCAGCTGAGTCGATACAAAATTTACACAAGTTTAGATTGATTGAGCATCCCTCAGGAGCCTGGAGGGAAATCAGCGCGTTGTTTGAAGTCGAATGAAAATTGCCCCTACATAGAGAGATGTATCAGGGTTGCCCGGAGTATAGCTGTAAGCAATCTGTTGCCAATCGGCAATGAGACGTAAGGCATCAGTTCTTCGGTAAGGTGTATATACAGCCTGTATCTTTTTCCTGTTAATAATAACGGATTGATTGATTGATTCATGCATTACATATTAGGGGAATCCGAGGCAATTGTTAAGCAGACGTAAGGCATCTGTTACTGCTGAAGGGACTGGAGGAATTGGGAAAAGGGTGGGGGTAGGTGTCAAGTAGCTGTTCGTTTGTAAAGATAGATCGCCTCAGCGGATTCAGATCTTTTCTTTTATCTTCCTGTCTGTTTCTCTCCTTTTTTATTGGCATTTACATCCTTTATGGAAGCCGTTGCTGGAGCGTCATTTGTTGAAAAGAAACGCAGGTTAATTTGGACAATGGTAGCTTAAGGCTGTATAATATATATTCTCGACGAACTCCACGAAAACCACTGTGCGAAAGTAAATATTCGACAAAACTAATGTTTACGTGTTAGTACTGCCAGACAATTACAATATCGTATTGGTTGTGTCTACTCTAAAAGCTAAACATAGTGTGCTATTTGAACGCGAAACGAACGAGTGAAAGTAGGACGCTATGTTTAGCTTTTACAGGAGAAAAAGTAGAGAAATGGTGTTGAACATGTAACATAGCGGCGGTAAATATTACAAACATTTATCAAGCTTTTCTACTCAATGTGACGATAAAATCATACATGTTTTAGTCCGAAACGTTACAAAAAAGTATTCCGCGTGAGGTAGTGTTGTGTTTTCGCGATCTGTCAAAAAAAAACATGTGGACTGGTAGTTGACTGTTTAAAACCTATGGGCTTATAACTCCATTTCATGCAAAAATACAACACTACCTCACGACAAAGAGTCTCAGGTTTACATCCCCCAATAAACACTTTTCACTCGCTCTGTAACTTCGGAGTAGGGCTTGAAGTACGTAGCATTGCGAACCAAGTACGTGTAGTCGACCTTAACGCAAAACTATATTGAGTTTGACGGGGTACACTGCTGAAATAATTGTCAGCAATGTGTGACGTCGATGTATAACGAACGGTATGGTCCGTTGTCAAACCCTGTCTCGTTTTGTGTCTGTAGGGAACTCTCTTTGTGGCAAGAAAATTGACATGACACCGTCGTTATAGAGAGAGACTACTGGAGTCTCTTGAGGTGGTTTCAATGCCACTGACCAATCACGCGGTTCCCCTTCAAGCTATCAGCAGTGGTATTCCCTTTCTCGAACGCCATAAAACCCACTCAACTAACACCTTCAAAATTTATTGTAAGAAGAAGTGTTCTCCATTTACTGCATCATGGCGTGCCTTATCTTCTTACAATAAATTTTGAAGGTGTTAGTTCAGTGGGTTTTCTGGCGTTCGAGAAAGGGAATACCACTGCAGACGCAGCGACTGTCTTCAAACGACCCAACAATGCTCTGATATCGATTATATCGCTTGTGTTCCAACAGTTTGATTTGCAGAATAACAACATGACAATTGCGTTCCAATGGCCCCCAGGTTCTAACATCGGGCGGCCTGTTGGGTTTGTGCATACAGCAGATAGCCGATGCCTGAAGCGACAGGGGTTGTAGCGTCAACAGTCTGGAGTATTACCCCCATCACCCCCATCCCCTTCGGCTTTGCCTTTGGGGCGGTCTCACCCCTTTGTCTTGTGGGTGCTTCCTTGGGTCCTTGTCGGCTCTCTAACATTGTTATTTTTCCCTGGCCTTTCCATTATTCTACTGATCTCTCGTATCAGCCATTGTCCTGTCTCTTCCTCATCTCTGACTCAAATTATATTTTGCAGCACATATCAAATTATTTGCTCTCAAGGCTTGTTCGACTTCGGTGAGGACCTTATTACAGCCCTCAAAACGTCCACCTATGATGATCAAAACCTCGTAGTTGTTTTCTCAGCCTGGAATGACCTCAGTAACTCCACTAGCACCAAAAGTTCTTCAAGTACCATTATTTTTGTTTCAAAACAATCTGAAGCATTCATTTTTTCAACGGGTTTAATTGTCTCTTGAATGACCAGTGACCTTGCCTGATTGTTAGTTATTTGTTTGTTTGTATCTCGACCTTGGAGCCACTACAGGGAAGGATGGGCCTTAGCCGCGTCCTTGAGCTTGGGCTACCGTGGACCACTGATTGGCCAGAGTGACTCAACAGCTTCTGCGGGTACAATTTGGCGGCGGGCGGGCGTTGAAACAACCGGGTGCCTGATTGAGCTGCCACGATTTTCTTATTTTTTGCTCCTGCGCTCTGACATGTGGTCAGTGCGCAAAGCGTGCAGTGCCAATCAGATTAATATAGACATCAGGCAGAGTGGTTCCTCTTTGCTTCTAGCCCAGCCCAATTTCGTCTAGCCTCCTCCTCTTCTGACTCTGACTCTGAAGGAAGAATCTGGATTCTTTCAAACAAATAGGGAAATGTTGATGAACTGAGATTTTAAATCCAAGGTTTTCAAAAAGACAGGTGGGAATGCAGGTGGGAAAGCTATCGCTTCGTGCCTGTCTCAAAAGATTACAAAATTTAAACAGCCAGAAATAAAACATATTTGCAGGAATTATGACTCGATTGTAAAATCACGACGTAGTCAACAGAGAGGTTAACCACCCCTGGAATCTCGTTAGGAATCATTGGAAATCTTTATGAAATCTCAGGGAATCTTGGAATTTTTTTGGAGTGGTTCATCTTTCTATGATTATCGTTGGGAATCTTTGGAAATCTTTATGGAATCTCTGGAGTGGTTACCCCCTCATAGTCAACTAATTTTGACTCGAAAACACATATTATATTTCAGAGCAGAACTGAGTACCAAAATCAACTTTGGGTGAACTTCCCTGGGAGAGTTTGACGTGGGAAGTGAGGACCCAAAACACTGGTGGTCTTTGATATACTCCTACACATCTGCTGGGAGTAACTCCTCTTGCTTTGGCGCTATCCCTCAGGTGCCAAGTTTGTCTCCCCACAGTCAACAGTCAGTGAACCTTGTGAACCTATCCTGTCTCGTACTTCAGAAAGGTTCACTTCGCTCGATTCAACAGAACACATACGCTTCTTTGCCACTTTAATCGCCTTTCCGAATTTCTTTTTCGATACGGGAATCATTGATGAACAACTAGATTTCGATTTTTTATCTTGAGTCAACTGGCATCTTAGCAGTGCCAGTGACATTTTCTCTACCTTCCATTTTTCACAACATGTTTCTTAGAAGGCACCGTGTCCTTCATTCAGGTTTGGATGACTATAATAAATAAAATACTGGTGAGAAGTGACACTAGTTTTTGCATACCTGGCAGATGATCTGATCACGTGGTGCCCTCATGTGTGCCTGTATACCTGGTTTCCATGGAGAAGTAATTTATTGGAATGGGCATCACGTATTGGTATACGACTGGCTGTGCCAAGGTCCCCCAGTCTGCAGACGTAGCGTATACCTGTACTGACGGAGATCCAATCCAGACCGGAGCCTCCCTCTCTTCACAAATGATTTGTTGCTATTTTTATCATATTTCGTCAATGATGACTCCTCCTCAATGGTTATTTGTTGGTATGCGTGGGTTGAACAGAACAATGATTTATCGTCACTCTTCACATGAAGCAAAAGCATTTTTCTTTTGAGTTGCCGTAATAGCCTTCTTAGGAAGTGTCGCAAGAGTGACCGTGCTGGGTAGGAGCGCATCTTCAACACTCACTCGTTCAATACTGCGATATTGTCGATCGATAATTGCGACAAAATGGTAGCGCATATACCCGTATTAATCGAGTATTGATAACTCCACTTACAAAATGTTTTAATAAATAATATTGGGTTACGTTGTAGTCAAATGAAAAATTCAATTTCGTCAATTTCGGCTTGGCCTTTAAAAAATATAGTACGCAAAAAAATAAATACACATCATCTCTCGCGTCCGTTCGAGGGCAACGGAAGCACCCCATCCTGCTTGTAGTGGCCCAGAAAATGCCAGCCTCTTCGACCGGTGTCAGAGAATGACTCATAATTGGTATTGTAATGTAGTGGGTATATTGATTTTGTTTGATATGGGTTGCGGAAGGAGAAAGGAAAGCTGAGCCTTGTCTAGGATCAGGTTGCCCATTTAGGACCATAGTGGCTGACTGATGAGCTCCGCTCGGATTTCCGTCCTATCCAGAAACTGTCGGCCGCCCTCTTCCCCCCTCCACCCCTATTGTGCGCTAACTATCTGATATCGCGCCTATAATGTTCGCAATATGATGAACATGTGGTTTTTTATGTATTTCAATAGGCATCCTTCCTCAGCCTACTACTATAAGTACAAACATATTTTCTGTAGTTACAATAAAATTTTTAATAACATTAAGGTGGAATATACACTTGGTTTGCAATGCTACGTACCTCAAGTCCTTCTTCGAAGTTACAGGGCGAGTCAAAGGTGTTTATTGGGAAACATAAACCTGAGACTCTTTGTCGTGAGGCAGCGTTGTATTTTTGCATGAATTGGAGTAATAAGCCCAAAGGAGCGGTTTTAAACAGTCAACTACCAGTCCACATGTTTTTTTGACAGATCGCGAAAACCCCACTCTACCTCACGCGGAATATTTTTTTTACTTTCGGGCTAAAACACGTAGTTACGTCACTGGATTGGTCCCAAATCACATATCCCCATAAAAACCGATCCAGTGACGTCATACAACCAACAACCCGTATTTTCTCCCCCTAAAACAATTGGAGGAATTGTGAACGTAGCCTGCTATTAGCCAATCACAGCCGTTGACGATCTGCGACTTCCTTTTGCTGACAACCATCAGCTAATGATCTCATTTAATACAGCATATACTTGCCGGGTTCAGTATTTTGCAGGAAAATATCCTCACTATTTACAAAACTCGAAAATTCTCCAAAATGCGGTGAGAACTGAAAGTTTTCCGAAACGTAAACTATGACACAGTTTGATAAAAGTTAGGAGGCGGAGGCACTGTAGGAATACGGATGACAGCACTATCGTTTAATAATCTTGGAGAGAACCTGCCGTAAGCAATATAGAGGAACCTGCACCTGTAACGATAATCTTCATTAAGAAAAGCTACAAACTCGTCAAAGGAGGACCCCTGTAGCGTAGTCGACTACTTCCTCCAGTGAGTTTGAACTGCAAACAGAGCTGCTTCGAATTATTATACCTTCATATTTGATACGAATACACCTGTATATAGTGTGCAAACTCGGTTTAATGTTTGCCTATCTTCGTCGCTAGGGCGATAAACTATAGAACGTGAAAATTACTACATCTTGATAGCGCTGCCGTACCTCTGTTTGAACCAAATGAATTAAAAGCTCTTTAAAATTTCGCCTTTTTCGGTTATTAAGAGAGACAGGCAAAATGTATCTCGTATTTTCCAAAATATAGTATATCTTTATATCTCGAAAAAACGCAAAATATATCTCGTTAAAAAATATATATATTTCGATAAAAGTTAGTTACTATTTCGACTGAACTGTTCGGTCATTACTAATGACACTAATGACGTTAAAAAGACATATTTTATTTCAGAATATTTAAATATCCGATAGATTTTTCACAAAGTTTATTGAAGTGCAAACGTAAAAAAATAATGAATGTAGGGTGACCCTTAATGTGTTTCCATTTTGTCTGGTAAAGGATTATCCAGCTTGGAGTCATCGAGCTAGCAAATGTCGTGGGAAAATTTTGGTGAAACAGAAATATACGTCACCTATCCCATGTCACCTTAAGATAGTAATCTCAGTGAATTAACGTTCTGGGTAAGTTTTTTACTTTGGTGGACAATTACTATTATATTCCAGAACTTGATGAAACGCTGTAAGCTGTAAGTACCTCTCTTAAGGCCCTTCAATTCCGCGACCCTTCAGCGACTATCAAGGCCTTTGAGGGTTAATTTAGAAATAACCTCGTGTAGGGTTGAGACCAAAGGCTGTAACTCAAAGGCGATGGGGGATGGGGGGGGGGGGGGGGGGTCAGAACCGGCTGCTTCGTTCCTTTCACCCTTTGGGCCGTTCTCAGGTCAGCTAACAGTTCAGAAGGCCTCAATACTTCATCTACATCAGTAGACCCTTCTATAGTGCATTTTAAAGCAGTCTAAAAACAAGCATATCGCACCCATTTAGGCTAGGACCTTTATATTACTGACAACAAAACTGGTGCTATTGAGATTCGATCCTCGGCCCTGCGTCTTCAGAGACGCAGAATCCTCATTTCTGCAGTCCCGTTGACTCAGTAACTGTTCGCAAATTCTACATATGAATTTCTAAGTGAGAATTTGTTCCTTTTCCACAGGCGGCGTCACCTTAGTGGTAACAAAATGGTTTTGCACTAACTTTTTATTTACCAAACGGATTGTAATCAAATACCCCAAAGTTACATGATATCCATATTCATCGCTACCTTTTTGTGATTTTAGACCAAAACAACCAGACTATTTTCCTTTTGTTGGGTAAATTTTTAATGGCCGTTAATATTTCCTTCGAGCGAGGGGTTAACCACTCGTTGGGAATCATTGGAAATCTTTATGAAATCTCAGGAAATCTTGGAATTTTTTGGAGTGGTTACCCCTTTTGGGTTCATCTTTCTATAAATATCGTCGGGAAACTTTGGAAATCTTTATGGAATCTCAGTGGAATCTCAAGGAATCTCTGGAGTGGTTACCCCCTCGCCTTCGAGTAACGGTAACCGACTGCATCTAAGGGTGCGTCCCACCATGCCCAGTTAAAATTAAACTGGAGATTTACCATGTTAAATTTAACTTAAAAGTTAAATTTAACATGGTAAACATAGGACAAAATCTCCAGTTTAATTTTAACTGGGCATGGTGGGACGCACCCTAAATCGGTCCTCCGCTTACCAAATTGCATGATTGTTTAGGTCCGGCGACTATTGGGTCAGCCCGTATAAATCACCATTTCGAAATTTCAGTTAAAGGCTTGCGTACAATGAGTGTGGGCACTTATTGATTTTTCAGTCTGATAATGGTTTAGAAATCTTTTCTTTACTCATTGGAAAAAAAGAGAAATCATTGTAAAAACAACGAGTGATCGTACAGACGTCTGGTTTTTTGCGGGGATTAAAGAATTGATTTCTCTAATCCACTTTCTGTGTGATAAATTAATTATCCTCCGAATGTATATACTTCTTAACATCGAATATACATTTGCTCTTTGTTTCCTTTTTTTTCCAGCCATTGTTGAGGACACTGTTACGTCCGAAATTAACTGGCTGTGTTGTGATTTTTTTTATTTGTAAAAAATTTGTCCAAAATCGCTGGGTCGGAAAAGACATGGTATTGTGTATGGTCGCCCTTGAGGGTCCGCTTAACCTGACGATGCATTTTTTGCCGCCCATAAGATTAACATTGCGAGCGGCGATTCATTTTCAAGATTTACCCTTGGTTGGAAAGACACAAAATTTTGCCTGTACCTAGCCCTAACAATGTTGTAGGTCGTCATTGAAGCAGATTTCCCAATTTCTCACTGGTTTCTTTTATTGCAACTGTTTTGCAAATGCTAGCATCGCATACCTCAAGAAATGTGCTGTATCTCGAAAACCAGTAAAAAAAAATTGGGAAATCTGCTTCAGTGACGACCTAGAACATTGTTCGGGCTAGGTATAGGCAAAATTTTCTGTCTTTCCAACCAAGGGTAAACCTTGAAAATGAATCGCCGCTCGCAATGTTAATCTTATGGGCGGCAAAAAATGCATCGTCACGTTAAGCGGACCCTTATAGACATCACTACCCTCTAAAAAGGAATAGCCAGCAAGTAGCCCTACGGCTTTGATTCTGGAGGGATATCTGGTCTAAGATTGTAGGCGCAACTTTTCGCACAGAAGGAACATGTGGTGTGGAGCCTGCCCGTCATATGTTGGATTCTGGGTCGTCTCAACAACTCAGCAAAAGTTGGCTTCGAGATAAAAACGTCTGTCAAGTTGTAGGAGCTGAGGAAGTTAGTTTGTAGCAAGGGGTGGGGTTTGAGGGGCGATTCTTGCTTTTCCTCTTTTTAGTTTCCGCTGGAAAACACTGGAAAACCCCACTGGGCTGTCCGCTTCCGCCATTATTATTTACGACCATTTAATTAGTTTTGTAATTTTATTATTGTCGGCTTGTTTGTGAGGTCTGGATTTTACGTTAAGCTTAAAAATTCATTACGCAAAGCCCGTTATTTTAAAACGGTTCCTTTGTCCATATGGAATTTTTCGGAATTTTTGGATATGTAGAATTTTCGAAATAGGGAATGATGTGCTACTTACTACTTAGTGTATAAACAAAATTCCTTGATTTGATAAATTTCATACTTTCAAATAATTTGGGTGTGCGAAACAGGCAGGGATTTTTGTTTACCCAACAATTTAATACATTTCTCCGAAAAATTAGTGTGTATTTTACGTTTATTTGCCATTTTATAACTTGAAACGAATTTGACGTAAACAAAGTAGACGAATTCTAGTGACACGACAAATTTAACGATAGGATAATTTTTTCGTCTGTTTTACCGAATCGATAGCTATTTGATCGTTAGGAGGAACTATCGTGAGGTGGTGAAATTCAGCCATAGGTAGTAGTCTACACTTCTATTTCAAAGCTTGAACATAGTGTATTCTGGTATCCGATATCGCCGTCAGAAGGTTTAACAATAAGCACCATATATTTCGGAATTTACATTAAGGGTCCGCTATACCTGACGGTGCATTTTTTGCCGCCCATAAGATTAACATTGCGAGCGGCGATTCGTTTTCAAGGTTCACCCTTGGTTGGAAAGACACAAAATTTTGCCTGTACCTAGCCCTAACAATGTTCTAGGGAGTGTTCGAAGCAGATTTCCAAATTTATCACTGGTTTCTTTTATTGCAACTGTTTTGCAAATGCTAGCATCGCATACCTCAAGAAAAGTGCTGTATCTCGAAAACCAGTACAAAAATGGTAAATCTGCTTCGAACACGACCTAGAACATTGTTAGGGCAAGCTACAGGCAAAATTTTGTGTCTTTCCAACCAAGGGTAAACCTTGAAAATGAATCGCCGCTCGCAATGTTAATCTTATGGGCGGCAAAAAATGCACCGTCAGGTATAGCGGACCCTTAATAATGCATTGTAAAATGATGATTTCGCGTTTAAAGAACGGGCATGTTGCGATAGCTATCTCTCCCGGTAAAGTGACAAATGAGGACCTGGCTCCTCGGGCACTATCTGATGTCGTCGTTCAGTGGTCATTCATTTTGTTCCTGTGCTCCCAGTGAAGACAATCAATCACAGCCAAATTATAATGTGACATGTTGGCTAAGCGCTGCATGCGACCAAGTTATTACGAGTTTTTCTTTCCCCGCCCCCTTTTTTGCGGGGGTCGGAAGTCACGTGACCAGTGGGGAGGTCACAGCTGAGGAGGGGCACGAGTTATGTCACATGCGAACCAACCATGAATGCATTTCTATTTTTGGCTCAGACACTTGGGGTTGATATTTAGCTAGCAGCCTTGATTGCTGGGTGTAGTGTTGCACGATGCAAGAACAAGAACAAGAACAAGAAACGGCATTTCTTGTTCTTGTTCTCGCAAGGTAACTCTTGCTCTTGTTCTTGCAGTAAAAATCCGACCTTGTTCTTGTTATTGTTCTTGCAGTAGAAATCATTTCTTGCTCTTGTTTTTGTTCTTTCTGCGAGACTCTTGCAATTTCTTGCATACACATGGAGTTTTCTGCGGTTATAATGTGGTATTTAGCCTACCGAACGGCCATTTCAAGTGCAATCTATCGTCGCATAGTCTGCAGAGTTTTTCGTACAAAATATGGACTGCAATCCGTGAATGAAGCTTTGGAAAAAACTGCCTAGGTTTATGCAAGACTCTTGCAAGAACTCTTGCAAGAGTTCGAGTTCTTGCAAGTCATTTCTTCTTCTTGTTCTTGAAGCCTAAATCAACTCTTTTTTTATTGTTCTTGCATGGAATAAATGCAACAACAAAAGCAAGACAAGAAATTTTCGTGCATCACTAGTTGGAATTCTGCTCCGTTATTTCTTGCGCCATGCGCCAGTGGATAGCAGGGGGGGAATTACCTATAAATATCCGCGGCAGGGTACCTACGTCATATTAAACCGACGCAACCTCTTGAGTTAATGGACCTAGCGTGAGGATGGGAATAGTGAAACCAGCAGAAGGTCAGTCGTGATACTGATGGGGATCCGCGTGCAGCGGGGCATGAGGGCAGTTCCACTGCTTCGGCGGAGAGCAAACAGTGACTGCGGGCCTTATGGATGGAGAGAGACCGTACCTTTTATGCAAAACTACAAGACAATGGTGACAGAAGGGCTGGAGCTGTTTCAGAGCGTGAGAATGTAAACAGTGGAGTTGAAATCCCCGGTGCCTTCCATGCGACTTGCCGAGTTGCTGTTTCTGAGATTTTCCCTTCCACCCTGCCACTGTGTTCCAGTGCAGTGCTACTCGTTGCTGACAAATAATCCAAATCCACCTTAGAACGAGGGGTTAACCACTCGTTGGGAATCTCGTTGGGAATCATTGGAAATCTTTATGAAATCTCAGAACCTATTTAGATAAGGTCGGTTTTCCAATATTTCAGCTGTTGCTTCCAAAATGTGACCTTTTTTCAGTGACCGTATGTGAAAAAGTGATTACCTGGATAGAAGGGATGCAAATCCTGCCGTTGGAAGCAACCCATGTCAGCTGATTTTATATTTCATGAATGCGGAACATTTGAGAAGCTCTTGTGCATTGTGAAACCTTCCATCGAATATTGGGAATGAGAGGTATATTTTGATCTGGGGGTCGATGAAATATGAAGGAATGTTTGCCGAGGTAGAAAGGAGATCCTGTTACCATTCATACTCAAATTTGATTTCACTATACGTCCCTTTGTTTCGCGCTGTATATTTTTTACTTTACCTGTATACGGAGTATACGTAAGGTAAAGTATTGTATTCGTGCGGGCCAATTTTCGGCAAACCTTAACTTTGAACCGTCATTGCTCCCAGACCTCACAACCGATTGGAACTTGCATATACATTTCAGAAACGTCCATGCCTTCGGAATGTGAAAACCAACTCACTTTTTTCATCCGACGAAAAGTTTGCCCCCAGGAATTTTTAGAAGAGGTCAGGTACGCCGTGTCAGTACGTATGTATGTATGTATGTATGTATGTATGTGTGTATGTATGTATGTATGTATGTGGCATTGACCTGGACGGCACACTTTTCAACCGATTTTCTTCAAAATCGGTAGTGACCTTTCTAAAATTGGAAGAAATAAAAATCCAGAAGCCCAGTTTCCCCCCTTTAAAATTAAGGGTGGTTACCCCCCTAAAACACCCCCAAAAAGTAGAAAAAAAATATTTGCTCAAAATCGGCTCTAACGATTTTGATCAAATTTTAGGTAATTATATAACAAAAAATTACGAATCCAATGATACCACCCACTACCCTCGCATAACTCCCTGGACCTTAAAAAAAGGGGGGAAGTCCCCCTGGACCTGTAAAACGGTCAAATCAAGGGATTCAGCTGTTTGTGGTATATGAGTAGTTCTCGATATGACACGTGACAACGGCCATACTCTTCACAAATGTTATATGGCCTATTTTGAGCCCCCCCCCCCGGGGGGGGGGCAATTTTGAGTGACTTTTAAAGTGCGGCTTGTGGGGTCTCAAAATGTTCGGGCGAACGTTGTGAAGCAATTTTTTGTGTCAAAAAGTTTTTCTGAATGTATCCAAGCACTCCATCCCCCCTAGGGGGGTAAATTTGAGTCGTTTGTGAAATATGGGTTGTGTGAGCTCAAAATGATCGGGAGATGGTTTTGAGGCAATTTATATGGTCAAAATGATTTTTCGCCACACACCCCCCCCCCCCCCCCTATGGGGGGAGTTTTGGATACTTTCCAAAGTACGTTGTATGGGGTATCAAAATGCTCAGGGAAACGTTCTGAGGCAATTTATTTTGTCAAAACGTTTTTCCGAGCTTCCACATCCACCCCACCTCCTTTTAGGGGGTAGTTTTGGGTGGTTGCCGAAGTATGTCGTGTGGGGTCTCTAAGTACTTGGGAGAACATTCTGGGGCCATTCCTTTCGTCAAAAAGTTTTTCCGTCTCCAATCATTTAACCAAGGGTTTATTTCTAGGAATCACGCAAATAAGCAGGTAAAGTTTTGTCCGACCGTGTCGTACCGCTTGTTTTATCGTGTAGCAGTGTCGGTGGCTCGGCACGGTGAGTGGTAATAGACCGGGGGCCCACGGGGTCTGTTCTTGACGAAGGGCAGGAAAAGGTTTGAGCCTGTGGAGCGATGGGGAGGCTCTGGTAGTTTCAGGAAACCTGAGTCTTACTGTCCGCCGTTGGGGCTTTTGGGGGCTACAAATTTTTTAAATCGTGAAATTTTCGGAAAAATCTGTCGAACGGGAGGACGAAAAATTTCACCTTCAGAAGATAGGGGGCATGCCCCAGTATATAAAAACCAGGAAATAAGACACTTCGGTTGGGGCTTTCTACCCTTAAGACGCAATCCAAAATCGGTGGAGACCGGAAAAATCTGTCGAACGAGTGGATAAAAAATTTCACCTGCAAACGATAGGGGCCGCGCCCTAGTATAGAAAAATCAAAAAATAAGACACTTTGGTTGGGGCTTTCATCCCTTAAGACGGGGTTGAAAATTTCGAAAAATTCGTCAGGACGAACGAGGGGACGATAAATTTCACCTGTGAACGATAGGGGGCATACCCTAGTATATGAAAATCAAGAAATAAGGCACTTCGGTTGGGGCTTTCTACCCTTAAGACGCAATCCAAAATTTGGCAAGTATCTCAAATTGTGCCGAAAATCAGCCCAAAAGGTACAAACACCAATCAGAGTAAAAATTCACCGTTAAACTCCAAATCTTATAGTAAGACACCAAATTGGGGGGCTTCTGGGCCTTAAATCACCCCTCAAATTTTGAAATGGGCGAAAAGTTACCCCAGAACTTGCTTAGTAAGTATGATATTGAGTTTTTTCTTGTTGCTATGAATTTGTCTTAATATTATCTACAACTTTTGTCTTGTAAAGTTTTTCGTCCGAAGTAACCTTTATCGCAGGGGGTGGAGGGTTGTAATTTCAAAACGCCGTAACTCCCTCAGTTGGTAAGATATCAATTTATTTCTTTTTGTTTTAAAATTGAGTTATTATTGTCTATAACTTTTGTCTAAAAAAGTTGTTCGTGAAATCACTTTCTGTCAAGGGTGGGGGTTGAAATTCCATATCGCAATATCTCCGTTATTGAGTCGGAAACAACTGAAAATTGTCTTATTCTACATTCTTCATGATTTTGCACTGCACTTGATGGATCAATATAAATTTAGTAAAAATCCTATGGCTATCGGGCATACCGTAAGGAATTTCTTCAAATTTTGGTATTTTCATCTATATAAACACTACTACTGTTCCGTAAATGGGATGAATCAGTGGTACAAAACGTAATAAAAGCGTCCAGAACGCTAACTTGACCGAAAATTACAATCCTGTACTCCCCTACCAGTCTACCGCTTCTCCTTTGGCAGGGTGTGTGACCTTATACTACTCTCCAGGGCAGAAACATAGCCTAAACTGGCCCTTAAGGAGCAATAACAGGTTCACTAATCCTCTTAACTAATGCTCTTAAGAGCATTAAGTCTGACTCTAGCTTAGGAAAGCACTGAAAGGTTTCTCCCAGGCACTGGAAAGCAGTGACAGATCTTATTTCGGCTCCTGAGAGCACTGTCAGGTCCCCCTATGGCCTCGGAAATGTATAGCAGGTCGCCGGTGAGGTATGTCTGGTCTCATCTTGGCTCTGGAAAGCCATGCCAGGTCTTAGTTCGGCTCTACAGAGCGATGGCAGGCTGCACTGTGCCTCTGAAAAGCCATGCCAGGTCTCATTTCGGCTCTGGAGATTGATGACACGTTGCACAGTGCCTCTGGAGAACAGTGACAAGTTTCATTTTGGCTCTGGAGAGCGATGAGTGGTTGCACTGTGGCTCCGGAAAGCTATATCAGGTCTCACAGTGGCTTTGGAGACCTATAACAGGTTTTACTGTGGCTCTTGAGAGCACTGTCAGGCTGCACTGGGCCTCTGAAAAGCAATGCCTGGTCTCAATTTGGCTCTAGATGTCACTTTAAGGTCACTTACGAGCCAGAACAAGACCTGTCATACAGCTTCACAGCCGCAGTAACACCTGACAGGGCTCTCCAGATGCACTGTGCAACGTGTCATCAATCTCCAGAGCCGAAATGAGACCTGGTATGGCTTTTCAGAGGCACAGTGCAGCCTGCCATCGCTCTGTAGAGCCGAAATAAGACCTGGCATGGCTTTCCAGAGCCACAGTATAACCTGACAGGGCTCTCCAGAGCCAAGATGAGACCAGACATACCTCGCCGGCGACCTGCTATACATTTCCGAGGCCATAGGGGGACCTGACAGTGCTCTCAGGAGCCGAAATAAGATCTGTCACTGCTTTCCAGTGCCTGGGTGAAACCTTTCAGTGCTTTCCTAAGCTAGAGTCAGACTTAATGCTCTTAAGAGCATTAGTTAAGAGGATTAGTGAACCTGTTATTGCTCCTTAAGGGCCAGTTTAGGCTATGTTTCTGCCCTGGAGAGTAGTATAAGGTCACACACCCTGCCAAAGGAGAAGCGGTAGACTGGTAGGGGAGTACAGGATTGTAATTTTTGGTCAAGTTAGCGTTCTGGACGCTTTTATTACGTTTTGTACCACTGATTCATCC